>JBBBDQ010002171.1:0-397500 GCA_037127315.1 Ascarosepion bandense | reverse complement strand
GTTTCTGGCATTAATTTGACATCATGATGTATATATATATATATATATATATATATATATATATATATATATAGCCTCCTACTCCTGTTCTCAAAGTAGTTTTCTTCTTTTTTTTCTATCACCGTACGCAACCAATCAGCTAAATTGTCTGTTTTGTAATACAAGAATATTGCAAAAGTTTCCAGCATTTATTTGGGTAGGATCTTTTATATCAATCATTAAAATCAGTATCACCATCAACATTCAGTATCATCATCAACATTCAGTATCATCATCAACATTCAGCATCACCATCAACATTCAGCATCACCATCAACATTCAGTATCACCATCAACATTCAGCATCACCATCAACATCCAGTATCATCATCAACATTCAGCATCACCATCAACATTCAGCATCACCATCAACATTCAGTATCATCATCAACATCTAGAAATCAAAATCGTATTTTCTTGATTTCTCGGACCCAATGATTATCTTTCAACAAATTGCCTAATCCAATTATTTATACAATGATGTTCACCCAGTAAAAGGCCCAAGAGCCAATCGAGATAGAAAGTTACAAAATAAGAATGCAAGAATTATGAGGATATGTCAGGAGAAAAAGGGTTAACCGTAGGCCTGAACTGGTAATTATTGTTGTACTTTTTCCTTTTTTTTTTTAATCATTTCACCCCGAACAAGGCGGAAACGCCACTGATGTGCAGGGGGTTACATAAATGTAAAAAGATTAATTAGAAAAGAGTGAGGAGCACAAGCTAGTTAGAAAGGAACAATAGAAAGCTGAGAAAGCAGGTGCGATGACAGAAACATAGGAGGAGAGAAAGGGAAGGTTATACAGGAGAGGGGAGAGAGCTAGAGTCCAGTAGTTAGTAGATGAGTATTAACTTTGCATTTAAATTTCTGGAGGTTGTAGCCGTCAGGAAAGCAAGAATACGGGAGTGAGTTCCACAGGCGGGAAGTGCGAGAGAGGAAGCTCTGTGAGGAACGAGTTAGTTCTGCCTTTTCATTGGCTTCCTATTATGAGAACACACATCTAGGTGTTCTAACAGAACACAGAAAGTGCGACACAGAGATCCGAATTAGCATGGCAAAGGACGTATTCCAGAAGCTGAGTAGAGTATTAAGAAACAGGAAAATTTCGCTAGCAACAAAGAAGAGACTACTGGATTGCTATGCGTTGTCAGTTCTTCAATATGGCAGTGATTGCTGGACAATATCATCAGAGATGAAGGAAAAACTTGAAGCAACTGAAATGTGGTTCTACAGAAGCATACTGGATATAATTTAGGGGATCAGTTCCATATTACAATCAATATATAAACTGATCTCTCACTTTATGACCACAGCAATTTCTACACATTTATATTCCTGAGATCCAAAAGCACAAAGATGCATCCCAGAAGCTGAGTAGAGTATTAAGAAACAGGAAAATTTCGCTAGAAACAAAGAAAAGTATACTAGATTACTATGTGTTGTCAGTTCTTCAATATGGCAGTGATTGCTGGACAATATCATTAAAGATGAAGGAAAAACATGAAGCAACTGAAATTCGGTTCTACAGAAGGATGCTGCGGATTTCATGGACCAAGCATGTGGGCAATGATTAGGTTTTGAAAAAGAGTGGAAAGGAAAAGGAAATTTATACTGAGCATCAGGAAGAAGCAGCGAAAGTTTGTGGGATATGCAATGAGGAAGGGGGGCTTGGAGAACCTGATACTAAAAGGCCAGAAAAATGGGAAAAGAGACAGGGGAAAGCAGCGGATAACATATTTGAAGGACCTTAGCAGGTGGATGACAAAACGGGGATTGCTTGATTTGTACAGGAGAAAGTGTGCTAAGAGCCAACAGGGATAGGAAGACGTAGAAAGCCATGATCGCCTACGTCCTGATGGGACAAGACACACAGAAGAGAAAGTATAAGAAGAAGCGAATGTAAAAATTATCCATATTGGCTATTCTTCCAAGCACTTTCGGTTAGTTGTTTAACCGTTTTTAAGGGGGGTTTAAATGTTAATAGTTTCTGCTTTTGGTTTTCTGATTAATATTCTTTGCTTTTTAAGTACATATATATATATATATATATATGAATTATTTTGAACATTATTTTTAGCGATTTAAGTAGATATTCTGTTTTTAATTAAACAGTATTTTTATATTTATATCTACCGGCCTGATTATTTCACGATAAATTTTTATGACGAAAATGTGTGCTATCCAGCAGGATTCGAACCTGTGACCCCTATTTACCTAGGGAAAGCTACCATTTGATCAATCAAATAATCAGGTCGGTAGATATAAATATAAAAATACTGTTTAATTAAAAACAGAATATCTACTTAAATACGAGTATCGGTAAAAATAATGTTCAAAATAATTCATTACAAATTGTCGGTTGCTTATAACCAAGTTTCGTTAAATTTCGTTAATTTCCGTAACATATATATATATATATATATATATATATATATATATATATATATATATATATTGTGATAATCTTTATCGCCAAGCTTCTTGTATTTTCAGTGGTTTTACTGATAAAATGTATTTTGGCCAACAATATCGGGTGCTAATGCTGTTTTCTTTCTGGTTCAATATATATTTTGATAGAATTGCATTGTTTTGTATTTTTCTGTACATACACCAAAAAAATAAGCAATAAAAATAAAAATAAAACAAACAATCTTTTTAATAAAAACATAAAACAAAATAAACAAAAAAATAAACTACCAATCACAAATGAAATCACGTCCATAAAAGTAACACCATGTTCGATATAAACAAGAAAAGGCCAGGACCTGAAGGCAAAACAGCCTTGATGAGTGAGACATCATAACAGTGTCTTCACGAAAATTCGAAGTTGGCATGAACCTGCTCAGTTAAAGTAACAAACTATTTGTTATTATATATATATATATATATATATATATATATATATATATATATATATGAGTCGTCCACATACAAGCCTGTTTCGCTGTATCACAGCTCATCAGTGTGGCTAGACACATCCACTTGCTTCTGGCCAAGATCAAACTCGACCGTTTCAGTGTCAGTTGGAGTCGCTACCCCCTAAGCCATAGGCGCATAGAACCAGAGAAAGGAAATTTTAAAGTCTTGTATATAAGCAGTGTATACACACGCCAGTCACCAAAAGAACTCATTTTTGAAGAGTAACGCATATATCGCAGAAGTAGAAATTGTTTTTAAAATTTTCTTTTCTAGAGAGCTCAACGGTAACACACATATATATATATATATATATATATATGTTACTCACACAGAACCACACTGTATATTTTACATTATTACATATCTAGTATCTGTCCCAGAAGGAGTACATACGATTTTTAATCAGTGTTGTCTTTTTCCCATACTTATTGCAAAACACTGGTAAAGAAGGCAGTGTATCCCTGTATTTCACCCATAATTTGAAATCTGAACCTATAATCAACAAGAATATTGTTGATTAACTTAATATAGAAAACATTCGAGAAACAAGCAGTGCGTATTTAGATCGGCCCAAATACCTGCTGATATTCTAACTACCATTACTTATTCTCTAAGCCATAGGCGCATGGAACCAAAGAAAGGAAATTTTTAACGTCTTGTATATAAGTGGCGTGTGCGTTGTGGTACAGTGGATATCGGCTCGGAACGAAAAGCCGGGGATTCCAGTTGAATCCAATGTATTCACTTACGCGCAAATACCCTTGGGAAAGGTATTAATCCGTCTCTTCCTTCCAGTTATGGGTTAAATAGCAGGACAGATTGGGTTCTATAGCCTTGGTCGGCAACCAGTCTACCGCAGAAAGCAATGGCAACCTACTGCGGGATAATCTTCTGCCCAGTCAGTCATGTCTCTTTCGAGACATGATCGCCAAAAGCATTTATCACGTATGGCACTTAACTGATTGACGGAATATAATAGTTGGAAAGATGATTGAGGCTTCTACTGGTCATAAAGTGGGGGGGGGGTCAGTTTTCTATTGTTATGAAGTAATAAACTGATCCCCCACTAAATACTACTTAATAATATAGTACATATCTTCCCCATCTAACCATGAGTCAAATAACAGGACAGATTGGGTCCTATAGCCTTGGTCGGCAACCAGTCTACCGCGGAAACCAATGGCAACCTACTGCGGGATAATCTTCTGCCCAGTCAGTCATGTCTCTTTCGAGACATGATCGCCCCAGCGTGTGTCACGTATGGCACTTAACTGACTGATATAAGCAGTGTATACCCACGCCAGTCACCGAAAGAACTCAATTCATTTCTGAAGAGTCACGCATATATCGCAGAAGTGGAAACTGTAAAATTTTCTTCTCTAGAAAGCTTAATGTTTATATATATATATAATATTTTTAGCTGTTTAGACAGACAGACAGACAGAGAGAGAGAGAGAGAGAGAGAGAGAGAGAGATCTTTTCTAGGCTTATTTTAATGTGATTCAATATATTGCACTCTTTAATCTTTCGTCATGACTCCAAGACAAGCCGACCAACAGCAATTTGAAGATGACATTCACCAGAACACAATATTTTCAATATTTATTTTAAGTATTTAATTTTAATTTTAATTTTAATTTTAATTTTAAGTATTTAATTACTGTTCACTTAATAACTTAAAACATATATTCTCAAAGAGAAGACGGCCACATGTACTAGTAAGCTGCAACAGTTAGCAGCCTTGACAAGAATAAAATATTTATTTGTATAAAATTAGACAAGATGTGGCACACGGCCGAAAAAATGGGAGGTGGGTAGAGGTGGTCTTCCGTAACTATTTAATACCTAGCTAAACACTTTTCCGAACCTAACACTTATTAACAATTTGCACATTCAGCACAAAAACCCATCCATCAACTCCCAAGCCTTCACACACCACAATACTACATATATACAAAGAGCACCTTAAATGGGGAAAGAAACCCATGAGCTAAAAATGCTAGTACAAAAATATATTTAAAAGATTTAATGATAATGAAATGAAAAAGGGGAGTGTATGAAATAACCAAATAGAATTAAAATATAGCAATACTAGCAGTATAGCCCGGCGTTGCTCGGGTGTAATGAAATCTTTAAAACTAATTCATGGTCCTGGAGCTCAGAGTCTTTGGACGTTGGCACTAAATACTAAAAAGCAATCGTTATTTCCAGTTAAAGCGAAACCGTAGACTGAAAAACAAATCAATGGATGTAAGTCAAATTTTGATTTCCTGCTATCGATATCAAATAGGTGTTTTTCGTCGTAAACTGAATTTTGAAGACTAAATAAGTCCTCTGAGTAAATAGCATCATGGCTGAGACTAAGAACTACAATTATACCTACTTAGAGCTAAACCCGAAGCAAAAACTAAAATAAAAGGGCTGAAAAAGTACAGATATACAGGCAGATAAACAGACACATACACAAACATTTTCCGTTTTATATATACATATATATATATATATATATATTATCGATTTTCTGCACTATTGTAAAAATTGCAACCTTGAAACTTCTGAATATCGTTTCTTATGTCTTTGTCTATGAGTATATCAAATTTGATTAAATTCGGACCACTCCTTCTATAACCCGATCTTTTAGATTATCGATTTTCAATATTTATCGAGGGTACCTCGACACAAAACCTAGCTAAGAACACTCGCAGATGCTTATAGTACAACTGTGTAAATTTTCAAGAAAGTCGGTTCAGCCGTTTCGGAATCTATAGGCAACGGGGACACACACACACACACAGAGACAAAGTTCCATTTATAAATAAGTTTAGATAATCAAACTAAAATATACAAATGTTTGGAAGACCCGTCCACCTCACAAAATCAGAGTGGCTGCTGTATTTCACCAAAACGGCAAACTCAAGAAGCCCACTCGCTAAGGGAGTGGAAGAAGAAAAATAAATAATGGAATGGGAAAATCAAATACCGACCCAGTCAAGGGACCAAAAACAAACGCGAGAAGTTGGGAATTTTGACTTGAATCATAACAAAAGAGAAAGCCGAGAACAGGCTAGGAACCCATTCATTTACATTAACTAGACAAAAATAATCTTACTGGCTGAATTTGAGTCCCACTTTTGTTGTTGTGTGAAGTGATGTCACAAAGCGGCTTTCACGTAAACTATGTGATATATAATCTACTAAAGGGAGATAATCGCCTTCTGTATCTACACAACAAATGGAGCTGATATGAAAGTGTTATGACTTTTATAAATATTGCTTTATTTTCTTTACAGACGTTTTCAAATTTAATACTTTTTAAATTTATCGTTATTTTTTCTTTGTTTTTGTTTATACTGTACGCATAATTTATGTCAACACTGTTCAAACGAATAAGACTAACCAAAACTTAAAGCGATTTTTTATTGGTAGCATGACTATTTGTTTCCATATATGCTCATCTACTCATGCAACTTTCTGTTTCTTCAACACACACAAAACCACACTGTAAATTTTACATTATGACATATCTACTATGTGTCCCACCAGAATTACATACGATTTTTAATCAGAGTTTTCTTTTTCTCTTATTTATTGGAAAACACTGGTAAAAAATGCAGTCTGTCCTGTTATTTCATCCATAACTTTTAATCTGAACCTATAATCAACAAGAATATTGTTGATTAGATTAATATAGAAAACCTTCGAGAGACAAGCAGTACGTATTTAGATCGGCCTAGACCCCTGCTG
The DNA here is from genome assembly GCA_037127315.1 of Ascarosepion bandense. Taxonomy (NCBI): domain Eukaryota; kingdom Metazoa; phylum Mollusca; class Cephalopoda; order Sepiida; family Sepiidae; genus Ascarosepion; species Ascarosepion bandense. The sequence continues at coordinate 390,797 of JBBBDQ010002171.1, read as the reverse complement.
ATCTCCTAACTACCATGACTTACAGAATTAATAATTTGCAAGACAATAAATCTTACGGTACCCTTCTTTTTTTTTTAATCATCTCACCCCAAGCAAGGCATTCAACTGCCACTATTGCGCATGGAGCTACGTAGGGGAAGATAAAGAGAAGGAGTGGTTAGACATAGGGAATGACAGGAGGAAGGTGACAGATGAGTAAGGATACCGAGTATGAGGGTTGGGCAGATGGGAAGAGTGCTTGATAAAATGGGAGCAGGTTAGTGTGTTAGGAGGTGTCTATTGATCTTACATTTAAACTCCTGGAGATTGTAGCCGTCGGGGAAGCAATCGTGTGGAATGGAATTCCACAGTCGGGAAGTGCAAGGAAAGAAACTGTTGGAGTAGAAATTACGGCTGCATTTTATTGGTTTCACTGTAAAAGGGTGGGATCTAGTTGCTAATCTAGTATCTCGTGCAAATTAGTATTTAGGGGGCACCAGTGATCTAAGTTCATCGGAGCAGAAGCCGTGAAAGTATTTATAGAAGAGACACAGGGAAGCCACGTCACGCCGGTGGGAGAGAGACTGCAGGCGGTCTGCTAAGTCGGTATCTATCACATTACAGACCCTCCTCTGAACTTTATCGAGAAGCCCGAGGAGAATAGCAGGGGCACCCGACCAGATATGGCAGCAGTATTCAATGCACGGGCGGATGGTAGATTTATATATGTGCAGGATAGATTTAGAGGAATGGACTCTACCTTTTGCTACATATAATTTGCCTGCATGACTTTCAGTAAATGGCTAGTAGAGCAGCGGTATTTAGTCATCTTCCCACTTAAGGCGAAATTAAGGTAGAGCAGTTACGAGCAGTCAACTAGAGCAGGTATTGAGAAGTCAAGTACAGCAGTCAATGAGAGCAGTTAACGACACCTACTAGTCAGGCAGCGTAATAATACTTATTTCTGCATTACTTATTTCTATATTATTTATTATTAATACTTCTTTTCAATATCATGTTTTACTAATACACTGTTTTGAACCTACCTTCTTTTTCCCTATCTTACTCCCGGCACAAACCGGTCACTACAAATTTGAGGCGAAGTTACGCCACAATTCCACAAACAATTGGCGACGAGGATCCACAACAATTTAGGCACCTCCACTAATTCGCGGGAAAAAAGCATAGCGTAATGAAAAAGGCCACAAACGTAACGAAAATAAAGGTTTATCGTCAAAATGTTGATGTTATTATTAAGATGAAAGACCAAAGTATTTTTTAATTATTTTTAAAATTTTTTTTAATCCTTTCTCACAGGTTCAAAATTTTGTATAAAATCTTGTTTGTTTACGTTATCGCTTACTCTATTAACATTGATTTTTTTTGCGCGTTTTTTCCGTAGAAAACACATTTATTTAAAAATTCTTGTAAAAATCAACTAATTGTCCGATTTTAATGAAATTTTCAGGACTTATTCACAAATGAATACATATTTTAAAATTTTTTTTTAAAAAAATATTGGTAACTTTTTAATGAGTTACCCACCCCCACTCACTTAATTTCATGAAATTTTGCACATGGCCTTCTTGTTCTCTAACATTTAATTGTTAGAAGTAGGAGTCTTTGAAGATTGTAAATCACTTACTTTTTTTTCTAAAAAGTACCAACTAAATAAAAATCTGCTCTGAATTGAAAAATAACAAATCCAATAAAACTATGACAGTACTTAATTAGAAAAACTTCTAATTGCTTTTGTAAATAAGTAATATTAAAGACATTATTATCTGAAGAAATAAAATGTTTTTGATGAATAATGAATTTTTACAAGAATTTTTTCAATTTTTTTACATTTTAATTATAATAATTTATAATATTTTAAAATCGCGTAAAATTCTGTATTTGGTTGTTCTCTGGAGGTCATATAATAATTAAGTGGAAACGAAATTTACGAGTCCAAAATTGCAAAGATTATTAAACGTAGTGGTGCCAAATATTTTAATAATAATTTTAATTTACTTAATAAGTTACTCATTTTCATGTATGGTTGAGTAAAACTGCATTATTATCAAAACTTTACGTAATTTACGAATTTTGTCCCTTCCCTTAGATTTATGAAAATTGCTTTTATGTTCATGCGTAGAAAGCTGTCAACGCCTTGTCATTCAACAATCCGTCAAACATTCGATCAGGTGAACACGACCAATCGTTAATAATTGGTTGTATATTACTTTTTTATGCTATAAGTAAATAATATTTCTTAAAACCAGATTAATTTAACTTTCAAATTTCTAATTTTACTACAACAAAGCGTCAGAAATTTTTTGAAATATTTTTAAGATCGATGAATTTTTGTTTTCCAAATTTTTTAAAATTAAGAAAATGGCCGCTTTTAAGAAATCAAAATGAAATGTGACCTTCCAATCTATATAATTTTTATGTGAAATAACACCAGAATTTTTTACCTAATGGAAATAATAAATTTAATCATTAAGCTTTTAATTAAATCTACTATGAATTCAAATCTTCAAGAATGTTTTTTTCATTTAAAAAATTTCATTTTAAATTTAGGTATCGAAAATTTATGCCGAAATATTAGAGCAACCTAAATAAAGCATTACATATTTCGAAGGCTCTCAAGCTATGGAATCATTTGAAGTGTCTTCTCAATTATCGTGACTTTAACGAAACGTCTCAAACCTTTATTTATTATGAGTAATACATAAGTGTGGTAAAAGGCCGATTTGGGGAGGGGAATAAAACTCGGGATGGTCTACAGTAATTAACTTATACCTAGCTATTCCGATTCACGACCCAAGCATAAGTTACAATCTTTTTCAATCTCCACAAGAAATTGTCCATCAACGCTCAATCTGCGATGAAACAAAATTTCGCAAGACAATCCGGGGACCTAAAAACACCCCAAGTGCATATAGAAACGCCAATTTTATAAAATACAAAATATCGATAAAACTCTCACATAATAGAGAGAGGGGGGGATGACATGAGAGGGAGGGGGGATGACATGAGAGGGAGTGGGATGACATGAGAGGGAGGGGGATGACATGAGAGGGAGGGGGGATGACAATAATTCCCCAAAACAGAAAATATTACAACTCAAAATACAAAATAAAGATATGAAGTTAGCTGGACCCAACCCCCCTCAAAACAAGGAGGCCGCAGTATTCTCACCATAGGGCCGAATCAAGAGGCTCCCTTTCTACAGGGAGTGGATAGGAGAAAATAATTTGGACAGGGGAAAATATAATACTGACCCAGACGAGATAAAACGGGACAAAATAAAGTGGAACTGGGAATCTCGAACTGGATCATAACAAAAGAGACAGAGCCGGGATCAGGCCAGGATCAGGCCGGGAAACACAATCATTCACATAACTAGGTACACAAGAAGGAGCTTACCTTAACCAGAGTAAGTAAGTCAGTCAGGCAGTTAAGTGCCATGCGCGATACACGCTTGGGCGATCATGTCTCGAAAGAGACATAACTAACTGAGCAGAATATTATCCCGCAGTAGGTTGCCATTGCTTTCTGAGGTAGACTGGTTGCCGACCAAGGCTATAGAACCCAATCTGTCCTGTTATTTGACTCATGGCTAGATGGGGAAGATATGTACTATATTATTAAGTAGTATTTAGTAGGGGATCAGTTTATTACTTCATAACAATAGAAAACTGATCCCCCACTTTATGACCAGTAGAAGCCTCAATCATCTTTCCAACTATTATATTCAGTCAGTCAGTTAAGTGCCATACGTGATAAATGCTTTTGGCGATCATGTGTTGAAAGTGACATGACTGACTGAGAAGAAGATTATCCCGCAGTAGGTTGCCATTGCTTTCTGCGGTAGACTGGTTGCCGGCCAAGGCTATAGAACACAATCTGTCCTATTATTTAACCCATAACTGGAGGGAAGAGATGGATTAATACCTTTCCCAAGGGTATTTGCGCGTAAGTGAATGCAAGGAATTCAACTGGAATTCGAACTCGGTTCCCCGAGTTCTCGTTCCGAGCCGATATCCACTGAGCCACAACGCAGAGTAAGTAGTAGATCTAAAAGAGAAAATCAAGGCTAGCCCCGGTCACACGAGCCAGGCTCGCTACATTTATCCATCTTTTGCTGAAGTCTGTCTCATGCCACTCGCTGCTCTATCGGAAAGTCTTCAGATAAACTCTATTGGTTTGTTTCAGCAGATTTAATTTTCACGACACATTCCCTTTTTATTTTATTGGTTGATATATTAGTTCAACTAGAACAGCTTCTACCCAGAAACCGATACTTTGAGGATGCATTCGGGGTGCTATTGGGCCTTATATAGGTTGATAATTGCTGTACAAAAAATTAGCTTCTGAGGAGAAAATATTGATTCATACTTTTCGAAAGAGCATTTGTGAGATAGTGAATCCAATAGTTTCTACAGAGATTTGATATCTCTTTCCGAGGCTCTAGTGTCCTAGGCATGACGGTAAACTGCATCCAGCAGCAAAGAGTCTAATTGAGAGGTTGTGAGGAACATGGAACCACCTCTTAATTGCAGTTTTTCCCAGGTCAACCCTGAACCGGAGTGGTAGCGCTTGTTAGGGTCCCAGCTATAGGTAAATAGTTAATCCTCCAAACTGACGTTAAAACATTATGAAAGTGTAAAAATACACTTTTATTGACATATATACATAAAAATAGACTTTTATAGAAAATATACATTTTGAACGAAAAATATTACCAACAATACATTTTGAAGAAAAAAAGTATTACCATAACACATGTTTGAAGGAAAAAAGAATTCTGAATTTTGAATACAAAACTAGAAGACATTTTCAGTTTTCTAAAATAAAAAAAAACAAAAACAAAAAATTAATTAAAATCTGACTAAATCAACCTTCTCATTATAACCGAACATTTAGAAAAAAAACTTAAAACCTCACATTTTTGCTTTAAATAACACACAGAGGTTGATATGTCGTTAAGCAACACACAACACCAATCGCATGTCCTCTACTTCGTAAACAACGTTTAAATTCTATTCAATCAGCAGACCCATAGACTCGTTTAAATTAGACAAGCACCTGTAAGACATTTCAGATACTTTACCAATAAATGATGCTCGGAATTTATTCACAAATTAATATAAATATTTTCTATATATATATATATATATATATATATATATATATATATACATATATACATATATATATATAAATATGCACCAGTCACTGTCTTATCTAAGTAAATACACTCACAGCTACACATCAAATATCTTCTCTGGGTCAAAGCCTGTAATATTTGATGGAACGGTATGAAGAGATCTTCATCCTGTCTGACAAACGGCCCCTTATCAGTGACATATGTCGACTTGCTTGTCGACCCGAAAAAATTGTGGGTCAACAGTCAAGGAACTGCACTAAAAAGAACATTTCATTTAAAACCAGAAGCTCCCCACCAACTTCTGTTTTCCCGAAATTTCTCTCTGGTTTATAGGTAGATCGATCAGTCAGTGAATCGATATTGGTATGTACGTCTGGGAAAATATATAGAGGTAGTTAGGCAGGAAAGCATAAATATTACCATCAGGTATTGTAAAGAGTGCTGGGTCGGAAATAGATCTCAGGTAAAGGAAAAATATTTGTTAGATGCCGAGTGAGAGTGGGTGACAGAGAGAAAGAAAGAAAGACAGACAGACAGAGAGAACAGCATGATACTGGTTGTATTATATAAAATCAATGTATTTACAATAAAGCTGTTATTAACCAACCGTTGTTAGTAAAAATGATAGTAAAATTTTGAAAAAAATAAGAATTATCTGAGCAAGATATTGTACGTGCTTATAAGAACTATCCTTAATTCATAAATATTGATTTTTATGTATCTATTTAAATTTTCATATCTATCTATCTATCTATATATATATATATATATATATATATATATATATATGTATATCTCAGTATGTTCATTATCTATCGATCGATCGATCTATCTATCTATCTATCTATCTATCTATCTATCTATCTATCTCAGTATGTTCATCATATATCTATCTATCTATCTATCTATCTATCTATCTATCTATCTATTTCAGTACGTTCATTATCTATCTATCTATCTATCTATCTATCTATCTATCTATCTATCTATCTATTTCAGTATGTTTATTATCTATCTATCTATCTATCTATCTATTTCAGTATGTTCATTATCTATCTATCTATCTATCTATCTATCTATCTATCTATCTATCTATCTATCGTATGTTTATTATCTATCTATCTATCTATCTATCTATCTATCTATCTATCTATCTATCTATTTCAGTATGTTCATTATCTATCTATCTATCTATCTATCTATCTATCTATCAGTATGTTCATTATCTTATCTATCTATCTATCTATCTATCTATCTATCTATCTATCTATCTATCTATCTCAGTATGTTCATCATATATATATCTATCTATATCTATCTATCTATCTATCTATCTATCTATCTATCTATCTATCTATCTATCTCAGTATGTTCATCATCTATCTATCTATCTATCTATCTATCTATCTATCTATCTATCTAGTATGTTCATCATCTATCTATCTATCTATCTATCTATCTCAGTATGTTCATCTATCTATCTATCTATCTATCTATCTATCTATCTATCTATCTATCTCTTTCGGAGTTCATATCTATCTATCTATCTATCTATCTATCTATCTATCTATCTCAGTATGTTCATTATCTATCTATCTATCTATCTATCTATCTCAGCATGTTCATTATCATATCTATCTATCTATCTATCTATCTATCTATCTATCTATCTCAGTATGTTCATTATCTATCTATCTATCTATCTATCTATCTGTCTATCTCAGTATGTTCATTATCTATCTCTCTATCTCTCTATCTCTCTATCTATCTATCTATCTCTTTTTGGAGTTCATATCTATCTATCTATCTATCTATCTATCTCAGTATGTTCATTATCTATCTATCTATCTATCTATCTATCTATCTATCTATCTATCTATCTATCTCAGTATGTTCATTATCTATCTATCTATCTATCTATCTATCTATCTATCTATCTATCTATCTATCTCAGTATGTTCATTATCTATCTATCTATCTATCTATCTATCTATCTATCTATCTATCTATCTATCTCAGTATGTTCATTATCTATCTATCTATCTATCTATCTATCTATCTATCTATTTCAATCTGTTTATATGGTTGAAACTAGACTTGAACTAATTTATATTACTCTGATAGTGTAAGAGTCATATCAAGACTATGTTCAACATCGTATCAGATAATAAGAAAAATGTTTATAAAAAATAGTTTTTAAAAAAGGCGTTCGAAAGAAAATGAGGATTATTTGATTTATGTATGTGTCATGGTAGGCTAACGTTGCAAAATTTTTTAAAAAGTGGTACTATACAATGAAGCTCGTCAGAATATTTACCATAGAAAAAGAGATATAATAGTGAAAACCATGCGACTTGTAGTCTGTGAAGAAAAGGGCTGTATTGTTGAAATTAATTTAGTGCGTTTGTACGTGTGTATGTTTTGATTATGACGCTGAATGTGTTCCCAATAAATATAGTATTAGACAAATGATGTTGACGAAATTTTTTGTCATATATACAGCGAAACAGGCTTCTATGCGGATGACAATAAGTTATGCTCTCTAGAGAAGGAAATTTTAAAAACAGTTTCTACTTTTGCAATATAAGGTTTACTCTTCAGAAATGAATAGATTTCTTTCAATGACTGGCGTGTGTATTCACTGTTTATATACAACACGTTAAAATTTCCCTTCTCTGATTCCATGCGCTTATGGCTTATGGGTAGCAACTCCGACTGACACCAAATCGGTCGAGTTTCAATCCCAGCCAGAATCTAGTGGATGTGTCTAGCCACACTGAGTAGCTGAGATACAGCGAAACAGGCTTGTATGTGGATGACTAATATATATATATATATATATATTTGACAAAGAAATAGATTCAGTTTATAAAATATTTTTCCTCGGAAAAGGTATTGTTTTCTTTATTCAGTCAGTTCAGTGCCATACGTGATACACGCTTGGGCGATCATGTCTCGAAAGACAACATTACTGACTGTGCAGAAGATTATTCCGCAGTAGGTTGGCCTTACTTTCTGCAGTAGACTGGTTGCCAGCCAAGGCTATATAATCCAATCTGTCCTGTTAATTAACCCATAACTGGAGTTCGAACTCAGCTCCTCGATTTCTCTTTCCGAGCCGATATCCACTGCACCACAACGCACATCCATCTGCTTTATTAGTAGACCGTAAAAGTAGGCAAATTCGTATTAAAAAACATTGTAAATATCTCCAGTTGCATATTAACGACTTACGGCCATAGGACGTTGATATATGTTTTATTCGAAGTTAAGTGCGTCGAGCGTAGGCAGTACCTGGATACTGTTATATCATTTTTTCTTGGATTTTTCTCGTATTACTTGCGTTGGTTGTATATAGGACGATCTCGTATTTTTAAATTTCGAGTTTAAGATGTTGAATCTTTTCTTTAGGTATTGTTAATTGTCGAACACATGTTTCTCTGGAACGTCCTAGTGCTATCTATCTATCTATCTATCTATCTATCTATCTTGACATTCATATCTATCTATCTATCTATCTTAGCATTCATATCTATCTATCTATCTATCTATCTATCTATCTATCGTCGTTCCTATCTATCTATCTATCTATCTATCTATCTATCTATCTATCTATCTATTCTCGTTCCTTCGTTCATATCTATCTATTTATCTATCTATCTATCTATCTATCTATCTATCTATCTATCTATCTATTCTCGTTCCTTCGTTCATATCTATCTATCTATCTATCTATCTATCTATCTATCTATCTATCTATCTTAGCATTCATATCTATCTATCTATCTATCTATCTATCTATCTATCTATCTATCTATCTATCTATCTATCGTCGTTCCTATCTATCTATTTATCTATCTATCTATCTATCTATCTATCTATCTATTCTCGTTCCTTCATTCATATCTATCTATCTATCTATCTATCTATCTATCTATCTATCTATCTTAGCATTCTATCTATCTATCTATCTATCTATCTATCTATCTATCTATCTATCTATCTATCTTGGCATTCATATCTATCTATCTATCTATCTATCTTGGCATTCATATCTATCTATCTATCTATCTATCTATCTATCTATCTATCTATCTATCTATCTATCTTGGCATTCATATCTATCTATCTATCTATCTATCTATCTATCTATCTATCTATCTATCTATCTTGCTTGCATTAATATCTATCTATCTATCTATCTATCTATCTATCTATCTATCTATCTATCTATCGTCGTTCCTATCTATCTATCTATCTATCTATCTGCGTATTCATATCTATCTATCTATCTTAGCATTCATATCTATCTATCTATCTATCTATCTATCTATCTATCTATCTATCTATCTTGGCATTCATATCTATCTATCTATCTATCTATCTATCTATCTATCTATCTTAGCATTAATATCTATCTATCTATCTATCTATCTATCTATCTATCTATCTATCTATCTATCTATCGTCATTCCTATCTATCTATCTATCTATCTATCTGCGTATTCATATCTATCTATCTATCTTAGCTTGTTATTATATATCTATATAACTCTGTTCAATCTTACTTTTTTCAAATCTATCTTTCTATCTATCTGGGCCCTCCAACGTTGTGTAATGGTTAGCAAGCTTGTTTTGTTACAACCAGTTAAAACTGATTAGTGAGTTTGATCCTCACTGGGTGTCCCATATTTTCGGCTTTGTGTCACATCTAAGCGGCGCTTAGAAAATTATCTATCTATCTATCTATCTATCTATCTATCTATCTATCTATCTATCTATCTATCCCCGTCCGTTCATATCTATCTATCTATCTATCTATCTATCTATCTATCTATCTATACATACATACATACATACATACATACATATACGTGTGTGTGATCAGATAAAAATCAAATAAGAAACGTTTATCAACCTACAATGCTTTGCGTTTATTAAAGCTTTTATTCCATATATCAGTCTCTGACGAAGCCTTAATAAAACTGAAACATGTCAAGTTGATAAATGTTTCCTATTCTCCTTTTCTTAATTCTGTCTCATTCCGACCCATATTTGACATATATTTAACTGTAACAATAATTGTGTTTATACAGCCTTTGAGATTTGAAAAAGATATCATTCGACTGCGGTCGAGAGCGAGGGAAAATTTACTCGCCCCAAAATCATTTTACTCGACTGACTCCATTTTCTTAATTGTCGCCTTACGTGAACAGAGCGAGAATCGCTGACGAAAACCAAAATATGAAATTTTTAATTAAAATTTCGAACGTGTTAAGAAAGATTTAAAACATTTAAAAAATAATAACGAAATTTGATCTTTTCTCTTTATATTAGCATAAACATTTTGATCATAAAACTTTGTATGAAGTTTGAGCCCTTTAACATCAAGAGATGCTGTGTTCTTTTTTATAATTGAGTAGATGTACCTATCTGCTTCTTTCTTCTGTTTGACTACAACCTCCATCTAATAGACGATAAAAAAATAACAACTCTGATTTCCTCAATGATTTTTATAAAAAAAATTTCTTACTAGTATAATTTGTTTTTCGGTGTGTGGTTGAAAGAAGTGTGCGTTATTTTTTTTTCTTTCTTTCAAATGTTCGTTTTTACTTTTCGTGAGCAATCTGAGCCACCAAGATATTTTGGCTCCACTCTGAAAGTTTTAATTAAGCGAATGCTTACACTGAAGGGGACGATAAAAGCGAGATCAAAGAGTTCAATAACGTCATTGTAGGTCATTCTAAGTAACATATTTAATGATATACTTCTGGGTTGTAAAAGTTGGGTTGGGTTTTTAAATATTTGAACGGACACGTTTCATTGCTAGATTTTTAATCGACCGCGGGTGAGTAAAGCAAAAAATTTTAATCGCCCAATTAAGTTTTGAATCGTCTGAGTCGACCGGTCGAGGGAAATCTTAAAGCTATATATATATATATATATATATTCAGATTTCAGTGGATATATTAAAAAAATCTGAACATGTTCTAAAATATAATTTATAATAAATATTCACAGCTTTATATATTATATATCGAGCACTGTTTTAAATTAATAATTTGGACGTTGTAAAAAATCTTTTTCTTGGTTCTAAATTCACTCGGATATATATATATATATATATATATATATATATATATATATATATGTTTACAATTTCAACTGTCGGTGTGATGCCGACTACATAGGCCAGACGATTCAAAGATTGGAGGTACCCATGTCACAACATGTACCCCGTATTATTCGTGACCACCACTCTATTTCTGAGTGTTAGCAGACGCCCCAATATGCTATTGGAGAACACTTATCTAAAGTTATTTATAAATGGAAATTTGTCTGTGTATGTGTGTATGTGTATTTGCGTGTGTGTATCCGTTACCTATAGACTGCGAAACGGCTGAACCGATTTTCTTGAAAATTTACACAGTTGTACTATAAGCGTAAGCCAGGTTTTGAGTCTAGGTACCCCCGATAAATATCGAAAATCTATAATCGAAAAAATCGGGTTATAGAAGGAGTGGTCTGATTTTAATCAAATTTTATAAACCTCATAGACAAAGACATCAGAAGCGATAGTCAGACGTTTCAAGGTTTCAGTTCTTACAATAGTCCAAAAAATCGATAATATATATATATATATAAAAGGCAAGATGTTTGTGTCTGTTTATCTGCCTGTATGTCTGTATTTTTTCAGCCCTTTTATTTTAGTTTTTGCTTCGAGTTTGGCTCAAATTGTAGTTCTTAGTCTCAGCCATGATAACATTTACTCAGAGAAATTATTTCGCCTTCAAAATTCAGTTTACGACGAAAAAGACTTATTTGATATCAATACCAGGAAATCAAACTTTGACTTACATCCATTCATTATTCTTTCACTCTACGGTTTCGCTTTAACTGGAAACAACTATGATTTTTAATCTTTCGTGAGCTCCAGGACCATGGATTAGTTTTAAAGCTTTTATTACACCCGAACAACGCCGGGCTATGCTGCTAGTTTTCTATAAAAGTATGCGGTGACTCTTATTCGGCAAAACAATTTGCACAGAGGTCGTTCCGCCTTACTGTTTCGGAGGCTTTAACGACATTGTCAAATCCACCTTCTCTGTGCAAACGGAGAGATTCAATTCTTCAAATGGAATTGTTTTATCCTCTGGGTGAAGGTTTGTGATGATGGGGATTTTTTTCCCCTTCTTTCTGAACATTACATAAATTCTGTCTAAATTTTCCCTAATTTTAATTTTCTTTTTCCGGCATTTACCCATGAATATTGCCGGGCGAAAGGCTTGCTTCCGGTTTTTCTCTTCATTTATCTATTTATTTATTTGTTTTTAAGTGGATCTTTTGATCTTTTTTGATATCCCCATTTGCCTTTTTTTTTTAGCGATATTATTAAAAGAATTTATTTTATACTATTGTCATTTTTCACCATGGTCCTCTTTCTGAAGTATATATATATATATATATATATATATATATATGTGTGTGTGTGTGTGTGTGTGTGTGTGTACTTAATATATATATATATTAAGTATATATATATATATATATATATATATATCTGACGGAGAGAATATCTGACGATACTACGCCGAAGTGCAGTCTCGACTGTGGAAAAGCAAATAAGAATTGTTGTTCGAGTTTAAGGGCTTAGTGTTCCTACTTAAATAGCCTTGTGCCGCATCCACTTCGAATATCCGCCCATGTGAGGAAGTGATTGATACCTCAGGGTATCATAGAAAATCTGAGTGGATTGACTGAGTGCGTCAGTCGTTCACTTTGTCTCTACTTTTGGGCGGAAAGGAACCCAGACGAGTTTCCGCCGAAGTGTAGGGTCTCGTCTGGACAAAAACAGACAAGAATTTTTGTCCGAACTTACGGGCTCGGACTAACCCACGTTAAATGGCATTGTGCCGCAGCTACTTCGGGCGTTTGATCATGTGAGGAGATGTTTGATACGTCGTATTGTCATTGATGTTCTGAGGAGATAAACTGCATGCGCCAGTCTTTCACTTTGTCGGTCTCTCTGCCTTCGGGCGTAGAGGTACCCGGACTAGGCGCCGCCGAAGAGAAGAATCTCATCTGAGGAAAAGCAGACAAGTGTTTTTTGTCTGAGATTACAGGCTCGGTTTTACCTACGTTAATTTGCCTTGTGTTGCATCTACCTGGGGCTTCTGTCCACGTAGGGAGGTCGTAAATATTTCCGATTGTCATTGAAACTCTGAGTGAATCGAGTACTTGCTGCACACTGACTTCGGCGGAGAGGAACCCAGAGAAAGTGTATCCGCCGAAGTGCATAGTCTCGTCTGGCGAAAAGCAGACAAGAAATTTTGTCTGAGCTTACGGGATCGATTTTAGCCATGTTAATTGGTCTTCTGTTGCACATACTTCAGGCTTCTGCCTACGTTAGGTCATAAGTAATTCGAAGTGTCATTGATAGACTGAGGGGATCGACTGCGGGCGTCAGTCATTCCCTTTATCGGACATCAGGCGGAGGAGAACACTGACGTGGCTCCGCCTTAGGGTAGCCTCTCGTCTGGGGAAAATTAAACAAGAATTTTTGTCTGAGATTGCGGGCTCGACTTTATCCCCGTTAGTTGACCGTGTGCCACATATACATCGGGCTCCTGCCTACGTGGTCAGGCTGTAAATAATTCGTGGCAGTCAGAGATTCGGTGTATCATTGACGGTCTGAGGGAACCGACTGCGTGCGTCAGTCGTTCATTTTGTCGGACTCTGTCTTCGGACGGAGAGTAACCCAGACGAGGCCCTACCGAAGGTTAGAGTTTCGTCTGAGGAAAAATAGACAAGTATTTTTGTCCGAAATTACAAGCTCGTTTTTACGCACATCAATTGACTTTCCTGCTGCATCTACCTCAGGCTTCTGCCCTCGTGGCGATGTAGTAAATGTTTAGAAGTGTGATTGATTGTCGGAGGGGATCGACAGCGTGTGTCAATCGTTCATTTTCATACATTTACACAAGCTTACTAAGTACGTTACGTGTTGTTTTCCTCTTGCCTTCTTTTACAGCCTATCACGTTGAATACACCGGTTCTCTCTCGATCACCGAAGTTAAGCAACGTTGAGTCTGTTCAGTACTTAGATGGGTGACCGCTTGGGAATACCAGGTGCTGTAAGCGTATAGTGGCGGCTGTGCGTTGTGGTGCAGTGGATATCGGCTCAAAAAGAGAAATCGGTGAGCCGAGTTCGAATTCCAGTTGTATACCCTGCATTCACTTAAGCACTGGTACCTTAGGGAAAGGTATTAATCCGTCACTTCCTCCAGTTATGGGTTAAATAACAAGGGTAGGGCTTGTGGACCCTACCCTTAGAAAACAAATCCCAATGAATCTTGAGACTCGAAAAGAAAAAAGTATTACTAGACACAAAACGTATATACAAACAACAATAAATTGTTGAAAGAAAAAAGATATTACCAACAATAAAGTTTAGTTGGCAATAAATGACCCGCCGAAGTTGATTTGCCATAAAAACAAAACAACCAACCAACCAACCTCTTGTTTTCTATATGTCGTGTGAGTGTTAAATTTTCCAAGCCCTCTTTTTTCCTTATTTGTCTCTGGAAGTTCAGCTGTCATTTTTTGATAATGCTTACAAGTGTACTTGTTTCAATTTTCTCAAATACTTCGTTGTGCTCACATGTGGGTTCCTTAGTATTTTCAGCTGCATTGCCCTTGCTTAAAGTGTCTCCCTCATCTATCAGTAGATTGTTCAACATTCACTGCCCTATAGGAATACCGATTTATTTCTAACGAAATTTTCGTGTTTCTTAATACTTTGCTTAGTATTTGAAAGTCCTTTTTCGCTATTTGCGTCTCCGGATGTCGATGATGCTTTTTCTGTCTTCTGTTAAACGATATACCAGATTTTTAAATTGTACTTGCTTGATCGTAAATTCGCTGAAAATCTTTGAAAAATTGCCAAAATCTTCCAAAAATACGAGGCAATAATTACTTTTGCTTTTGGCAAGAAAATGTAAATTATTAATAGAATAAATGAATAATTAATTTCTTAATTTCAAATAAAAGAAGAAAAAACACTTAGGAGCTGGATCAAATTCTGTCGACGCACCTCGAATTGGCTTTCATTCTGTAATTTTGTGAAAAGCCGGTATGGTTTCGCTTACGGTCAAATCAGGCTGAAACACCGTTTCTCGTTCGATTGCCGTCGTCTAGCACTGTTGAACCCGGTCAGTAGTTAACTGTGATACCGTTTGTGAAGGCTGGCTACTGCAAGCTAAAACCAGATTAAAAATACTGAGCTATTTGTAATTCTCAGAACAGTTCTTATATCTCCACCAGCTATACGGGCTATTCACTTCACTTCTTCCTCTTTGATGTACCGTGTTCTTTCAGGACGTAGGTAATAATGGCCCTCCACATCTTCATTTCCTTTGTAGCTCTTAATAACTTTTGTCTTAGTATTTTCCCAAACTCTGCTCTGCCATCCACTTGCTTAAGTTCATCAAGTATATCACGGGCTGTTTTTCCCCGTCTCTGTTTCACTCTTACCAGATTGTGAGTCTCAAATTCTCTAAACCCCCTTTCTCATTACGTTTCTAAAACAGTTCAGCTGTCTCTTCCTGATGTTAATTACAAGTTTACTTTTCATTTACTTTCTCTCCAAAACCACGTCGTTGCTCACATGTTCAGTCAATGGTATCCTCAGCATTCTCCTGTAGAAACAAATTTCTGTTGCTTCAAGTTTTTCCTTCGTCCTTGAAAAGATGGCTAACATTCACTGTCATATATATATATGTAGGAGGACAGATATCACGTAACAGTCCAGTACACTTGTGTAACATCCCAATGGTCCGTCCTAACAATTTTCTCCGGTGGCCGTTCTCCACGCTGCGATGTTTGCCGGGAGTTTGTTGAAAATGTCGGCCGAACAGCTGGGGGTACAAGTTTGAACTATAAGGAACGAACTTCCACAACTTGGATGAGTTGAAAGGATGCTTTATTCGTTTAGAGTTAGCCTTTTCGGTTGGGGCAGGCGAATGTGACACACAGCTCTAACTCTAATTAATGGAGATCAACAAATCCGAATTGGCTGAAGCAAGACGAACGGAGTTTCTTACTTCAAGCTCGCACCCGGCTGAACTCAACCTAACTGACTGACTCGGAAAAATTACCTGAATTTATTTAAAATTGACCGGAAATCCGGAAATCCGGAAATGCTTTAGACCACCAGTGATAAACATTGGCGACTGTAAGTCTGAAATTTCAGTTATCTTTTTTTTTTATCTTAAAGCTTCCGCCGGAAAATTCTTAATGTGTGGTCAAGATACAGTAAAGGACAGCCTTTGACCGGGTCATCGAAAACCTACCTGCTGAACTTTATCACTGAGTCAAATATTTACCGGAGGACAATTTTCCTCATAAAAGAAAAAGCGTTTATTTATTTATTTTTTTCCTCTTCTTTTTCACTTTTGTTAAATATGTTTTTAAACTATTTTCTATTCTAATCTATTTTCTATTTTAATCTATTATAATAAAATACATATGTGTCTAGTTATCGTGTCACACTTGTATTTATTTCCAAAGAAAATTTCCTGTCTCTTAATACTCTGCTTAGCTTTTAGAATGTGTCCTTGGCCATCCCAATAACCCTTCAGATCTCAGTGTCGCATTTTCCGTCATCTTTTAAAACATATTTTAATTTTTACACCTGGTTGCTTTTAGTATTTGTATTTGGCATCGTGGGCTCTTCTTTTTGCTGATGACCATGCATTCAGGTTTCTTGTTTACCTTCTCGCTTTTTTTCGCTACTTTCTGTAGAAGGTCTTGTACCTCATTTAGTTTGTAAAAATCTATTCTGCAGTTTTTACTTGTGTTATTCCACACATCCATTTGATTGATTTAATTCCTTTTAGAATCTACTCAGTTATTTTGAAACGAGTCATCGGCGTTCCAAGAATTGTTGGTCTATTCCGTCAGTTAAGTGCCATACGTGATACACACTTGGGCGATCATATCTCGAAAGGGACATGACTGACTAGGCAGAAGATTATCCCGCAGTAGGTTGCCATTGCTTTCAGCGGTAGACTGGTTACCAGCCGAGGCTATAAAACCCAATCTGTCCTGTTAATTAACCCATAACTCAAGGGAAGAGACGGATTAATACCTTTCCCAAGGGTATTTTCGCGTAAGTGAATGAAAGGAATTCAACTAAAATTCGAACTCGGCTTCCTGAATTCTCGTTCCGAGTGGATATCCACTGCACCATAACGCACATCTTGGTCTATTCAGTCAGTCAGTTAAGTACCATACGTGATACACGCTTTGTGCGATCATGTCTTGAAAGAGATATGACTGACTGGGCAGAAGATTATCCCCCAGAAGGTTGCCATTGCTTTATGCGGTGAGCTGGTTGCCAGCCAAGGCTATAGAACCCAATCTGTCCTGTTATTTGACCCATAGCTAGATGGGGAAGAGATGTATTATATTATTAAGTAGTAATTAGTGGGGGATCAATTTATTACTTCATATCAATATAAAACCGATCACCCACTTTATGGCCAGTGGAAACCTTAATCATGTTTCGAACTATTCAGTCAGTTAAGTGGCATACGTGATACACGCTTTGTGCGATCATGTCTTGAAAGAGGTATGACACTGACTGGGCTGAAGATTATCCCACAGAAGGTTGCCAGACAAGGCTATAGAACCCAAACTGTCCTATCATTTAACCCATAACTGGAGGGAAGAAACGGATTAATACCGTTTCCAAAGGTATTTGTGCGAAAGTGAATGCAAGGAATTCAACTGGAATTAGAAATCGATTCCCCAAATGTTTTAACCAAGTACCCTAGTACCTAGTCATCATCAGGTGTCCATAGATTGCCTGATGTGAGTTATCTCATTGATTATTGCAAAATATCCTTTGAAATCAATTATTGTTCCTTCATGTTGGAATTTAGTTTGCCACTACCAAGTCCCAGGATCGAACTTATGACGTCTAGATGATAGTAACCCATGTATAACCAACGAGTATATCCACTATGCCACTGTCTCGAAGGAATTTAGTGGTGTACTTTCGGAGCTTTTTATATTCAGTATCAGAAGGATGTTTTTTGACAGCTGAATTATGTTAGTGGGTTCGTGCCACTTGTCATAATTTTGTATTTTATTTCTGAGATGAGTAATTTTCAATAACCTTGGAATTATTTCGAATTTTTGTTCTCATCTTCGTTGATATAGGTGTTATGATAGTTACAACGTTTCGACCAAGTACCACCAGCCAATCTATAGAGAACCGATGTTGATCAGAGTGTACTTGGTCGAAACTTTGCATCTATTATAACACGCATATCAAGCAAGACAAGAACAAAAGTTCAAGATAATGCCAAAATTATTGAAAATTCCTCATTTCAGAAATGAAATACAGAACACGAATTTGTTGCAATATATTCTTTGATATAAATTTATTCTTCATATGTAAACCTCTTTCTCATAACTATAATTACTTTTTGAAATAAAAAGTATCTTTTGAGGCACCTGTTTTTTCAATTGTGTTTTTTTAGTATAAGAAAGTCTTGGTCCATCCACTTTACAACTTTTCACAGATTTACCATTTTATGAAAGGTGAGGATATTTACTGCTTTTGGCATTCTTAACCTTATTGTTAAATCTTGTCAAAGAGTGGGTTGATTGTTTTGTTTTATGGCATATCAACCTCGGCGGGCCATTTATTGTCAACTAATTTTTTTATTTATTTATTGCTGGTAATACCTTTTTCTTTTAAAAATTTATTGTTTTTATATAAGTTTTGTGTCTAGTAAAAGATTTTTCTTTTTCAAGATTCATTGGGATTTGTTTGAAAGGGAAAGGGTCCCCAATTCCTACCCTTGTTATTTAACCCACAACTGGAGGGAAGGGACTGATTAATACCTTTCCCAAAGGTACCAGTGCTTAAGTGAATGCAGGGTATTCAACTGGAATTCGAACTCGGCTCACCGATTTCTCTTTCCGAGCCGATATTCACTGCATCACAACGCACATCCGTCACTATACGCTTTCAGCACCCATGCGGTCACCCATCTAAGACTGACCAGACTCAACGTTGCTTAACTTCGATGATCGAGCGGGAATCGGAGTATTCAACGTGATATGGCCGTAAGCACGCACATCCGTCACTAGAGTTGATGGATGGGTTCTTGTGGTGATTGTGCAAATTGTAATGAGTGAATGGGTCGTGATAGTGTTTAGCTTGGTATAAGATAGTTCAGTGAGTACCAACCTCTCCCCCACAATTCTGTATTTGTTTTACAGAATAAATAGAGTGTGCCGACTTTTTGACTTACAGCACCTGGTATATCCCAAGCGGTAACCCATCTAAGTACTGACCAGACACAACGTTGCTTAACTTCGGTGATCGAGTGAGAACCGGTGTATTCAACGTGTATTCAACGTGATATGGCCGTAAGCCTTGTCAAACAGGACTGTAAAAATAATCAATAGACAGGAGCTAAAAAAATGCATTCTTCACATGGTTCATCTGAGAAAGGCTGTTACCTTGTTTACTTGTCTCAGAATAATAATCTGAAGAAATTAATTAACTCTATTTAAGGAAAATAACAGTGAAACGTTTCCAATATCGGCTGCCTCCATGGCAATTTTTTTTTCTGTTTTAAAACTTGATTTGGCATCAGCGGAATACAGTTCTGGATTGAAGTATTCATTGTCCGATCAAACAGCCATTGTTCCAAAACAGAAATCTAATGCTTGGACTTATCAAATCTTTTGTTGTTGTTATTATGATTATTATGTCATTATTCATCATATTCCGATTTCTGCTATGATCGCACTACCTACCAACTCTGCGAGAAAACCTAAGGCAGTCGTGGTGTGTTGTTATGGCTCTATTTCATATTTTTTCTATCTCCTCTAACATCCCTAGCGTTACAGAGACAAAATTCTCCTTAGTGTGCGGGCTGTACTTAACAAGACAATTTTTTGTATATCTCTTAAGCTGGGGTTTACAGGGATTCTTTCAATGTGTTGTTTTGTTCCATTTTTTATCATTCCAAGTGCACCTACTATCACTGGCACGATTCTTGTTTTCAATTTCCACTTTTTTCTATTTGAATTTCCAGATCTTTATATTTTAACAGTTTTTCGAATTCCTTGTTTGCTATGTTATAATCCGCTGGACAAGCCATATCATTTAATAGGCAAATTTTTTCTTTCTGGTTTTTAACAATAATGTCCGGCCTATTTGCTTCAATTTTTCTGTCTGTGTAGATGGTGTAATCCCAAAGAATGGTGACATCTATTTCTGTAGCCGGTGCTGGTTGATGGTTCATACCAGTGTTTGTTTACATATTTTTCATAGTGTTTACAAATTGTCTAATGTCAATTATTATTATTATTGTTGTTGTTGTTGTTGCTGTTGTTGCTATTGTTGTTGTTTATTTTACCCCAAGTAAAGCAATAAAGTCAGCCTGGATGCCAGTCAACACGGAAATCACGAAAGCAAAAAAGAAGAGTGTTCCACACTTTTAGCAAAGAACTTTGGTTTAGGGCTAATCTCAATCGAGAGATTAATATATCTCCTTTTAAAGCTTATGAGTAAAATATGATGCCAGCAAACTTAACAACACGGTTAGCACATTGTGACCGTGTTAATATTGGATATCATTGATAATGGTTTCTAATATTTGTAGCCGTTTTTACATATGTGCGTTGTGGTGCAGTGGATATCGGCTCGGAACGGGGAGAAATCGAGTAGGCGAGTTCGAATTCCATTTGAATTCATTGCATTCACTTACGCGCAAATACCCTTGGGAAAGGTATTAATCCGTCTCTTCCTTCCAGTTATGGGTTAAATAACAGGACAGATTGGCTTCTATTACCTTGGCTGGCAACCAGTCTACCACAGAAAGCAATGGCAACCTACTGCGGGATAATCTTCTGCCTAGTCAGTCATGTCTCTTTCGAGACATGATCGCCCAATCGTGTTTCACGTATGGCACTTAACTGACTGACTGAGTCTATTATATTTATACGCTGCAAATGGAACTTGGTAGGTCTCCGTGTGTATTTCAGTGAAACCTAATTGAGCTATGGTCAGAGAGATTTAACAGGAATAATTTTATTGCATAGACTACAACACACCTAACACAAAAAACTCAACTGACATCTGTCTGGCCATTAAACACGACACAAACTCATCCCCTCAATAAACATGCATAATAAAATTTTTATTAAAAACACAGTAAAAAGCAGCTATATTTCCACTGAGAACATGACAAAAAATATCAAAGAACAACAGGAAGCCAACCAAGAACACACCCTCACAAATCAAGTACACGTACTGTTGACAAAGAGCTAATATCCCTTAAACAGAACAATTGCTTGCAGAATAATGTTGTATGCTAAGCCACTGTAAAATCAGCAGATAAAGAAGATGAAATATACATTGGAGTAACTCAAGGACCCTGAAAACAAAGAAACTAAGTGTACAAAACATCTTATCTACAAAATTCTTTCTTACCAAGAATATACATTCTATTTATACAAATCTATTGTAAAAATTTTGTTGTATTAAATAACCAACTGAGGTTAATAGGTCAATAAGAGGAAAGCATAAATCTTTATAAATATATCTGGTAAATTCAATACAAAATCACACTAAAAATGTCATAAAAATTAAGAAATATCAGCATAATACTACAACAATAAATCCTCGTCCTGGGTATGACGTTAAACAACATCCGGCAGCAAGGTTTCTGATTAGGATGTTGTGAGGAGCATGGAACCACCTCTTAATTGCTGTTGTTTCTGGGTCTACCTTGGCCCGGAGTGGTAGCACCTGTTATGGTCCCAGCTAAGGGAAAATAGCTTATCCCAAAACTAGGGTCAAAACACTACGAAAATATAAAAATAGACTTTTATAGTAAAAATTCCAGCAATGCATTTTTGAAGGAAAAAAAATACCAGCAATACATTTTCGAAAAAAATACATACCAGTGATATATCTGACTCTCAACAAAAACCACTTAACAAAAATACGTCAAAGAAAGCTGTTCTACAAACTTATTTTTTACAAACAATATATGTTCTATTCATTACAAATATATTCTATTAGAAATCTATTGCAAATATCCTGTTGGCATTAAATAACCCATTGATTTTGATATGCCGTTAAACAAATCAAATCAACACAAATAAATAAAAATTCAAAATAATGTAAATTTTGTCTCGAGGAAAAATAGCGAAAGACATCTTTTCAGATCAATACAAACTTTTAAATAAATATTCAGATCTTATCTGAAAAAATAGTCAAAAAACAAACTTTTACTAAATTACTTAAAAATCAAAAATTAACAAAATAACATCTAACAGAATATAATTCAATGAACACAACTTAGTTAAATGAACGAAACCAAGCCAATAAATAAGGAAATAAATAAAAATTTTTTAAAAAATAATTTTTTTCTGATAGAAAACATAGCGAAAGACATCTTTCCAGAGCAATACAAACTTTTAAATAAATATTCAGATCTTATCTGAAAAAATAGTTACAAAACAAACTTTTACTAAATTACTTAAAAATCAAAAATTAACAAAATAACATCTAACAGAATATAATTCAATGAACACAACTTAGTTAAATGAACGAAACCAAGCCAATAAATAAGGAAATAAATAAAAATTAAAAAAAAAAAATTTTTTTCTGATAGAAAACATAGCGAAAGACATCTTTCCAGAGCAATACAAACTTTTAAATAAATATTCAGATCTTATCTGAAAAAATAGTCACAAAACAAACTTTTACTAAATTACTTAAAAATCAAAAATTAACAAAATAACATCTAACAGAATATAATTCAATGAACACAACTTAGTTAAATGAGCGAAACCAAACAAATAAATAATGAAATAAATAAAAATTAAAAAAAAAATTGATCTGAAGGAAAAAATAGCAAAAGACATCTTTCAGATCAATACAAACTTTTAAATAAATGTTCAGATCTTATCTGAAAAAACAGGCAAAAAACAAACTTTTACTAAATTACTTAAAAATCAAAAATTAACAAAATAACATCTAACAGAATATAATAATTCAATGAACAAAACTAAGTTAAATGAACGAAAACAAACCAGTAAATAAGGAAATAAATAAATGTTTTTTTAAAAATTCAATTTTCTCTGACAGAAAACATAGCGAAAGACATCTTTTCAGATCAATACAAACTTTTAAATAAATATTCAGATCTTATCTGAAAAAACAGGCAAAAAACAAACTTTTACTAAATTACTTAAAAAAATCAAAAATTAACAAAATAAGATCTAACAGAATATAATAATTCAATGAACAAAACTAAGTTAAATGAAAGAAACCAAACCAATAAATAAGGAAATAAATTAAGCAAATAAAAATGACATTAACCAACTCCGAGCGAACGCAAAATAATATAAGTCAACGCAATTATAACAACCAACAATAAAATAATCAACAAAGAATATTAATAAAATAAAATAAAATAAAATAAAATAAACAACACCATAAAATAACCAAGAACCTGCACTCGGATAAAAAATCATTTCCACTCAATATCTCTTAAACTAATATGAAACACGACCATTTACCGTTCAGCCAAATAATAGTGAGAATAATAAAACCAACATACCCATAATGCATCACGGGCCAGTAGGTATAAATAATTGAGCAGAAGCACAATGACAATGGTGCTTTCGCCGTAGGTTATTGATTTAAATTTCCAATTTATATATATATATATATATATATATATATATATATATATATGCGCCCAGGCATAATTATTAGGTCACCCCAATTTAAATAAAAAAAATATGTATTTCATACTTTTTGGGATTTGTTGCCAACTGGATAATTCCAAATGAAAATATATTGGTTCTTTTATTAATACGTACGCATAGCAAATCTCTATACAATGAAACTATCATATTAAATCCAGCCAACAATATAGAAAGGAGCTACAGATTATTGTAACCACCTATATATATATATATATATATATATATATGCTACAGGCCATAATTATTAGGCAATCCAAGTTTTTTTTTATAAAAAATGATGTATTTCATACTATTTTTAATATTTATTGCCTCGTTGATAATTCTAAAATCAAAATAATGTTTTTTTGTTAATACTGCACAATAACATGTGCATCAAATGAACTGTTTTGATGTTCTGTTTTTGTGCTCTCTTCCTCATGCTAGTCTCTTCTTCTTATCGGCTGGCCGAAGCAAAGGCTTCCTGGCTTCCTTGTGAGATTTTGAAAAGTAATAATAACAAATGGACAATTCTATTTTTATTTAGAATCATCACTTGGTAATAAATACTAAAAATAATATGAAATACAAAAAAAAAAAAAACTGGGGGTGGTCTAATAATTATGGACGGTAGTATATATATATATATATATATATATATATATATATATGTATATATATATACTACTTATATATATATATATGTATATATATATATATACTACTTACATTATTTGGACTATTGTATTCGTCTTCGTTGTCATTTTTACGACGTTTCGGCCCCTTTACACTCAGACTCTCTTCAGGTGCTATGAATTTGGAACCGAAAATTTTATTACAATCACTGGGATATATCATTCTCTTTCTTTGTGCAAATCTGATTCTGGTAATCATGAGTTATCTCCTTTAACGCGACTCTCTGAATTATTTGTTCACTTAGATAATTTAAGGAGTCGGGTTAAAGGAAGAATTATTAAGGATAACTATATACTTTTTTTCCCAAATATATAAACAAGAGATATTTGAATTAGGATAATGGATAAAATCATCATATATTTTATCATATATATATATATATATATATATATATATATGTGTGTGTGTGTGTGTGTGTGTGTGTGTGTGTGTGTGTGTGTGTGTATATATAATTTGTTTGTTTGAACAATTTTTAATCGATACTCGTATTTGAGTAGATATTCTGTGTTTAATCAAACAGTATATTTATTTCTACCGGCCTGATTATTTACGATAAATTATGTTACGAAAATGTGTGTCATTCGGCAGGATTCTGTGTAATCATACGTGGTCGAGCGGTGGAAGACGCACGAGATCAATTGCTGGCTTCTCCGATGTTGATAGGGTTCGCAGATTCCAGCGTTTTGTGATAAGGTTCTATAATCTTATCAACATCTCGCATCATTATTTGTTCATGCATTTTTTCTGGCTTTCTCTGTCCCTACGTTACCTTTCCGCTGAAACATATATTCTCTCCTAAAATAACGAGTGTTGATAGCAATACGATGTAATAACCCAGTAATATCTTGAATATTCTGCATTTATTGTCATCAAAGACCAGACGAAGTATCTTAGCTAGAGAGAAACACCCTGACCTGAAGAGACTTATACGTCAGGTATGCGCAAAGACACGTGAGAAAGCTATGAATACAACCCTTAGCTCAAATATTTGTCTCTATTTCTATATTAGTATTTAAAGTATTTTCATTATTCAGACTATTGTCCTCATCTTTGTTGCCATATGTGCGACGTTTAATAATAGATCATTCTATTAGTCTATAATTATGACATGAGGTAGTATTTACAGTATTTACATTATTCGGACTATTGTCCTCATCTTTGTTGCCATTTGTCAGTCAGTTAAGTGCCATATGTGATAACCGCTTGAGCGATCATATCTTTTTCGAGATATTGACTGACTGGGCAGAAAATTATCCCGCATTAGGTTGCCATTGCTTTCTGCGGTAGACTGGTTGCCGACCAAGACTATAGAACCCAATCTGTCTTGTTATTTAAACAATAACTGGAAGGAATAGACGGATTAATACCCTTACGTTTAATAATAGATCATTCTATTTGGCTATATTTCTGAGATGAGGCAGTATTTACAGTATTTACATTATTCAGACTATTGTCCACATCTTTGTTGCCATTTGTACGACGTTTAATAATAGATCATTCTATTTGTTTATTTTTCTGAGATGAGGTAGTATTTACAGTATTTACATCATTCGAACTATTGTCCTCGTCTTTGTTGCCATTTGTACGACGTTTAATAATAGATCATTCTATTTGTCTATATTTCTGAAATGAGGTAGTATTTACATTATTCCGACTATTGTTCTCTTCTTTGTTGCCATTTTTACGACATTTAATAATAGATCATTCTATCTGTGCATATTTCTGAGATGAGGTAGTATTTACAGTATTTACATTATTCGGACTATTGTCCTCATCTTTGTTGCCATTTGTACGTCGTTTAATAATAGATCATTCTATTTGTCTATATTTCTGACATGAGGTAGTATTGTCGGTATTTACATAATTCGGACTATTGTCCTCATCTTTGTTGCCATTTGTACGACGTTTAATAATAGATCATTCTATTTGTCTATATTTCTGAGATGAGGTAGTATTTACATTATTCCGACTATTGTTCTCTTCTTTGTTGCCATTTTTACGACATTTAATAATAGATCATTCTATCTGTGCATATTTCTGAGATGAGGTAGTATTTACAGTATTTACATTATTCGGACTATTGTCCTCATCTTTGTTGCCATTTGTACGTCGTTTAATAATAGATCATTCTATTTGTCTATATTTCTGACATGAGGTAGTATTGTCGGTATTTACATAATTCGGACTATTGTCCTCATCTTTGTTGCCATTTGTACGACGTTTAATAATAGATCATTCTATTTGTCTATATTTCTGAGATGAGGTAGTATTTACATTATTCCGACTATTGTTCTCTTCTTTGTTGCCATTTTTACGACATTTAATAATAGATCATTCTATCTGTGCATATTTCTGAGATGAGGTAGTATTTACAGTATTTACATTATTCGGACTATTGTCCTCATCTTTGTTGCCATTTGTACGTCGTTTAATAATAGATCATTCTATTTGTCTATATTTCTGACATGAGGTAGTATTTTCGGTATTTACATAATTCGGACTATTGTCCTCATCTTTGTTGCCATTTGTACGACGTTTGATAATAGATCATTCTATAGGATTTACAGTATTTACAGGATAAAAGGGTTACTGAACATTAGGTATACAAGTCCCCAAAATTTAGATGTTCTTGTCCTTAACGACAAATGGCACTCTGGATATACACGTCGGTTAGTTCCTGTGAATTGTGTGTTTAATTCCAGCAGTAGTGAACCTGTTACTTGCATGTTTAGAAGGAGAAAACATGATTTTCTAAAGTGACATTACTACGAAAGGGATGAGAATTATATACCCCAGTGATTGTAATAAAGGTTTCGTTTAGAAATTTCAAGCAACTGAAGAAGACCGGAGCGTACGTCGACAGAAACGTCGTACAAATGGCAACAAAGATCGGAACAATAGTCTGAATAATGTAAATACTGCCCTTAGCTCTAAGTTAAATCCTAGGCTTTTTAACTAGAAAGATTATTATTATTTTCAGAAAGATATTGTGTAATAGAAATACATAGGAGTAGATAGTCGTCCGGTTCACACGTCTCCAAATATATATATTTATTTATTTTTAAACAGCAGTGTAACACTATGCCCGGCTGGCTACGGCTACCAAATATGTAACACACAGGGGTCTGTTCTGTAGACGATTACGGACGCATCTGATCGTGAAGATCTCGTCACAGAAGCCGGTCTTCAACACGTCTGTCACAACAACGGACCCACTGCCCACGTTGTGATTTGATCTCAGGAAGTCGCGTTGTGCAAATCCGGTAGCCGTATTTCTACCAGGTTCAGACCGGACACTTGTGTACTCTTCTGTACACTTATGGTTAAAATAAAATAAACACGGTACCAAAATAAATAAATAAATAAAATAAAATAAAAATAAATAAATGAATAAATTTGAAGAGGCCTGGATGAGTACGAAAGAAATTTTTATAATAAAAAAAAAATTATAAATTACAAAAGCGGAAAGTACAATTGCCGGAATGCCAGTTTACAACGGAGAGAGAATTCGTTTAAAAATATCAGAGCTTTCAATCTTCAAATAAAAATGTCTTTTCCAAGTTTCGTTAAAAATACCAGAACTTTTCAATTTCTTTTTAGTCTTTTCACATATTTTCTATAACCAGAACTGTCAATTCTGTATGCAACTTTTAAAACAACAAAGTTCTTTCAGGTCCTTATTGGAGCTTAATGGAATTTACCGAATCAGAAGCGGGTAATGGTGGTGACGTGACGGCGGCGGTGTGGGGGTTGGTTTATCCTTGTCACCTGGAAACTCTCTCCCAACTCAACTCTAAAAATTATTTTCATAGCAGTGTGGGCTTTTTGTCAAGAATAATTAGAAATTTTGATTCTCCCAAATAAGTTTTAAAACAATAACGTTCTTTCGGGATTCCTATCGAAGGCACATTATTCAACATTAACTCTTTAAGTTAATCAGCAGCAGGCTTCACTTGACATTAACTCTTTAGCCATAAGTTCTATGATAGGGGACCAGCCGTGGGTCATGGCTCCCCATTTGGGAACCTTTTTCCACAGTCATTACATTTCAACTGCAATTTCCAGAAACTCATTCCAACTCTGATTTTCTCACTCCGGATTTTCAAGACGTCTATTGCAACAACGGACCACTGCCAACATTGTGAATTGATCACAGAAAGTCGTGTTGTGCAATTTAAGTAGCCATCTTTCCATCAGAACCAGACCGGACACTGGTGTACAAGTGTGGTTAAAAATAAATACGGCACCAAAAACAAAAAAAATTAAATAAGTGAACAAGGTCGAAGACGCCGGGAGAGTTGTGAATTGCCAGTTTACAACGGAGAGAGAATTCGTTCAAAAATATCAGAGTTTTCAATCTTTAAATAAAAATGTCTTTTCCAAGTTTCGTTAAAAATATCAGAACTTTTCAATTTCTTTTTAAAGTCTTTTCACATATTTTCTATAACCAGAACTGTCAATTCTCTATGCAACTTTTAAAACAACAAAGTTCTTTCGGGTTCTTATCGGAGCTTAACGGAATTTATCGAATTAGAGGCGGCTAATGGCGGCGACTTGACAAACGGCGGTGTGGGGTTGTTTTATCCTTGTCGCCTAAAAATCTCTCTCCAACTTCTGATTTTTCTTGCTGAGTCTTCATTTTTATAACCATCCCCAATCCTCTTGGGGGATCTAGCCGACTCAGAGCTTTTGACCAATGAGAATCTTTTCCACTCACATGATTTGCGGGGAGTCATGTCTCGACGAATGAAATATCAACAGCTCAAATGAGGTAATGTCTTTCTGTCTTCCCTTTTTTGTTCGATCACATGATTCCCAAATTTCGATTTTAGTATATGTTCCCAGGAATGATTGTAGAGGTTCTAACCCTTCCTGATCTCATCAAGTAAATCCTGACATTTTGTTATGGCTATTTACATATTACAACTGCCCCAAAACAATTCGTTTCGAACATGAAAAAAGAAGAAAAATTATATTTTTCTTTTTTTTTCCCCAACCGTCAGCCAATTTTTCTATTCCCCGGATTTTACAAGGACATAATAGAATTAAAATAGGTTTCTTACGTAAGCCCACATAGCGGATTATAATAAAACATAACCAATAGTACCACTAATATTAATTTCTCTCTCTCCGTTGCATTAAACCAAACATATATATATATATATATATATTAGCGGGAAATGGTGTCACAGCAGTAGAATTTTATCCTTTCTTTTCTGTTTAGGATTGGGTTTTCGGTTTCTTCCAAAATCTTCCTTATCTTATTAATTCTAACAGAACTCATAAATTTTGTTAATTATTTTCTTTCTAACTTCTTAATTGGAGGAGGTAAGTCTGCCTTATATTGCAGAAATAAGAGTTTCATTAAAAACAATAAAGATGTTCACACTATTTACATTGTTCGGACTAATGTCCTCGTCTTTATTGCCATGTGTACGACTTTTTGGCTGTTGTATGCTTCGGCCTTCTTCAGGTGCCAGAAATTTCGAACTGTACTCTTTGTTATTACGATCACTGTGGTATATTATTCTCATTCCATGTTGGATGCCACTTCTGGTAGCCATGCATTTATCTCCCTTTAACTTAACTATGTAAGTTATTTGTTCTCCACTACTGTAGCTTGGTATTGAACTCACAACTCTCTGGGTCAAGTCACTGGAACTAACCAACGACACATGTTTCAGTGGATATCGACGTTGTTTCCAATGACATTGTAAACATGACAGCATCCGTCTGTAAAACCACATTTCTGCTGCCTCAAGCTTCTCCTTGATCTTTGATAAGATCGTCCAGCATTTACTTCCATACAGAAGGACAGATATCACCTAGCAATCCAGCAGTCTTTTCTTTGTTTCTAATGAGATTTTCCTGTCTTTCAGTCCTCTGATTAGTTTCTGAAATGCGTCTTTGACCATGCCAATGCGGTTTTGCATCTGCGTGTCGCATTTTCCCTCCTCTGTCAAAACACTTCTCACGTATTAGGATTTTGGATACCACCCCACTCCCAGCGAATTCAATATTAATAGTGTCTGAAACCGTTTGTAAAGTGTTTAAAACATGTATAGTTGTCTCGTTGCGGATTAATGAAGCTCGTCTGTTGGACCATTACGAATTAAGTAGAGAGTTTGACCCTGACCATAGATAAAATCGATATGAAATAAACCGGCAAGATTCTATCATGATATATTTAGTTGGCACTGTGGACACCACTGCCGTCCATCTCACAGTTGTGGTTCATGGAAACATTCAAGTCAAAATAGGTCTATGGCTTGTCGGTTCCTTTTGTACTGTGAATGTTGGGGTTACGCCGTCTCTTTTCTCAGAAATTAAATAGAGAAGATCTACATGGCAGTAGATGATTTGAGTTTAGTTTTTCATTCTCTTAGGCTGGTTGCCAACAAATACTACAGAGTCTTTTCTGATTTTAATCCTTGGGTAAATGGAAAGAGATGGCTTCATATCATGCCCAAGAATATTAGTACGTAAGTGAATATAATGAACTCAACTTGAATTCTAACTCGGAGCTCTGATTTCTCAATCCGAGCCGATATATATATATATATATATATATATCGCCACTAGCAAGGTTTAACAGGTCTAAAAATCAACTAGATTAACGAATGCTGGGGAATTATTTACCGTCATTTCTTTGATCGGACCCACGAATCCAAGAGTGAAAGAGAGAGAAAGTATCGAACTCCTTTTAGTTAGATTACACGAAACTATTTGTCTATAATTCTGAGATAAGGTGGTATTTATACTATTTACATTATTCTGACTATTGTTCTCATCTTTGTTGCCACATTTCTTGTGAGTTCAATACCAAATAACTTAAAGAGTTATGTTAAAGGGAGATAACTACATGGCTACCAAAGATGCCTACGCACATGGACTGAGAATGATATACCCCAGTGATCGTAATAAAGGGTTGGGTTCAAAATTCCTAACACCTGAAGAAGGGCGGAGCGTTCAACGGCCAAAATGTCGTAAACATATAATCGCTTTTACAGGATTTTATATGGTCAATATATAATCAATTTTATTGGATTTTAATAGTCATCTATTAGTTCTTCTATAATTCGGCAAAGACAAAAAAAATAGTATAACTTCTGCCATAAAAATGTTCTATTAATATTAATTTGACATTTAAGATTTTAGCGGACCTAAAGGACACTAACACCACCTTTAAATTTGTTGTTTTTCAATTTTTTTTATTTTTTCATTGCAATCATATTGCTTACACCTTAAACTTTCCGACTGACCTAATAAATTTTAAAAAATTTCAAAATTTCAAAGATTTTAGTTGGGGGGTAAGATTTTAGTTGGGGGGTCAGTTTTTCATACAACGTTATAGTAAATCGATCCTCCATTTTGGAACCACTCGCTGTTACGACATTACCACAACCTGTAAATTGGTTGATTATCAATTCTTTTTTACTTTTTTCAGTGCAATCTTATCAATTAAACCTCAAAGTCTTCGATTAACAAAAAAAAATTTGCAAAAATTTCAACATTTAAACAATTTTAAGGTGTGGGAGGGGGCTGAGTTTTTCATTACAACCTTATAGTAAATCGATCCTATGCAATAAAATTTTTTGCTTGCGCATATTCAACTACTGAATCCTTTGCGTAATTTTTTAATAAAGCCATTCTTGGAATTTTCAGAATAAGATGCCATCATAAAATCTAACGAAAACTTGAAAAAGACAAAAACAGGAGCAAAAACTCGTCCCCCCACCAAAAAAAAAGCAAAGTGACCCCAACGCGACTGGTTTTAAAATGGAGGATCGATTTACTATAACGTTGTATGAGAAAGTAAGTCACCCTTAAAATTGTTTAAATATTGAAATTTTTCCAAATTTTTTTTTTTTGATAAACGGAAACTCTATGTAATAATCGATGATACTGCGCTGAAAAAAGTAAAAAACTTAAAAAAATGAAAAACAAAAAATTTTAAAGGTGGTGGTAGTCTCCTTCAGGTACGGTAATATTTTGGTTTCCAGTTTCATATTTCGGGGATTTCACTTCCAAGTTACAGCAGTGGTGAATAAATACCTTAGAGCGTTAAACTAAAGAAGATAACTCATGGCTGCTAAAAGTGGCTTAGCACATCGAATGAGAATAATATACACCAATGAATAAAGGGGTTGGTTCGAGATTCCTAGCACATGAAGATGGCCGGAACGTTCAACGGTTGAAACATCGTAAACATATAATCGATTTTACACGATTTTATAATCGAATTTGGTAAAAAACAAAAAAAATAACATCTGCCGTAAATAATTTTCTATTTATTTATATTAATTTAACTTTTAAGATTTTACTTCTTAATTTCATATTTCAGAAAGTTTAATACCAGGCTACAGCAGTGCTGATCAAATAAGTTCTTCCTCTTCTATGTGCCCTGTCCCTTCAGGACGGAGGCGATCATGGTTCTCCACGTCTCCCTATCCCTTGTGGCTTTTAGTATGTTTGCTCCAAGTACTCCTGGCAACCCCCGTTCCGTCATCCACCTGATCAGGCCCTGCAAATATGTTATCCGTTGTCTTCCTCTGTCTCTTTTTCCTTCTATCTGGCCTGTTAGTATCAGGTTCTCCAATCACTCCTTCCTCATTGGATGTCCCAGGAACTTCAATTGTCTCTTCCAAATGCTCAGTATTCATTTCCTTTTTGCTGCCATTCTTTCCAACACCTCATCGTTGCATGCATGCTCAGTCCACGATATCCGCAGCATCCTTCTATAGAACCACATTTCCGCTGCTTCCAGTTTGGTCCACATTTTCGATGATATTGTCCAGCATTCACTGCCGTATTGAAGAACTGACATCACATAGCAATCCAGCACTCTTTTCTTTGTTTCTAGTGAAATTTTCCTGTGTGTTAGTACTTTACTCAGCTTCTGGAACGCGGGCTTTGCCATGCCAATTCGTCTTCGGATCTCTGTGTCGCATTTTCCGTCTCCTGTTAGAACACTTCTGAGGTATTTAGAGACTTAAATTAGGAGATAACCCATGGCTTAGCACATGGAATGAGAACGATATACCCTAATGAATAAAGGCTTTGGTTTGAAGCCTTTATTCATTAGGGTATATCATTGAAGATGAGGACAATAGTCCGAATAAAGTAAATAGGTGTACAAGAAACTAACTTAAAACCCATTTTTCTTTACGTGGGTGGCGATTCACGTCTTTCTGTAGTATTTTTTCTATAATCTGTAAATTACTGACAATAAATAATAAAAAAAGAGGGCTTCACAGTATTGTTTTTAAAAAAAATCATATTTCGCTTGAAATCCATCACTTGGTTGTTCAATTTCCCTCAGATTGTTAGTCATACGGCTTCGTTTATTTTATCCCATAATTTCATTTTTATCCCCAGACCAACAGTCAATATATAATCGACATCGTTGCTATTTCTTCTCGACAGCAGGTACTGTAAATTGTATCAGCTGCCGTGCGTTAAACTAGACTATGTGTCGGCAGAAAGACTCGCCTTCTTTTGCCAACTTGGCTCGCGCATTCTCCACACAAGTCCGGTCAGTCGTCATATGACACGTTTTATGGGAGCTCTCCTACATGCCTGGCGATTTACATTCAACGCCAACTCGTTAATTACTGCAAAATCGTTTTCCATAAAATACAGACAATTTCTTTTAAGCGGGATTTCATTCCGAATATACGATTTTAATGCTATCATTTATTATTCTTTCTATGATTCGGCCGAAAAACATCTGCCGTGAAAATGTTGTACTTATTTTATTTTTAAATGTTATATTTAAGTTTTGCACCAAATCAAATTACAATATACGATTATAAACAGCATTCCAACAGTATTTACATTATTCAGACTATTGTCCTCAACTTTGTTGCCATTTTTACGACGTTTAATAACAGATCATTCTATTTGTCTATATTTCTGAGATGAGGTAGTATTTACAATATTTACATTATTCGGACTATTGTCCTCATCTTTGTTGCCATTTGTACGCGTTTAATAAATGATCATTCTATTTGTCTATATTTCTGAGATGAGGTAGTATTTACAGTATTTACATTATTCGGAATATTGTCTTCATTTTTGTTGCTATTTGTACGACGTTTAATAATAGATCATTCTATTTGTCCATATTTCTGAGATGAGGTTTTATTTATAGTATTTACATTATTTGAACTATTGTCTTAGCTTTGTTGCTATTTCTACGACGTTTAATAATAGATCATTCTATTTGTCTATATTTCTGAGATGAGGTAGTATTTACATTGTTCGGGCTATTGTCCTCATCTTTGTTGCCATTTGTACGACATTTAATAACGGATCAATCTATTTGTCTATATTTCTGAGATGAGGTAGGATTTACAGTATTTACATTATTCGAACTAATGTCCTCATCTTTGTTGCCATTTGTGCGACGTTTAATAACAGATCATTCTATTTGTCTATATTTCTGAGATGAGGTAGTATTTACAGTATTTACATTATTCGGTCTATTTTCCTCATCTTTGTTGCCATTTGTACGTCGTATAATAACAGATCATTCTATTTGTCTATATTTCTGAGATGAAATAGGATTTACAGTATTTACACTATTCGGACTAATGTCCTCATCTTTGTTGCCATTTGTACGACGTTTAATAATAGGTCATTCTATTTGTCTATATTTCTGAGATGAGGTAGTATTTACGGTATTTACATTATTCGGTCTATTGTTCTCATCTTTGTTGCCATTTGTACGACGTTTAATAATCGATCATTCTATTTGTCTATATTTCTGAGATGAGGTAGTATTTACAGTATTTACATTATTCGGACTATTGTCCTCATCTTTGTTGCCATTTGTACGACGTTTAATAAAAGATCATTCTATCTGTGCATATTTCTGAGATGAGGTAGTATTTACAGTATTTACATTATTCGGACTATTGTCCTCATCTTTGTTGCCATTTGTACGACGTTTAATAAAAGATCATTCTATTTGTCTATATTTCTGAGATGATGTAGTATTTACAGTATTTACATTATTCGGACTATTGTCCTCATCTTTGTTGCCATTTGTTCGATGTTACGTAAACTTAAGGAATTGGCAAATATGCTATGTTACGAAAAGCTCCTAGGACGATCAAGCATAGAGATGAGCACAATATGGAAACCAGTGATACGGAGTGCCAGATTAAATGATTAGTGTCACAATTGCAATATGAGCTCTGGCAAAAAATACTAGTGAAAAATATTAAGATAAAAATTGCACGAACTAGGTTTATAAGTCCCAAAAATGAAGTATTTTCTTATGCTTAAGGACACATGGTCCAGTGGATATAAACGTTAGTTAGTTCCCGTGACTTGACCTAAAGAGTTGTGAGTTCAATACTAGGCTACAGCAGTGGTGAACAAGTAACTTACAGGGTTAGAGGGAGATAACTCAGGACTACCAGAAGAAAAGGCTCTAGGCAAGGAATAAAGAATGATATACCCCAGTGATTGTAATAAAGTGTTCGGAAGAAGCTCGGAGCGTACAACAGGCGAAACATCGTATAAATGGCAAGAAAAATGAGGACAATAGTCCGATTATGGTAAATACAGCATTCCATCATTGTAACAACTAACTCGAGAACCAAAATTTCACATCCTGGAACAGTCAATTAATAACTGCATGAAACTCCGAATCGTGCTTTCAGTCGGTTAAGTGCAATCCGGAATACACACTTTGACGATTACGTCTCAAAAGAGACATGACTGACTAGGCAGTAGGTTGACATTACTTCCTAGGTAGCCTGGTTGACCTGGTATCTAACCCATAGCTAAAGGGAGAAGCTACGGATTAATACATTTTCTAAGGGTACTAGCAGTATAGCCCAGCGTTGCCCGGGTGTAATGAAAGCTTTAAAACTAATCCATGGTACTGGAGCTCAGACTCTTTGGACGTTGGCACGAAAGACTAAAAAGCAATAGTTGTTTCCAGTTAAAGCGAAACAGTAGACTGAAAGAAAAATGAATGGATGTAAGTCAAAATTTTATTTCCTGGTATCGATATCAAATCAGTGTTTTTCGTTGTAAACGGAATTTTGAAGGCTAAATAATTCCTCTGAGTAAATGGGATCATGGCTGAGACTAAGAACTACAATTATACCTACTTAGAGCCAAACCCGAAGTAAAAACTAAAATAAAAGGGCTGAAAAACTGATTTTGATTAGACCCGGTATATATTATCGATTTTCTGCACTATTGTAAGAACTGCAACCTTGAAACTTCTGAATATCGTTTCTTATGTGTTTGTTTATGAGTGTATCAAATTTGATTAAAATCGGACCACTCTTTCTATAAACTGATTTTTTCGATTATCGATTTTCGACATTTATCGGGGGTACCACGACACAAAACCTAGCTAAGAACACTCGCAGACGCTTATAGTACAACTGTGTAAATATTCAAGACAATCGGAGTTTATATGAAACGGAGACACACACACACATACACACACACAGACAAAAATTCCATTTGTAGATAAGTTTAGATTATGGCGTAAGTGAATGCAAGGAATTCAACTGAAATTCGAACTCGGTTCCCCGATTTTTCTTTCTGAGTCGATATCCATTGCACCACAACATACATCCTTCTATAGTTCGGCAAATGTTTTCAGCTGTGTGGTTTTGAAATATAAAATTATTCAGTATTGTTACAATTGTCTGAACGTTTAAAATAAACAAAAGATATTATCACTGTCCAACATATATCTTACGTCATTAGGCATCCCGACGTGGTTTAATGATTAACAATTTTGTTTCTGGAGCATTTAATAGACAAGGTACAAGAAGAAAGTATAAAAGATGGATGGGATTCAAAGAGATAGAAGATGGTAATGGACGTAGCGCTTAATTTTTTGAAGATTTTAGCTATCAGGGAAGCAAGTATACGGAAGGGAGTTCCACAGGCAGGAATTGCGAGAAAAGAAACTGTGAAAGAAGAGGAGAAGGCTACTTTTAAATATTTCTATAGTAAATGGGTAGGATCTATATGCCAAATAGATTACAAATGAGTAGTAAGTTCTATCTCAATAAGGAGCGCATAATTTTGTCCTTGTGCCACGTCTAAGCTGCGCTCGCTCAGAAATTAAATATATCTTATTTCATTTTTAATCCATCTTGGTTGCATGAAAGCATCTTAATCGGTATATTCGTATTATTAGGTTAGGGGAAATTGTATGACAGAGCAGGAAAGAGTTTGTTTTTTTTATCATTTCACCACAAACAAGGCTGGATTGCTTCTAGTGCGCAGTGAATGACAATGAGAGCACAGACTGGTTATAATGGATGACGAAGAAAGGATTAAAGATTGATGATATTCAAAGAGATGATAATGATCGTAGCATTTAAATTTTTGCTTTAGAAGAGAAGAGGCTAGATTTTAATATATCAATGGGTAGGACCTAAATGCCAATTCTAGACGGATAATGGTAATTTTAGAATATTTTTATATCTCGCCGATTTCATTTAGAGTGTTTTTTTATTTTCTTTCTACCACTTTTGTAAATAGGTATTCCACACGTCGATGTTAGAAGATCTGCCAGAAATAGTGAAATGTTACAAGAGCCAGGCCACGAATTTGCTGTAAATGACCTCGCGATTATGTCACACTACAGACATTTACCTCAAATGAACTTATTTACAAATGTAACTTTGTCTGTGTGTGTGTCTGTGTGTGTCCGTTTCCTATAGACTCCGAAACGGCTGAACCGATTTTCTTGAAAATTTACACAGTTGTACTATAAGCGTCTGCGAGTATGCTAGGTTTTGTGTCGAGGTACCCCCGATAAATATCCATAATCGAAAAAATCGGGTTATAAAAGGAGTGATGCGATTTTAATCAAATTTAATACACTCATAGACAAAGATATAAGAAACGATATTCAGAAGTTTCAAGGTTGCAGTTCTTACAATAGTGCAGAAAATTGATAATATATATATATATATATATATATATATAAAGTAAGATGTTTGTGTCTGCGTCTGTTTATCTGTCTGTATGTCCTTTATACAAAGCCACAATTTTTATCCGAGTCTCACCAAACTTCACACAAATATTCTTTAGGCTGAGTCTGAGCTCCAGGACCATGGATTAGTTTTAAAGCTTTCATTACACCCGAGCAACGCCGGGCTAAACTGCTAGTACTGAATAATAAGAGGAAGCATTCGTTTTATGTCAGAATTGTGGTCTGTCCAGTTACGGTGAGCAGCTAAGGCATTTGAGGCGTTGTATGGCATGAAAAGTAAAAGAGCTAGTCGGTATTATTACCGGTCGGGAATTAATACAAATGTTACCGAGAGGACAGTGCTATTATATTTTTTTTTATTTCAAATGCATTTGTTTCTTAATTTACTGTAAAAATATATATTAAAATTCAGAAAGAGAGGGACATTAGTAGGCAGTAATTGATGGACGCGTTGCTGACATGATAGGTCTACTTGTTATGGGGTAACATACTTATTCCTCAGATAATGGACTCTCCCTCCTATATTAATAAGATTTAACAAGAAGTTCTAATGAGTTCTTGGGAAGTTCATAGGAGTTCTTTAGAGTTCTATTGGAGTTCAGTAGAACTACTAGGCAGTTGATATTAGTCGACAGTTAGCCGAATACTAAGGAGTCAGCTTACATTGGAAGATTACAAAGTTCCTAACATTTTGGGTGCGTTAAGTCGATTAGCAACCGACATAGCACGATTATAACCTTCAGTGCGAAACTTACTCATCAACAGTATTACATGTACAAATTATATGTATTTTTCAAGATTTTAGAACAAAATTCCGGCTTACAGCTGCACCTCTTCCTGTACAATCATGGTACCTAGGGCCTAGATGGGTAACTGCTTGGGAATACCAGGTGATTTAAGCTCAGACGTGCGCGTGTTATATAGGGTTTTACGGCTGCATCATATTGAAACATCGGTTTCCATACCTAATTTAATCAACGTCGAGCCAAGTCAATAACTAGATGGTTAACTGTTTAGGATAACCAAGTAGTGTAAGCTTGAATGTGCAGGTGGTATAAAGGACTTTGCCACATCACGTTAAAGCAACGATTCCGTGCATTTGCCAAAGTTGAGATATTTTGAGCCTTGTCAGTACCTAGAATGTTAACTGTTAAATGCTCTAAGCTTATACGTGTGGGTACCATTACTAAAGTTAAGCAATGTCGAGCCTGACCTGTACCTAGCCGAATGACCATTTAGGAATATCAGGTGATGTAAACTTGTAAAGTATATATCCGCCTGTTTTTCTCCAGCTATGGGTTAAATAGCAGGAGAGATTTGGTTCTATACTCTTTGTTAGCAACCAGTCTACCGCAGAACTTACTGCGGAAATGTCTTCTGCCCAATCATTCATGTCTGGAAAAAGAAATGATCGCCCAGCTGCGTATCATGTATGGCACTTAACTGACTTACTGAAGCTTAGATATGGGGATTTTTAAGCATAGCTTAGATGTGGCACGCGGCCGAAAGTAAGGGACACCCAGTGAGGATCGAGCTCACTACTCACTTATAATGATTCTAGTGAGACAAGCTTGCTAACCATTACACCACCTCTAGGTGCCCTGAAGCTTGGATATGACGGTGCTATAAGTGGCTTACGACCACATGAGGCTGAAATACTGGTTTCCGTAGGTTAAGAAACGTCGAGTACCTAGATGTCTGACCGCTTAAGAAAATTAGGTTCTGTAAACTTGGAAGCAGAGGCAGTGTAAGGTATAATGTGTCGTAGTTGTTAATCCGAGCGCCGATTTTCAATTCAATTAGGCTTCGTTATGTTTATTTTCGCGCAAATACCACTTGATCCCGATTTTTAATGTGATCTATTCCGATTTGGCAGCTCAGATGCAGTCACCGGCACAATGTGGCTTCCCTGTCTCTCTTCTACAAATACTTTCACGGCTTCTGCTCCGATGAACTTAGCTCACTTGTGTCCCATATATATGAATTTACTTGAACCATAAGATTACCAACTAGGTCCCACCCTTTTACTGTGAAACCAATAAATTATTAACGCAAATTATACTCCAGTAGCTTCTTTTCTCTCACTTCCCGCCTGTGGAATTCCCTCCATTTACTTGCTTTCCCGACAGCTACCATCTCCAAGAATTTAAATGTAAAGTCAATCGTCATCTCCTATCTCACTAACTTACATCCCACGATTCTTTCTCCGGCCACTCCACTCTCATCAGTTTTCTCATCCTTCATTTACCCACTTCCTGACACCCCCTATAACCTGTCACTTTTTCTCATAACTTTCCTCCTATGTAACCCCCTGCAAAACAGTAGCAGTAAAATACCTTGCTTGGGGTGATATGATTATGAAAAAAGTATAGATTCATTATTAAGACTTGTATCAAAAGGATGTGCGTTGTGAAGCAGTGGATATTGGCTCGGAACAAGAAATCAGGGAGCCAATTTCGAATTCTAGTTGAAATCCTTGCAGTCACCTACGCGCAAATACCCTTGGAAAGTGTATTAATCCGTCTCTTACCTCCAGTTATGGGTTAAATAATAGGACAGATTGGGTTCCATAGCTTTGGCTGGTAACCAGTCTACCGCAGAAAACAATTGCAACCTACTGTCCAGTCAGTCATGTCTCTTTCCATACATGATCGCCCAAGCGTGTATCACGTATGGCACTTGACTGACTGACCGGCTAATCTGAAAATCATTATTATCTGAAAATAATAAAAATAAAAATAATAAAAATTTTTACAACCTAATAATATTTTCTCAGTGCGAGAATAGAAACTGTTAGAGTAGAAGTGTGGGTTACATTTGTCGGCTTTAACTGTGAAAGAGTGGTACCTAGTTGCCTGTTTAGTAGCTCGGGCTGATTCGTGTAGACGGGGTACCAGGGAGATAAGTTCGTCATTGTGAACATCATTGTAAAGAAAAAATCCAGCATGTTTTAAACGATAGTCTTAAGCAAACGTTTCATGTCCGTCGTGTTTTCTGTCAGCCCTGATATAAATTTTTTGAACGTCTAATCGAATTTTAATTATTTTCACAATTTAGAAAAAACAGAATTACTTCCTTAGCCCTGCAACGGGGTAATTAGTCACATTTGATGATAAAATAAACAGAAGATAAGACATCGGTTTATTTACTCGTTTATTTATTAACCGCTTTTATTCGATTATTTTGAAAGACGCACCTCCCGCGGAATAGTTTATTTACGCGGCACTTGTACACAATCGATGCAATCGAAAGAAAAAAAAAACCCGCAGTGGAATTTGCCGAACCACGCCTTGACGAGAAGTGTTGCCGGTTAGTTTTCTTTCCGTTCCGACGCTGAAAATATCGCGAATGGTGGAAGAGCATTTCACAACGAATGAACATATTAATGAGTATAGAGATTGAAAAAAAATATGTTAAATATAATTTCGTTTTTCGCCGTCAATTGTTCGATATTTTAAAATTTTGTTTCGTTTTGTGAGACATATAAAGAACATTAATGGATCCCTATATAATAAGCAATTCTTAGGGTATTTCTCTATATTTCTGAGATGAGGTATTT
This sequence comes from Ascarosepion bandense, assembly GCA_037127315.1. Lineage (NCBI taxonomy): Eukaryota > Metazoa > Mollusca > Cephalopoda > Sepiida > Sepiidae > Ascarosepion > Ascarosepion bandense. Next base: position 348,632 of record JBBBDQ010002171.1, on the reverse strand, counting down.
ACATTGAATTGACTGTTGTCCTTATCTTTATTGCCATATTCACGACGTTTCGTCCGTTGTACGTTCCGACCTTCTTCAGGTGAGTGGAAATTTTAGCCAAACATTTTATACCGATGTAAAGTCATGCACTTCCAGATGTTTTTAGCTGTTTCCATTTAAGTAAAATCTCTAAGATATTTTTTTGTTAGCCACTGCTGTCATCAGGTATTGAACTCACAACATTTGGTTCAAATCTCTGGATCCAACTAACGGTTTTATCCAATGAGCCATATATCCTCAAGGACAAAAAACTTAGAGAGATGAGCTGAATGGAGTTAACTAAAGAAATCAGCGAGTGGCATGACACATAGTCCAGTCTTTGAGATTTCATTCGCCTGATCGACTCAGTCGATTAAAAACTTAATTGCGCGATTAAAGTTTATTGCTTTACTCACCCGCGGTCGGAATGAAACGTGTCTGTTCAAATATCGAAAAAGAAATTCTGATTGATTTTACAATCCAAAAATATGCCATTGAATTTTTACAAGTTACTTATAATGACCTACAGTGATATTATCGAACTCTTTGGTCTTATGCATGACGCCTGATTTAATTCGAAATGTGTGGCTAAACAAAAGACAGTGACATCCCGCAATCATCAATGTAGGATCTGGAATTTAGATTGACAAACTCCTGTCTCGCTTTTATCCTCCCGGTTAGTGTAAACATTCGTTTAATTAACGCTTCCAAAGTGGAGCCAAAATGTTTCTGCCGCCCAGATTAAAGACGCTAGCAGATTTTTAGAAACTCATTGGAAAGATTTTTATCTTTGACTCAACATCTATATTTCCTCGCCGTTTACGAAAAGTAAAAACGAACATTTGAATGAAAGAAAAAAAAATACGCATACTTCTTTCAACCACGCACCGAAAACAAATTATACAAGTAAGTAAATCAGATTTCTTATTTTTATCATTTATGAGATGGAGGTTGTAGTCAAACAGAAGAAAGAAACTACGAATTTAAGTACCTCCGTTTAATTGCAAAAAAAAAAAAAGAACATATCATGACGTTGAATGGGCTCAAACTTAATTAAAACAAAGTTCTATCGTCAAAATGTTAATGCTATTATTAAGAGAAAAACTAAATTTTGTTGTTATTACTTTAAAAAAAATTTGAATCCTTTCTAATATCTTCGAAATTTTAATTAAATTTCGTTTTTTGTTTTTCGTCAGAAATTCACAGAATGTTTACGTAAGGCGACTATTAAGAAAATGAAGTTGGTCGAGTAAAATGATTTTCAGGCGAATAAATTTTCCCTCGCTCTCGACCGCCGGTCTAGTGATTTCTTTTTCAAATTTCAAAGGCTGCTCATGGAACATGAACAATCCTTTGGGATGAAACTAAAAGGTTCGGCTCAAAACTCAGAATCAGCTAAAGATCGAATTGTACAACGGCTGAAATATCTAGAATATAACAATATATATAAGGACAACAGTCCGGACAATGCATTTTTTAATCATCCTTTCAGCACAAGCAAGGAAGTACTGCCACTGATGCAGCAGGGGTGCAACATGATAGGAAAGCGGATAAAAGGAGATTAAGATACAGAAGGTGTCGGAGAAAAGTCAAGAGAAAAATGAGAATGAAGAAAATCAAAACGGCAATCGAGTTTGAAATTCAATTTTTGGAGACTGAAGCCATCAAGGAAGCAGGTATACGGAAGAGAGTTCAGTGCGAGAAAAGAAACTGTGAGAGTAGAAGCGAAATTTTTACATTTGACTAATTTGACTGTAAAAGATTGGTACCTAGCTGCCAGTTTAGTAGCTCGAGTAGATTCATGTAGACAGGGCACCGGTGCTATAGGTTTGTCAGAGAAGTAGCCGTGAAAATATTTATAGAAAAGACAGAGGGAAGCCACATTCTGAAAATGAGTGAAGTCGAGCTTCAAAATCGGGATCGATTACGTTCCAGATCCTTATTTTCATTTTTTTGATAGCCACTGCTGTCACCAGGTATTGAACACACAACCCTTTGGTTCAAGTCTCTGGATTCAAATAACGGATTTATCCACTGAGCCATATAAGATGAAGAGCAGGAGCATCTGACCAGATATCGCACTGTACGAACGGATAGTAAATTGGTATATATGCAAAATAGATTTTAACGAGAAAAACTTTCTTGCTCGACACAATAATCCAACATTCATAGCAGTCAGTCGGTTAAATGGCATACGTGATACACGCTTGGGCGATCATGTCTCTTTCGAAATATGACTGACTGGGAAGAAGATTATTACGCAGTAGTTTGTCATTACTTTCTGTGGTAGACTTGTTGCCAGCCAAGGCAGTAGACCCCAATCTGTCCTATTATTTAATCCATAACTGGAGGGAAGAGACGGATTAATACCTTTCCCAAGGGTATTTGTGCGTATGTGAATGTAAGGAACTGAACTGGAATTCGAACTCGGCACCCCTGATTTCTCGTTCCAAGCCGATAGCCACTGCACCACAAAGTACATCTATAGATGTAGCAAATGATGTAGCAATTGATTCGATGTAGTCGTTCTACTTGAGGTCGGATGCGAGAGTGAGTCCATGAAAGCGTAGTGTATTGCTTTCTGGGAGACTAGCGTGATCCTTACTGATGGAAGGTTAGAAAATTTATCTATGATGGTTAACAGAGAGCGCCTTCGTTTTGGAAGCATTAAAGTTTACGGGCCATTTCTTACACAGGCCATCACAGATTTGAGGTTCTTTTCAGGAGGCTTGGTGAGGTTTACCTTGTCAAACTTCGCAGATTTCTTATTGAGACGGGGGTAAATGGTCGTTTCATTTACATCGATACCTACTTGGGAACTAATTTCATCATGAAGACCCTTGATGAAGATCCTGAAAAGCCTATGACCTAGGAAAGAACACTGAGGGAGACCCTCGTTCGAAAATTACGATCTGGAATGATGCCCGTTCAGTACGACCTACATTACGAGATTTAATAGGAACGATTGTATTAAATCGAACAAAAGTCAAGCCCTGTAGCTTGCACGAAAAGTCAGCATGCCAAACCCTATCAAACGCTTTAAATACACATTTTAAAAATTCACGTTTTTTTTGGGGGGGGGGTCACCCTGTATATATATTAGGTGATGGTCGTTAGCATATCAGCGGTAGACCAGGCAAAACGGAAGCCATACTGTTTGTCAGAGAATAGGTTATGGGATGTGAAATGATAAACAACTTCCTTATTGATAATAACCTCGAACAGACTGCCAAAAAAAGGTAGAAGTCTGAAAGAGCAACAATTAAAGGAGTCCGAGTGCTCTCCATTGTTTTTAAAGACAGGAACTACAGAGAAGGATTTCAAATAAGCCTGAAAGCAAGAAGCAGCGAAGCAATAGTTACAGAGTTCGGTGGGGACAGGAGAAAGTTCAGGTAAACATTTCCTTAGTACGATGGCTGGAACTCAGCCAACTCCACTTGCCTTATGGGAGGCGAGCTTATAAATTACGTTAGCGACCAGAGAGTGGGATATTTATACGTCACTCAATTGAGCTTCAGTACTAGGGGCGAAGTCGTGTGTGGGTACGCCAGAAGAGTCAGATGTGGAGTTGGAGGAGAATTTTCGAGGAAAGCACTCAACAGTGTCCGCTATGACTGTGAAGACCTCATATTTATTTAAGGATTGAATGTTTGGTGTTGTTTAGTACAATTTTGCAGTGCCATCATTAGTCACTGGAACTTCAAGGTTGCTATACGGTACTTCATTATATCAGCAGGTAAAATTATAGCAGAATTTATAATTCGCTTGCATTCCTTATGAACATTTCTATAGGCCGGCAAGATCAGTGACAGAGTTTTTCAACCATTTGGCATAGTGGTCATTGTACTCAGCGAACATAAATATATTAGCGAACAGGTGATAAGGAAATGGCCTTGTCTATATAATCTATCTAAATCTAAACTTATTTATGAATGGAACTTTGTCTGTGTGTGTGTGTCTGTGTGTCTGTTTCCGTTACCTATAGACTCCAAAACAGCCGAACCGATTTTCTTGAAAATTTACACAGAAGATTCTAGAAGATAAGCGTCTGCGAGTGTTCTTAGCTAGGTTTTTTCAAGGTACCCCCGATAAATATCGAAAAATAATCGAATAACAATGGTAGGACTTGGGTACCCTGCCTTTAAATAAACGAAGCTCAATGATTCTTGATACTCGAAAAAAAAAAATACTTATTACTAGACACAAAACTTATATAAAAAAAGAAAAATAAATTGTTGAAAGAAATAAAAAAAGTATTACTAGCAATAAATAAATAAAATTTACTTGGTAATAAATGACCAACCGAGGTTGATATGCCATAAAAACAAAACAACCAACCAACAACCTTCCAAAAGAGAGGAGGGTAACCAGAAATCGAGGTATCAAAGAGTGGATTTTAGGAGTAAAGTTAGTTTCGCAGAAAGCTAGGATGACTGGCGACCTTTAATGTAGGAAAATGTCCTACTGCAAAAGTTGAATTAAGGGTATCTTCACTTGACTCCAGTTCTTTCTACATCACCCCGTGTATCTTGTTCTTTTACTTTCTCTCTACCTTCGCAACTGTCTTCACACCTGTGTTCCCATCCTTCTCTTGCGTTTTCGCTTTTACCCCCTGTAACTGGTTCGTCTTTCTCTTCACTCTCCTCCTGCCTAAAACTTTACTCTTTTAGGTAGCCCCCTGCGCATCAGTGGCGGTATCGCCTTGTTTGGAGTGAAACGATTAACACAAACGCTTTTGTTTTCGTTCTTTTTCTTTTTTGTTTGCTCTTTTTTGTATCAATTCACCCCAAGCAAGGTGATAATGCCACTTAGATGCAAGAGGCTAAGAAGAAGAAAAGAGAATGCGAAGATTCTAGAAGAAACCAGAAACCTAATCCTAAATAGTAAACAAAACCAAGGAGGAGTGTGACCTGTGTTGGAAATTATATAAATGGTGTATATATATATATATATATATATATATATATATACCAAGAAATTTGAGACTATATATATATATATATATATATAGTCTCAGATTTCTTGATATCGGCTTTGAATGAGAAATCGGAGAGCAGAGTTCGAATACCAGTTGAATTCGTTACATTCACTTACTCGCAAATACACTTGGTTAAGACATTAATTCGTTTCTTCTACTTTCAGCTATGGGTCAAATAGCAAGAAAGATTAGATTCTGTTTCCTTTGTTGGCAAACAGTCTTCTGCAGAAAGTAATGACAACCTACTACATGAAAATCTTCTGCCCAGTCAGCCATGTCACTTTTGAGACATGATCACCCAAGCGTGTATCTCGTCTGACATTTGACTAACTATCATCTATATATATATTTTTTTATAAACATATCACCCCAAGCAAGGTATTCTACTGACACAGTTTTGCAAGGGGTTACATAAGATGGAAAGTTATGAGAAAGAGTGACAGGTTATGGGGGTGTCGGAACTGGGTAAGATAAGGTGAGAATACTGATGAGAGTGGAGTAGAGGTAGAAAGGAGCATGAGAGAGAGGATGCAGGTTAGTGAGATAGGAGATGACTATTGACTTTGCATTTAAATTCTTGGAGATTGTAGCTGTCGGAGAAGCAAGTAAACGGAAGGGAATTCCACAGGCGGGAAATGCGAGAAAAGAAGCTGTTGTAGTAGAATTTGAGTTTACAATTTATTGGTTTCAAGGATATGGATTCTGAGCAAAGAATTTTTTTTTTGTGTCCACAGAAGTCTTTCAAAGGCAGATCGCGAACTCGAGTTTCTCAGTCATGAGCGATTTTTTCAGAAAAGCGGACCCCACTATCAGCGCATTTAAGTTAACACCGAATAGATCGCAATACTTGCTTATCTGGGTGATATATTTAACCTGCACGATGAACTAAATCTTTCACTTCAGGGAAAGATGACCGAAGTTATCAGATCAGTAGATCAGATTGCTGCATTCAGAATCAAACTGTAATTATGTGAACACTGGAATTTTGACAGGTTTTACACGTTTGCAAAGATTATGGAAGGGGCTGAAACCGGGGCCTTCCTTTACCAAACTGGTGTGTGATCACCTGTCCCAGCTTTCAAAATCCAAACTAAACTTTGGAAACACCGAGTGAACATTAGAATCTTTGACAGGTTTCAGACGTTGGCAGGGATTATGGAAGTGACAAAACCTAGCTTCTAAAGAGTTTGCTGCATTCAAAGCCAAACTGAAATTATGGAAACGTCGAGCGAACACTGGAATTTTTGAAAGGCTTTACACGGTGGCAAGGATTATGAAAATGACTCAATCCGGTGCCTTTATTTATCGAATTGGTGCGCGATTATACGTCCAGGCTTTCAAAAGAGTAATTTCCAATCCCAAAAGATTCCCGGACGAGGAGGAAATTGATCCGCAATCCATTTGTGAGCAAGCCTCCTTCACGGCTTCTGCTCCGATGAACTTAACTCCCTGGTGCCCACTTTATATGAATTTACTCGAACCACAAGATTAGCATCTAGGTTCCCACTCTTTTACTGTGAAACCAATAAAATGTAACCGCAATTTCTACTCTAACAGCTTCTTTTCTCGCACTTCCCGTCTGTGGAATTCCCTTCCGTTTACTTGCTTCCCTTACAGCTACAGTCTCCAAGAATTTAAATGTAAAGTCAATAGTCATCTCCTATCTCACTAACTTGCATCCTCTCTCTCTCATGCTCTTTTCTCCGTTCACTCTACTCTCATCAGTATTCTCATCTTTCTAGTACTTACTTCCTGACACCCCCTATAACATGTCCCTCTTTCTCATAATTTTCCTCCTATGCAATCACCTGCACAACAGTGGCTGTAAAACGCCTTGCTTGGGGCGATATAATTATAAAAAAATGCCAGGTGAATCAACTTTAACCCTGATAGAAGATTAGCTGTTTGACATTTCAAATAACAGTGGGGTTCAAAATATATTTGTGAGACCTTTAAATCTCCTTGCATTCTGGATTAAAATTAATCCTACCATTGCTACAAAAGAGCTAAACATTCTGCTCTTTTTCCAACATTATGTCCGTATTGAAATGAACTTGAAAAACACCTATGTGTCACTAGCAATTCGTGGAAAAATTTTCTGACGTGAAACCGGTCCGTGGTATAAAAAATGCTGAAAACCACTGGCCTAGTATATTAATGCGTTGGTTCGTGAATTTACTGAGAGTTCAATATCAGAGTCGGGTAGTATATAGACTCAGGAGAGACAAGGTGAACAACGTCAGTAGTAGTAAACAGGGGATATTTCTATATATGGTCAGCAGAATAAGAACAATTTACTGACATAAAAGGAGTAAAATTTACAGTTCGAAAATTATCTGATGATTACCGGATTAACAAGTACTGATAAAGAAACAACAATAAAAGATGAGGATAATCGAACCTTCCTATCGTCTCATTCACACTCCTCCCTGGTCTCTTAGACGGAAAAACAGATTTATTCCTTGTTTTCTATTTAATATTCTGTTTTCAGTCCTCTCTAAAACCGTTCAGGGTCCTGGGCATGACGGTAAATTGCATCAGGCAGCAAGGCCTCTGATTGGGAGTTTGTGAGAAGCATGGAACCACCTCTTAATTGCTGCTGTTCCCAGGTCCACCCTGACCCGGAGTTGTAGCACCTGTTAGGGTCCTAGCTATGAGCAAATAGTTAACCCACAAACTGGGACCAAAACACTATGAAAGTATAAATATACGCTTTTATAGAAATATATAAATAAAAATAGTTTTATAGAAAAATATACATTTTTGAAGGAAAAAAATTATTCTCAGCAAAATATTTTTGAATACAAAATTTTTTTTTAATCATCTCACCCCAAGCAAGGCATTCTACTGCCACTATTGCGCATGGGGCTACATAGGGGAAGGTAAAGAGGAGTGGTTAGACATAGGGAATGTCAGGAGGAAGGTGACAGATGAGTAAGGATAGCGAGGATGAGGGTTGGGCAGATGGGAAGAGTGTTTGATAGAATGGGAGCAGGTTAGTGTGTTAGGAGGTGTCTATTGACCTTACATTTAAACTCCTGGAGATTGTAGCCGTCGGGGAAGCAATCGTTTGGAAGGGAATTCCACAGTCGGAAGACATTTTCAGTTTTCTTAAATAAAAAAGATTAACAACTAAAAATTTTCATTAAAATCTGATTCAATCAACCTTTTCACTATAACCGAACATTAAAAAACAAATACCTTAAAACCCCACCTTTTTGGCATTAAATAACCCACAGAGGTTGATACGCCGTTAAACAAAACTCAAACCCAAACTAAAACTCTAAAACCGTTTCCTTCTCTTTTATTTCCAATACCCCCTTTGCGTCTTAGAATAACATTTTTAGGATGGTGACTTTAATCTGTAACCATCTACCAACCAACACTTTTACACACTGGGCCATATCGGCAAAATCGTTGGTTAGATCTAGTGACTTGATTCAAAGAGTTGATAGTTCAATATCAGACGACAGCAGTGGCGAATAAAACATTTAGACTGTTTATTTAAATAGAGATAACTAAAGAATCCAAAAGTAGCATCACTCAGGGAACAAGAACAATCGACCACATTATTAGAAATAAAGGATTCAGCTCAAAATTTTAGTCATCTGAAGAAGGTCAGAAACAGGCAGAAACATTGTGAATATAAAAATGAAGATTTAGACAACAATCCGAACAAAAGAAATTATGTAAATACATCATCTTTGAAATATAGACTGATATTTATTTAATTAAACAGTTGTGGTGCAGTAGATATCGGCTTGGAACGAAAATTGGAGAACTGAGTTCGATTTCCAGTTGAATTTTTTCATTCACTTATCATTGGGAAAGGTATTAATCCGTCGGCTCTCCTTCCAGGTATGGGTTAAATAGCAAGGTGTATTGGGTTCTGTAGCTTTGCTTGGCAACCAATATACCACAGAAAGTAATAGCAAGCTTCTGTGGGAAAATATTCTGCTTAGTCAGTCATGTCTCTTTCGAGACATGATCATCCAAGCGTATATCACGTATTTTCCTATGTTTCTTAATACTTTGCTCAGCGTATCTCGATACCCCAGTACACCTTTTAATGTTGCACTTTTTATCTTTTGTTAATACGCTTCTCAAATATCTAAATTTTACATCTCTTTGATAATTTGTATCCTTAATTTGTAATTTGCATGTTGGGCTGTTCTTTTTGATAACAATTATGCTTTCCATTATTTCTATAGCCTTGGTTCACAACCAGTTTTCAGAAAATAATGGCAATTCACCGCGGGAAAATATTCTGCCCAATCTTTCGAGACATGATCTCTCAAGCTTGCATCACGTATAGCCCTTAACTGACTGATTTATTATTTTGCTTTTAGAGGGCATCTTTCGCTATTCCAAATCCGCCTTCAGATTCAACCTTCTTTTGCAACATTTGACAGCCACTCTATACATATATCAAGTGCGAGATATGCATCTGTAAGAACTGTCAAGCTTTTTTTACATTGAGCCCTCTCTACGTAAACTTTTAGCGTGCGACTAGATTGGAACCTCGATCACCCCCTTTTACTGCTGAAATAGATGTAATCATAACTTCTACTCGAACAGTTTCTTTACTCACACTTTCCGCTTTTGAAGCTATTTTCCTTTTACTTGTTTCCCTGATAGCTAGAATTTCCAAAATTGTTTCTCCAAAATTTAAATTCAACGTCAATTGCTATCTTCTGTCTTCTTGAATCCCGTTTATATTTTGTAAATTCTTCAATAGCCCCTGTACAGATTTTATTTTCTTAGTGTAACTACCTGCACAAAAGTGTCAGTTCCATCTTGTTTTGGGTCAGTTAAGTGCCATCCATGATACACGTTTTGGGCGATCATATCTAGAAAAAGACATGACTGACTGGGCAGAAGATTATCCCACAGTAGGTTGCCATTGCTTTCTGCGGTAGACTGGTTGCCGACCAAGGCTATAGAACCCAATCTGTCCTGTTATTTGACTCATGGCTAGATGGGGAAGATATGTACTATATTATTAAGTAGTATTTAGTGGGGGATCAGTTTATTACTTCATAACAATAGAAAACTGATCCCCCCACTTTATGACCAGTAGAAGCGTCAATCATATTTCCAACTATTATATTCCGTCAATCAGTTAAGTGCCATACGTGATACACGCTTTGGGCGATCATGTCTACAAAAAGACATGACTGACTGAGCAGATTATCCCGCAGTAGGTTGCCATTGCTTTCTGCGGTAGACTGGTAGGGACGAAATAAAGGGTTCAGTTCCAAGTTCTAATTACCCAAAGAAGGACAGAGTTTACAACGGCCAAAACGCAGTGAATATGGCAAGGAATATCAGGACAACACTCCGAAAAATGTAAATAGTGCAAATAAATATATTCGAAGTCTCTCTGGGAAGTTACTAAAAAGAAATTATAAAGACATGGAATCGGGATATTTTTTTATTTATTTCGTTACATTTTATTTAGTTCTTCCTTTGATACAAGCCCCAAGAGCCATCAAGTAAGAGACTTACAGAATGATGTTTAAGTTTTAATATTTGCTTGAGTTTGATATCCTGAAAATGGAAGTACGCATCCTAGGGAGTTCCTCCTACCAGACATTCCGTTTTCTTGCAATTAAGTTGTCTTATTGAAAGAAAATTAAGTCGCCAAGCAGCAAAGAAATATAATTTGAGCGCTGTTTTTAAAATTAAACGATTCTTATTTTTCCCTTGATTTCAAACTCTTCCCAGAGATAAATTATTTTACTTTTTGTTTTTTCTCATTTCACCTCAAGCGAGGCGGGGCCATCACTAAGGTGTAGAGGGTTACAGTGAGATAAAAGACTGGGTACAGGGGGTACAGAAGAAAGGATAAAAGGTGAATGTAATTCAAGAAGATATAAGATGGCAATTATCGTTGCATTTAACCTTTTGGGAGAGTGTAACTATCAGGCAAGAGAAAATACCAGCGGGTATTGAAGAAAAGTTAAAGGATCAACAATTTCAAAAAGATATAAGATAGAAACTGACGTTGCATTTAAACTTTGGCAGATTGTAGCTATACGCGCACCGTGCCCGACCATCAGTTATAAGCCGAACAGCCGTGAGTGGAAGTGTCGTTCGGGACTGTTTGCTTTACGGCTTCGAAGTGATCTTATTAGCAGCTGCATCAAGTCTCTGCATATATTTTTTTTTAATCATATCACCCCAAGCAAGCCGGTAACGCCACTGGTGCGCAGGGGGCTACATAAGAGTGAGAAGATTAGAAAAGAGAAAACCGGAAACCACATCCTAAACAGGAAACAAGGGATGAGCCTCTTCCCCTGTTCAATAGACGTGGGTGGAGTGTGAACCGGGCGATAGTTTAGTCTATCTACTCCAATTGAAAAAAAAAAAAACAGTGAGAAGATTAGAAAAGAGAAAAACCGGAAACCGCATCCTAAAGAGGAAACAAGGGATGAGCCTCTTCCCCTGTTCAATAGACGTGGGTGGAGTGTGAACCGGGCGATAGTTTAGTCTATCTACTCCAATTGAAAAAAAAAAACAGTGAGAAGATTAGAAAAGAGAAAAACCGGAAACCGCATCCTAAACAGGAAACAAGGGATGAGCCTCTTCCCCTGTTCAATAGACGTGGGTGGAGTGTGAACCGGGCGATAGTTTAGTCTATCTACTCCAATTGAAAAAAAAAACAGTGAGAAGATTAGAAAAGAGAAAACCGAAAACCGCATCCTAAAGCGTTTGGGTATAGTGCTGTGGATGAACATACTGCAAGTCGTTGGTTTCAAAAATTCAAGTCGCGAGATTTGTCTCTCCATGATGAGCCTCGCAGTGGACGACCACAGATCTTGAATGACAGAGTTCTGAAGGCGGCTATCGAAGAGGACAGTAGTCTAACGTGTGGTGAACTTGCAAGACTGTTCAACGTTTCCGATGAAACAGTTAGTCTTCACCTGCACCGCCTAAGTAAGACATACAAACTGAGTAACTGATTTCCGCAAACGCTGTTGGAGGTCCACAAGAGACAACGAGTAGCAGCCTGCGTATCGCTGATTTCTCACCACCGTACCGCATGCTTATTCAATCAAGTGCTTACCAGTGATGAAAAGTGGGTTCTGTACAAAACTCCCAAGCGTTCCAGCCTTTGGTTGTCTCCTCAGGATGTTGTCCTTCACACCTCAAGACCTCCTATGCACCCACGCAAGATTATGCTTTGTGTCTAGTGGACAGGTCGTGAAGCGGTTCATTATGAACTGCTACCAACGAGCCAAACGGTCACTGTAGACCTATACTCGCAGCAATTGAAATGTGTGCAACAAGCATTGTACCAGAATGAGCCAGCACTGGTGAATCTGCATTTCCTCCATGACAACGTCAGGCTGCATGTCGCGCGAGTGGTCAGGAATACCATACAGCAACTTGGGTGGGAGATTTTGTGCCATCCACCTTATTCACCTGACCTTGCGCCATCCGATTACCCCTTTATCCTCTCCCTTGATGATCATCTTCGTGGGAAATCTTTAACCAATGAATCAGATTTGCGCAAAGCCCTCACGGACTTCTTTGCGTCACCCACTTCACCCGAATTATACCGTAAGGGCATTGAACAGTTGGAGACACGTTGGCAGAAGGTGCTGGATGACGATGGCGATTACTTCGAAGAGTAAATATAAGTTACACATTCTGTGAAGCGTTTTCTTTTTTCCTTTAAAAACGGACAGAACTTTTTTGTTTAGCTTATATTTTATCCCTTTTCGATACTTCCATTCGTCCCTGCTTCAATTATGAAAAAAAAGACCGCAACGTTCTTCTGTTATAAACTCTATAGGCTTACGGCCTATCACGTTGAATACACCGGTTCTCGCTCGATCACCGAAGTTAAGCAACGTTGAGCCTGGTCAGTACATAGATGGGTGACCTCCTAGGAATACCAGGTGCTGTAAGCGTTTAGTGACGGATGTGCGTGCTTACGGCCATGTCACGTTGAATACACCGGTTCTCGCTCGATCACCGAAGTTAAGCAACGTTGAGCCTGGTCAGTACTTAGATGGGTGATGGCTTGGAAATACCAGGTGCTGTAAGCGTATAGTGACGGATGTGCGTTGTGGTGCAGTGGATATCGGCTCGGAAAGAGAAATCGGTGAGCAAAGTTCGAATTCCAGTTGAATACCCTGCATTCACTTAAGCACTGGTACCCTTGGGAAAGGTATTAATCCGTCCATTCCCTCCAGTTATGGGTTAAATAACAAGGGTAGGACTTGGGGACCGACCCTGCTCTTAAAAAACAAATCCCAATGAATCGTGAAAAGAAAAACGTTGTAAAAATAAAATAACCTAAACCAAAATCACTGGTTAGGACCTTAAAATAATCCCATAAGGATTGATGGATCGTTAAGCCTCAAAAACAAGCAAACATAAACTCTATTTCTATTCCTCGGTTGTCTACTCCTATTGATCTATAGCCGTCAGAAAGAGCGCATTTTATCTCCATTTGCAAGCTCGTCGTCTCAAACTCTTAGAAAACTTCATTATCGGGCGCTTTTGACATCTAGTCCAATACTTTATAAAAGTTGCGCACACCCTTGTTTCAACTCACCGAAGATAAGATACAATGCCTGCTAGGGTAGGACGTTTCTCTGAGAATTATCTAAGTTCAATGCCTCCAAAACAAAGCTGTTATCAACTAACCACCATAGACAATCGCATCTACCTCCCATTAGCATGGGACAGGCTAGCCTCCCAGAGAGTAAAATACTACGCCTCCTTGGCCTTACACTCTCGGCGGACCTCAAATGGAATGACTATATTGAATCCATTGCCAAATCTGCTGCTATGAAAGTCGGCTCTCTGTGCAGGGCCCGGAAATTTTTCCCACCTGAAACTATTCTGCACATATACAAATCTACCATCCGCCCGTGTATTGAATATTGCTGCCATATCTGGTCGGGTGCCCCTGCTGCTCTCCTTGGGCTTCTTGACAAAATACAAAGGAGGATCTGTAACGTGGTTGATACTGACTTGGCAGACCGGCTGCAGCCGCTCTCACACCGGCGTGATGTAGCTTCCCTGTGCCTCTTCTACAAGTACTTTCATGGCTTCTGCTCCGATGAGCTTAGATCACTGGTGCCGCCCAAGCACGAATTTACACGAGATACTAGATTAGCAACTAGGTCCCACCCTCTTATAGTTAAACAAATAAGATGTAACCGTAAATTCTACTCCAACAGCTTCTTTTCTCGCGCTTCCCGCCTGTGGAACTCCCTTCCACAAGTCTGCTTTCCCGACAGTTACAATCTCCAGGTGTTTAAATGTAGGGTCAATAGACACCTCCTATCACACTAACTCCCAACTATTCTCACAACACTCTCATCTACCCAACCCTCATTCTCGGTATCCTCACCCGCCTATCACTCACCCTCTGTTATTTCCTATATTTAACCAGCCTTTCTCCACTCTACGTAGCCCCCTGCACAGTAGTGGCAGTGACATGCCTTGCTCGGGGTGAAACGCTTATAAAAAAAAAAAAAAAAAAAAAAAAAAAAAAAATTTCGGAGATCTGAAGAAAGCAAGTAAACGGTAAAGAGTTTAACAAGCGGGAAGTATGAAAAGAGAAACCTTCCTAACAGCTTCAGATTCGACATAGTCATTCCACTTCAAGTCATGTTTAAAAACGAGGCCAATATATTCTAATATTACTTCACAGAATTTTCTCCCTTCTTAGCCGTGATTTCTTTATACTATTCGCCATATTTTATTTGATCCCCTTTCGTTACCTCTCATTTCTACATAAATTAAGCAAAGATGCCAGCAACGTACTCCTGTATTAAACTCCATTTACATTTCTCGGTTGTGTACTTCTGTTCACCATAGCCGCCAGAAACGGGGCATTCTGCCTTCATTTTTTCTTAATCTGCAAGCCCATCGTTTCAAACTCGTACAAATCCTCATTATCGGACGCTTTTGTCATCTAGTCTAATATTTTTACAAAAGTTTCACAAACCCTTGTTTCAAAGATAAGATATAATGCATGTTAGGAACTGACGTTTCTCCGAGAAGTATTTTATTACGATCAGTTGTAATCAATACACCACACCCACCGGAATATAGTACCAATTGGTGAGCTCAGTCACTACAATCCAAAACTATATACCGGATCCGCATTTAACGAAAGTCCAGCCACATTGCCGATTGTGGCAACAGGTTATGTGTCAACAATGGAAAATAGACATTGTTAACGCATGACAATGACTTGAACATTAAATAAATTTTTTTCCTCGCACTTCCCGACTGTGGAATTCTCTTCCAAACGATTGCTTCCCCGACGGCTACAATCTCCAGGAGTTCAAATGTAAGGTCAATAGACACCTCCTAACACACTAACCTGCTCCCATTCTATCAAACGCTCTTCCCATCTGCCCAACCCTCATCCTCGCTATCCTTACTCATCTGTCACTTTCCTCCTGACATTCCCTGTCTAACCACTCCTTCTCTTTACCTTCACCTATGTAGCCCCATGCGCAATAGTGGCACTGGGGTGAGATGATTAAAAAAAATAAATAAATGAATAAATTTAAGTATATAGAGACATCAACAAGGTTTAAAGCTTAGTTGAAGGCTCTAATGCTGGCCAACTACTGATTGAATGTAAAGCATATAACAAAAACAAACGCAATGTTGTTTAAAATGTCACACAAAACATCAAATCCCGTTTACGCAAAACAAAAATAGATCTTTTTAATGGAATTTTGAACAACAATTTTTATATAATTATTTTTTTATATAACTGAGTCCTACTAGTAAAATGTTCTGAGTTATACGGGCAACGCCGGGTTATGTTGCTAGTTACTAGTAAAAGAAGAATAACAAGTTTATTGGCGTAGGATTTCTAGTCAAAAATAACAGCATGTAGAAAAGTGATATCTCAACTCAACAAAACCTGATACAATAGGTACTGAGGGGCCATATGTCTCCAAGATAACTCTTATTGAGATTGATAGTCATCAATTCATCAAGCTCCCCAGAGTCTAGTTGCAAATGGATGACCAAATTAACCACTACACTTCTAAAATCCTAAACTGAATATATACCGTGAATTCCTTTTCTATTAGATCCATGGTTGTCTAAGGTACCTGCAGGTAAAGTCAAAGACTTGGTTCTATTAAACATTAAAAATCAGCAATATGAAGACATGCATAATATTCAAACCGTTGCTGAAAACTAGAAACTGCATCAAATACTGATGAAATAGAACTCCCTCAACTGAAACGTTATAGACGTTAGTAAAACTCACAAGAAAAGTGAGATTCTTTTCTAACTGAGGTCCTGGGCCTGAGGGTAAACTGCATCTGGCAGCAAGATTGGGGAGGTTGTAAAAATCATGGAACCACCTCTTAATTGCTGCTGTTCCCAAATCCACCCTGACCCGGAAAGGTAGCACCTGTTACTGTCCCAGTTAACCCCCAAACAGGTCAAAACACTATGAAAGTATAAAAAAACACTTTTTATAGAATATGTACATAAAAATTGACTTTTATAAAAAATATACATTTTTGAAGAAAAAATATAACCAAAAATACATTTTTTAAGAAAAAAATTATTACCATAACACTTTTTGAAGGAAAAAATTATTCTCAACAAAACATTTTTTAATACAAAACTAGAAAACATTTTCAGTTTTCTAAAATAAAAAAAAGAATAAAAACAAAATTTTCATTAAAATTTGATTAAATCAGCTTTCTCACTATAAATAAACATTTAGAAAAAATACCTTAAAACCCCACCTTTTTGGCATTAAATAACCCACAGAGGTTGATATGCCGTTAAACAAAACACAAACTCAAAATCTGACTAAATCAACCTTCTCACTATAACTGAACATTAAAAAACAAATACCTTAAAACCTCACCTTTTTGGCATTAAATCACCCACAGAGGTTGATATGCCGTTAAACAAAACACAAACTCAAAATCTGACTAAATCAACCTTCTCACTATAACTGAACATTAAAAAACAAATACCTTAAAACACCACCTTTTTGGCATTAAATAACCCACAGAGGTTGATATGCCGTTAAACAAAACACAAACTCAAAATCTGACTAAATCAACCTTCTCACTATAACTGAACATTAAAAAACAAATACCTTAAAACCTCACCTTTTTGGCATTAAATAACCCACAGAGGTTGATATGCTGTTAAACAAAACTCAAACTCAAACTTTTCTAACTGAAAATAAGTAAATATTTAATTTATTATAAGGAAAAAGAGAATGAAAAATTTAGTTTGGTAGGATTTCTCGTCAATGCAGGCATGATAGAATGTTTTGACATCATCATTAGACCGATGAATATTGGTAGTAATAAGATTACGCAAAATATACACAGTAGAAACAAACCAATTATCTGCACCGACTTGGGAAATTCTGATGAACTAACTGAAATGACATCGGTAAGGTTATAGTCGGAGAGAGAACAAATTACACTCTTTCGATGTGCGAATTCAATGCATAACTAGGAAAAAGTTTTTAAAAAATGGAGGATAAGCTGTAGGGAGATTTAGAAAGAAAACAAAGAGTTAAACGAAAGGTTAGTTAACTTTTCACATATACACAATGACAACTAAGATTGCGGTTTTCCGGGCAAACAGATAAAGCTTAAATGAGGAATCAAAACTGAAATTTGCTTCATAATTGCTGTTAAAGACAGAATCGTTAAAAATGTAACCGTTATGAACAGAGTTAATATAGGAATCAATCATAGTACTTCGAAATGGTGTAATCGTTAGTAAGTTTGTCTCTTGAAGAATAACGAGTGGGTAGTGTATTCTGTGCACCGAAAATGTAAACAATATGTAAGTTTTGGAGAGGATGGAAACAAAAAGAAAACAGATATTTAACACCAATAAAAGTCAGCTGAAGTTCCCGAGACATGTAGTGAGGAAAGGGGGCTTAGAGAATCTGATGCTCACGTGGAAGTAACAATTACATCAAAGATAAAATAAAAAGACTTAAAGCAACCAAAATGTGTTTCTTCAAATGGATGCTGAGAAAACGAAAAGGAAACTAATACTTAACATCAAGAAAAGACAGCTAAAGTTCCTGGGATATGTATTGAGGAAAGGGGGCTTGGAGAATCTGATACTCATGTGACAGTAACAATTACAACAAAGATAAATTAAAAAGACTTGAAGCAACCAAAATGTGTTTCTTCAAATGGATGCTGAGAAAACGAAAAGGAAACTAATACTTAACATCAAGAAAAGACAGCTAAAATTCCTGGAATATGTAATGAGGAAAGGGGGCTTGGAGAATCTGATACTCATGTGACAGTAACAATTACAACAAAGATAAATTAAGAAGACTTGAAGCAATCAAAATGGGTTTCTTCAGACGGATGCTAAGGAAACGAAAATGAAAACTAATATTTAACATCAAGAAAAGACAGCTAAAGTTCCTGGGATATGTAACGAGGAAAGGGGGCTTGGAAAATCTGATACTCATGTGACAGTAACAATTACAACAAAGATAAATTAAAAAGACTTGAAGCAACCAAAATGTGTTTCTTCAAATGGATGCTGAGAAAACGAAAAGGAAACTAATACTTAACATCAAGAAAAGACAGCTAAAATTCCTGGGATATGTAATGAGGAAAGAGGGCTTGGAGAATCTGATACTCATGTGACAGTAACAATTACAACAAAGATAAATTAAAAAGACTTGAAGCAACCAAAATGTGTTTCTTCAAATGGATGCTGAGAAAATGAAAAGGAAACTAATACTTAACATCAAGAAAAGACAGCTAAAATTCCTGGGGTATATAATGAGGAAAGGGGGCTTGGAGAATCTGATACTCATGTGACAGTAACAATTACAACAAAGATAAATTAAAAAGACTTGAAGCAACCAAAATGTGTTTCTTCAAATGGATGCTGAGAAAACGAAAAGGAAACTAATACTTAACATCAAGAAAAGACAGCTAAAATTCCTGGAATATGTAATGAGGAAAGGGGGCTTGGAGAATCTGATACTCATGTGACAGTAACAATTACAACAAAGATAAATTAAAAAGACCTGAAGCAATCAAAATGGGTTTCTTCAGAAGGATGCTAAGGAAACGAAAATGAAAACTAATATTTAACATCAGGAAATGATAGTGAAGGTGAGACGAAATACATTCCTCGCTTCCGCCCTTTCTTACCTCAACAGCAAGGATCCGCGTTAACACATCCATTGTCTCAAACCACCTACATTCCCCCGTATTCCATCGGTGAGAAATATGTTCTAATCAGACAGCTCCTTCCCGTGAATCAGTGTTATAATTAACCGACTCCCAAATTAATATTTCCCCGATCACTAAATATCTTAAACTGTTGATGACTGGTGTTAACTGTTATATTCCCCTTTTATTAAAGCATATTGTCTCTTAACATATCTCAGGCGGCTCATAAGCTTTAGGAAACCTTACAGTACAATATGAATCTAATTTTGCTTTTGCTTTGGAAAATGTTCCCAGCTATGGGAAAATAAAGATGCTCTACTCACGTAGGGTTACTCTATTCCCATAGCTGCTATCCTAAGTGCCATCATTAAGGGTCAGAGTGAATCTGAAAACAGTAGAAGATGCTGTTTGAAGATGCTGTTTGAAGATGCTGTTAGAAGATGCTGTTTTGAAGACCATGGAACCAGTTCCATGGTCTTCAAAACCTTCAATTTCCCGATAAGAGGCCATGGTGCCACATGCTGGGCAATCGAGCCCTTTAAAAAGAAACCGCGATAGAGCCGTGAGAGGCTCGCCACTTCCCAGCTGTGAGTCCTCGTGGGTGATCACTAAAAGCTTACTCTGTTCAAATCTATAGTTAACCATTATTTTCTCCTCCTATTTGAATAAATTGGCTCCTAAACCTCTACCCCGAGTGGCTACTAGGCTTTATACAGAGTAAACGTTACTGTAAAAACAAATGCATTTTTATGATTAAATTATTAAATAAGACACATGTGGTTCATAGAATTCCTGGGAATATAGTTTGTTGAATAATGACAATATGAATTTACATGAATAATGATTCTGTCTTTAAAGAGCTGAAAACTTTTACGTAAGCTTAATATATAACTTTCATTGGTCATTGTGTGCTTTTAGACCATACCGTCTGAATCCTTTAACGTTCGCCATTTTTTATCATTCCTCTATTTCTTTTCTATATTTCATTTTTTTATTTGCTTGGCTAGCAATTTCGTTGATATAACGAAAATGTATCGTCCGATAGACGTGCCTTCATGTCAATCAGGACACCCACTTTGGTCTCTCAGAAAAAAAGAAAGGAAAGAAGAGATATGCTTTCCATCGTTTTGCTCTCTCTTTCTCTATCTTTCTTTTCTTTCTTTTCTTTCATTTTTATATTCATTTGGAAGTCCGAGTATGAAGTTTGATAACAACGACGGTTTTTTCTTTTTATGCATAATTCATTTTTTTTTCTTCTAAAATTATTTTCCCTTCTTGTCCTTCTTGGTAAGTCTGATTTCCAACGCCATATTGATTTATCGTACTTAATGTACGCTAACTACAAGAATTCATCCGAAGCAAAATATCGATTTTCTTTAGCGCGGACACTAGAACTTTTGTTAATTTCTTTTGCCACAACGGCTCGACATTGAAAATCTGAACGTCGTGATGTGCGAAAACCTGAACACAGATATATGGTTACCCAGAAATTGTCCCATAACAGAACAAATATTAAACTATATCATGAGAATCCTATTATATATTAACTTTACTATCATTTAAAGTGTATCTGTTTAACGGTGGATTTCACTGGAGACCTATTATTCGCTATTTTCCCTAATGTATCCGGCTAATTACGACTTAATTCCTTCTAATGTATCTAGCTAGTTGCTACCTAGATTCTTCTGCGTATCCATTAGTTACGAGTTAGTTTCCCAAGAGTATCCAGGTAGTTACCACCTAGTTCCCTAATATATCCACCTAGCTGCCCCAATTCTTGTCCCAATGTATCCAGTTATTTGCCCTAATGCTGAAAATTGTTACTACCTATTTTACCCAATGTAGCCAGCTAGTTGCCAGCTAATTACCCTAGTGTATTCAGCTAATTGCCCTAATGCATCCAGTTAGTGTATCTGTCTAGTTACCAGCTTGTTTCTTTAATGTATCCAGTTAGTTACCCTAATGTATCCAGCTAGTTACTACCTAGATTATTTAGTATATCCACTAGTTACCAGTTAGTTTCCTAAGAGGATCCAGATAGTTACCACCTAGTTCTCTAATATATCCATCTAGTTGCCCTAACTTTTCCAGCTAAATGTCCCAATGTATCCAGTTAGTTGCCCTAATGCAGAAAGTTTTACTAGCTAGTATTCCAAACGTATCCAGATCGTTGCCAGCTAATTACACTAATGTATCCAGCTATCTATCCAAATATATCCAGTTAGTTGCCCTAATACAGAAAATTGTTACTACCTATTTTACCCAATGTACCCAGTTAGTTATCCAACTAGTTTCTCGAATGTATCCAGCTAATTGCCCAAATGTATTCAGTTAGTTGCCCTAAAGCATCCAGTAAGTATATTCATCTAGTTACGAGCTTGTTTCCTTGATCTATCCAGTTAATTCCCCTAATGCATCTTGTTAGTTCACCTAATGTATCCAGCTAGTTAGCAACTAGTTTTCCCAATATATCCAGTTATTTGCCCTAATGCATCAAGTTGCCACCACCTAGTTTCGCTAATGTACCCAACTAGTTTCTCAAATGTATCCAGCTAGTTGCCCTAGTGTATCTCGTTAATTAGCCTAATGTATCCAGCTAGCTGCCCAAATGTATTCAGTTGTTTGTGCTAATGCATCAAGTTGTTACCACCTAGTTTCGCTCATGAATCCAGTCCTTTCCTGTTAATGATGCGTCAGCATTCAAACGTCGAAAAACAAAGCAGAAGTAAATGATGAGTTTGTAATGCTAATGTTATCAAAATTAGAAAATATAAAAATAAATTCGAATTCCCAAATCAGTGGTTCTCAACATTCTTTCACCAATTGGACCAATTTTACTCTTATTCTTCAACCTCTATAGCGATTAAAAAAGAACTTTTTTATTAACTTTTACTAGGAATTGTATGATAGAAATATTAAATGTATATACTTCTTTTATAAGTAATTCTTATATAACATATTATGAAATTAATTTTACTATTTATATTTTATTTTTGTAATATTTTATATTAATATTTCAATTTTTATATTTATTTATATCTAAAATAAATATTATTATTTATTGTTAATATATTAAAATATGTATAATACGTTTAAGTCGAGGGAGACTAAATTATATCGCTTTATCTCGTTTTCTGATAATTTTAATATTGTTTTTTTTATTTTGAGTATTTTAACCCATTAATGCCCAAATTTTTGTCTTTACCAACTTTTCTGATCCATTTAAAAATCCGACTCTAAATGTTCGTAGACAGACACTGCGGGAATCATTCCGCCCTTTCGTCAGAAATTAGCAGCAATTGATTGCTTATGCTTTTCGATATTTTACATTGCTGCAATTGTTTCATTGTGTATTTGTGTATATGCATGTGTGTTTATATATATATGGATGATTTGTATTAATTTTTTCAATTTTTGATTAGTAACTATAGACTTTGCTTAATAATTTAATAACCCAACTGCAACAAGGCTTTGTAGAATCTTTTTAAAAGTACGGAATTCTATAAATTATTATGATTACAAAAGTAGAAATGAGAACAATTTCTGTAAAAGTTTATTATTGATCGATTTTATTTCTTTAGGCTATAATATCTTTAATATATATATATATATATATATATATATATATATATATATATATATATTGTTTTTCTTTAATCCAAAGTGGAAGAGTAGGAAGGTAAATTGCAAGAATTTTGAAAATTTTCTCTAATTTATATATATATATATATATATATATATATATAAATTAGAGAAAATTTTCAAAATTCTTGGAATATATATATATATATATATATATATATATATATATTGTTTTCTTTAATCCAAAGTAAGAGTAGGAAGGTAAATTCCAAAGTTTTGGAAAATTTTCTCTAAGGAAGGTAAATTATTTTGAAAATTTTCTATATATATATATATATATTTTAAAATTATATATATATATATATATATATATATATATATATATATATATATATATATCAGCAATTAAAATTTATCTAATTAAATATTGATATAGTTTTCTCGCATTTTTATTTTACTAGATAAAAATAATAGATGATTTACATTCCTCAAAGCTTCCCGCGTTTAACAAAAAGCAGAATTTCGAAACAGAATTTAACTTCTCCAAATTTAATGACTTTACGTCGAGGTGAGATAACAGGATGTAAAAAAGAAATATTTTTACAAAGATTTTCTATAAAAAATTACTTTAAAATATAATTAAATTTATTTTTTAAGTCCTGCAAATCTCATTAAAATCCAACAATTCTTTGATTTTTGCAAGAATTTCCAAACTAATTTGTTTTTCACCGGAAAAAAGAGTTACGTAATATATTATTATTTATTCATTGTAAACTGTGGTAACGATTTGGTTACCCATTGACGAAAATCAAAACAAGACATTCACCAAAATTTCTAATGTGTTAGAAAGGCTTAATAAATAATGAAAAATTACTTTGATCTTTCCTCTTAATAATAACAAAAACATTTTGATTGAAAAACTTTGTTTTTATTAAGCATGGAGAGTTTTTTTTTATTCATAATCTGCTGTTTTTTTTTCAGCGAATCAGTGGAGGTACCTAACAGTGATGCGCAGAAGTATTGGCTACATGTTTTCTTTTGTTATAACTCTAGTTTATTTTCGCCATTTTGTCTGATATTTGGTAAGTAACCAAATAATTTGGGCAAAATTATAAATACGGCAAGAACGGAGACAATATCAAAGGGGAATTACTCACAGTACTGGGAGAAAGTGGAATCCCGCAAAACTGGTCTTATCGAAACTTTGGTTCACCGTGCCCTCAATATTTGTTCCTCTATGTGCTTGAGCAGTGACCTATTGCGCTTGCAAAGTATCTTTGAAGCGAATGGGTACCCAACCAATGTGGTTAAACGGGTTATTGATCGCAAGATCAAACGGTTTAAGGAGACAAAAATCGAAGGACCTAGTCGCTGTCCATTGTACTTAAAATTACCCTGGCTTGGCAGAAAATGTCAAACTGTTACTGACAAAGTTTCGGCGTGTATTTCGTCCTGTTATTATTCAGTACAGTTGCGTGTTGTTTTCCATACTAGACCTGTTTTTCCATCCTTCGTCAAAGACAGGTTGTCCTATTTTCGAAAAAGTTCCGTTGGTTATAAATTTAAATGCTGTTGTGATGCGGCATACATAGGACGAACCAGTCTTAGGTTGGAGACGCGGGTCTCGTAACACGTCCCTGCGCATATACGTTCTGGCAGCCCTATCAGTACTATAAGAACAACCCAAGCTGTCCTGGATTCAGCGATCGGCCAGCACTTGTTGGACAATTCAACGTGTGCCTCCGCGTACGAGGACAGTTGGTTTTCTGTCTTGCACAGTGCTCGCTCATCATATCATCTACGGGTCTTGGGGGCTATTTGCCTGAAAATCCAGCAACCGAGCCTGTGCCGACAGAAAGAGCATTTCTTTCGCTCCTTGCAGTTACTGGAGAGTCTGTGAGTGAAACCTTTTTCTTTTTTAAATCACTCCTGTAGAATTAAATTTACAACCCCACTCACATTTTAATGTTTTTCATTAAAGTTTATTTTTTAAACGGATTCCACTTTCTCCCAGTACTGTGAGTAATTCCCCTTTGATATTGTCTTCGTTCTTGCCGTATTTATAATTTTGCCAACGAAGCCCTTGAAAAGCGTTGGCCGAAAGGTTCCTCGGTTTTGGGATATGTATGACGTCGTTACTCTTTTGCAGAGTAATCTATATATATATATATAGTACTGTGCAAAAGTATTAGGACAAAAACTATTTTATCTTTTATGAGGCATCAAAATAAAGTTTAAAATCACCCCTGTCCTAAAACTTTTGCATGCTACCGGTAGTGGGCAAAAGTATTAGGACAGGGGTGATTGTCCTAAAACCTCACTGAAATTCAAAGTAATTTGCTCATAAATATTGATTATTTAAAACTAGGGGTAAAAGAAATGTATTAAAAAGAATTTATATTTAATTTTACCTATTTTCTATTAAACAAGTTAATTTTATTCTCCTGGGATATACTGACTTTTTATTTATTGCCCCCTCTCGAATTGATAAATCTAATGTTACATTGCAAGACACACTTTGGGAACAAATATAAGCTGCTTGGCAGGAGATACCATTAGATACATTGAAGAAGCTTGTGATGTCAATGCCTGACAGAATGAAGGCTGTGATCAAAGCAAAAGGTTATTATACTAAATATTAAATTAAATTTATTTTGTAACAAGTATTTTTTTCTTGTTAAAGCATTTGTTGAGTAAATCAAATATAATTACTTTAATTAAATTGTTTATTTTCTGTCAAAATGCTTCATAAAAAATAAAATAGTTCTTGTACTAATACTTTTGCACAGTACTGTATATATATATATATATATATATATATATATATATATATATATAGATAGATAGATAGATAGATAGATAGAACATTTTTATTTCATTAAAATTTGTTGCAAGAATTGCCAAAAACACACTAAAATATTCTATACTAATCATTAGTTTTCCTCACCCAACCCCGGGCTGATGCAAGAAAAAAAAAAAATAACCAAAATTCTGAACGTTTTAAAAAAGATGAAAAACACAATTTTGTAATAAAAAATCTTCTGCCCTTTCCTTTTAATAATAACAGATTTTCTCGATAAAACAGTGTTTTATTAATTTAAAAGCATTTTTTACTCATAGTATACTCGTTTTTTTACGATTCTTTGGAGGTTTTTCCCTATCTTCCTCTCTCTTTCTCTCTTTCTCTTTCTCTCTTTCTCTCTCTCTCTTTCTCTTTCTCTCTCTCTCTCTTTCTCTCTTTCTCTTTCTCTCTCTCTGTGTATATATCTCCTCTCGTTTTCATTACCTGCGTTTTAAATAAATTTGAATAAATAAATAAAAAACCTTCTTGAAGATTTCAATTTAGCCTTAATTGAAAACTAACAGATTAAATTTACCAATTCCAGTAAGCAGCAGATGGGAAAAGATCGATAATCAGAATGTAATCCAAAACATCTCCAAATTTAAACTCTCTACCACTGAAACTGAGGCTTCGAGTCCAGGCCTAAACTTTGCTACAGGACTAAGGAAATATGACAAAATAATCACCTTAACCTAAAACCATAAATTCGATCACACGGATTATGAAAAAGATTTCGTCCATGGCATATTAGCAGCAATCGTCACTAATAACATTGAAGCTCTCATTACATAAGAGATATATCAGTCAGTCAGGTAAGTGCCATACGTAATACACGCTTGGGCGATCATGTCTCGAAAGAGTCATGACTGACTAGGCAGAAGATTATCCCGCAGTAGTTTGCCATTGCTTTCTGCGGTAGACTGGTTGCCAACCAAGGCTATAGAACCCAATTTGTCCTGTTATTTGACCCATAGCTGGAGGGAAGAGACAGTTTAATATCTTTCCCAAGGGTATTTGCGCGTTTATGATTGCAACAAAATCAACTGGATTTCGAACACGGCTCTCCGATTTCTCATTCCGAGTTGATATCCAATGGACCACAACACACAAGAGATTAAAAGACATTAAAAACTTATCTAAGAACAAGAGCTTCATTATAACCAAATCCAAAAAATGAGGCGTTATAGTTATAATGGACACAGACATCCACACTGGAAAATTAGTATTCATTTTAAATAATGGCAGCACCTCTATACAAGCCAATGAACAAGCAATAAAAACTGAAATACAAAATATCAGCGAAATAATAAAAAACTCTCCTAAAAATAAAAAGAAATCTTGGTCTAAAATTACTAGAATAATACCCTACCATATCCATATAAGATGACTTACCCAAAACTTATAAACCAAACATTCCCATTAGAATTATATCGGGTATTAACAGCCCCATAAATTAGCTAGATATATCTTTACCATAATTAAACTCTTTCTTGGCACCATTAGTACAACATATATCAGACACACAGGTGACTTACTCCAGAGAATTAGAAACATTGATATGACTAAATTATCTAGGGCAAGTTTAGATATAAATCGAATCTATATGAACATACCCATTTAAAATGCATTTGCATAATTAGTAACCACCTATATGGTTTAACTTTAGTGCCAAGAAGAGAACTTAGCCATTGTATCATTTCCAGAACGAGAAAGGTTGCTAAATGAAAGTTCCGAAATAATGTCTGGATATAAACACATGAGAAAATATATTTTATTATCATACAAACCTGGATGAAAACGTTTACATTATGAAGCAGCTCCTTCTTTATTTTAAACTTCCTATTTTACGATCGAAAACGCGTTAGATAATCAGGGGCCAGATCTGGAGATTAGGGTGGATGAGAGAAGAATTCAAAGTGCAATTCATGTAGTTTTGCCATCATTGCGATCGACCTGTGACACCGTGTGTTGTCTTGGTGACAAAATAACTTTTTTCTTCATTTATGGCCAATTCTTGTCGATTTCTTCCTTCAAACGCACAAATAAGGCTAGATAATATGCAATATTTGCTATTGATGGTTCTTCCTTTCTCAAGGTAATCGATGAAAAAAACTACCTTGCGAATCCCAAAATACGGAGGCCAAAACCTTGCCTGCTGATGTTAGCGTC
This sequence comes from Ascarosepion bandense, assembly GCA_037127315.1. Classification (NCBI taxonomy): domain Eukaryota; kingdom Metazoa; phylum Mollusca; class Cephalopoda; order Sepiida; family Sepiidae; genus Ascarosepion; species Ascarosepion bandense. Next base: position 320,854 of record JBBBDQ010002171.1, on the reverse strand, counting down.
TTTGGTCGCTTAGGACGGCTTTCATCTTCTAACTGCTGATTTGACTCCGGAGTGCATTGGTAGATACGAGGTGGATACATGTTTCATCCATTGTCACATATTTACGCAAAAGCTCTTTCTTGTTGCGTTGAAACAGTTGCAAACAACGCTCTGAATCGTGGTTGTTGTTTTTAATCGATTGGCAACCACCTTGAACACAGCTTTCTCATTAACAAATGTTCAAGTAAAATAGTGAATACACTGCCTTCTGATCTGTTCAACTCCTCTGCTATCTCATGAAACTTCAATTTACGATCAGTCAAAACGTTTTTGTGGATATTTTTGGTGCTTTCCGAGACAACTGCCGATTTTGTCCGACCTTAGCGTTCAGCATCATTCATGTCTCTACGACCGCGTTTAAACTCAGCGTACCACCTCTTAACCATTGTTTCCGACGGAGCAGAGTCCGAATAATACTTATCAAGCCATTGCTTTGCTTGAACAGCATTTTCCCATCAGAAAGGAATGGTTTATTAACACACGAAATTTAGATTTTTCCATAGTTTTTAAAATTTACAACTGTCACTTAAATAACTCTAATTTCTAGACTAATAATCCGATTAGACCCAAATTTTGTCACGTGCCATTTGAAGGTTAGAAATTCATAAAATCATATGGTTTTTATTAGTAGCGCCATTTATATGACAGGCCCGGGATTTATTATGTCTTATATATAGCATTTAATGGATTTGTTAATCCGACATTATAAGTTTAAATACACATCACATTTTATTAAACGTTGAGATTAATGACTGTCTGTCTAATGATCGAAAGTTTTATAATGGTTTACAAGCTTCTTTTCTTAAATAAATTACTTCTGAGTAAGGAGTGCGATCCTCACTAGGTGCTCCTTAATCTCGATCTTGTGCTATGGTACGCCAAGTTAATTATGAAATCTTCGGTGCATCTTCATGTTTAACGAACTTGTTTCGATCGATCAGTTGCGACTGAGTAGTGAGTTTGAACCTCACTGGATGCTGCATAGTCTCGGCCTTGTACCACATTCTAAGCCACGCTTACTAAATCCAGGCAACTTCTACGTTGTGCTACCAATTTTTTTTTTTTTAATCAGTTACGGCTGAGTAGGAGCCCAAATTCTCAATTAAAGGTTGGGGATACTAAAATAAAAAAATGGGGATACTAAAATCCAGCAAGTACAAATTTTTAAGTAATTAGGAAGTGTTCTAACGGAAGACGGAAAGTGCGACACTGAGATCCGAAGGCGATTTGGAATGGCCAAGGACGCATTCCAGAAGCTGAGCAGAGTATCAAGAGACAGGAAAATTTCACTAGAAACAAAGAAGAGAGTTCTGGATGGCAATGCAATATCTGCCATTCCATTGTGAATGCTGAACAGTATCATCAAAGATGAAGGAAAAACTTGAAGCAACTGAAGTATGGTTCTACAGAAGGATGCTGTGAATATCATGGATCGAGCATGTGAGCAATGATGAGGATTTAAAAAGGATGGAAACGAACAGGAAATTAATTCTGAGCATCATGAAGAGACAGCTGAAGTTCTTGGGACATGTGATGAAGAATGAAGGCTTGGAGAATCTGATACTCACAGGTCAGATAGAGAAGAAAGAGAGAGAAGAAAGCAGCGGATAACATATTTGAAGGGCCTGAGCGGGGTTTGGGTGGGATAACAGGAGAAAGCGTGCTAAGAGGTATTAGGAATATGGAAGCGTGCAAAGCCATGATCGCTACGTCCTGAAGGGACATGGCTCGTAGAAGAAGAACAAACAGTGAATTCGATCTTCACTGGGTGCTCGACATATGCGGTCATATCTAAGCTGCGCTTTTTAAATAGCAATTATCTCTGTTAACAAACAGAGCGATAGTGATTTTCTTGGTGGCAGTAGCGATCAAAATAATATTCTAGTACATGCAGCAACAATGGCGGTTTTAGTATCATTTGTGAGTAAGATCAAAGATTTTGTCAATATTATAAAAAAAAATTAAAAATTATTTGTAGACATTTCTTTCGTTTACAGATTTTTTATTGAATTTCCAGTCATTTGTTTTGTTTTGTTCCGATTTAAAAAAAAAAAAAAAAAAAAACCTCAGAAAAATACTTCAAGCTGAATTTAAACGAATTTAATCTGAAATTTCTCATACAACCAAATAATTTTATTTTTAATTTGTTCATAAAGAATATTTACATGTGATCGTCCTCAGATATCACTTGGTTAGTCGTTGAATTTCTTTTACTAAAGTACACCCAGTCCAAGGCTCAAGAGCCACTCGCAGTAGCGGTTTACTGAAGAGGTTCGTGATATAACAAATAGGTTAAAATAGAAACTGAATATTATATAATAGATACAATCTCCTGAATATTTTTCAGATGTTTACTCACTTCAAGACTCAAGAGTCACTCAAGGTAGGTTGTTACTGAAAAGTTTTGTGAAATTAAACTAACAGAAGCAAGTAGGAAGTGAAGATTATAGGATTCGGAGGAGAGATAAAAATTCCGGACATTTATTTTACTAATGGTCACTCAATCAAAGGCTCAAGAGTCACTCAAGATAGGTAGTTATTGAAGAGGTTTGTGATCTGAAACCAATAAATTATTGGGAAAGGGGCGGCATTTCCTTATTTAATCTTTGAGACCTGCCAATATATTCGTTGTGAGACCAAGTAAATATATTCACCAGATGTACTATTACGACAACGGAAAAATTTCAAATTGAATTTACAAGAAAGTACCCAGAAGTTTTTTTTCGTAAGGTCTTGGAAAACAAAGGCGAATTTTGAAGTTAAAAAAGATTCAACACCACTATTTAGACTTTAGAGTCCTAAATTAATCATTGTCTTTGCATGAAATACAGGTGATTCGATAATTGGAGTAATATCATTACACAAATATGATGATGGAACGATTAAACCAATAGCGCATGCTTCGAGGTCGTTAATAGCTTCTGTGAAAAACCACAGCTACGTCTAGAAGGAAGCTTTGGCTATAGATTTTACCATAAAATAATACTTCATGGACGAGAAATTCTCTAACAAACCGACCATCGTCCGTTGGTGTACATATATATATTGGTTAAAGATGGTGCTCTCACACATACAGTGAATAGTTTGCAACGCTAGTGATTTACGACTATAGAAAGGAATTTTTGCCCTCGAGGAAATAAAGTCCGGCTGATGGACTGCCTCGCTTATTTCCGAAATTCGACGAATCATTTGAAGATTCATTGATTGCGGCGATAATGGCTGAAAACAAAATTAGAAATGTCTTACATAGTACCGTAAGATAATAATACCTATTCCTCTGGAAGAAATAAGACTTAAATCTCGGAACGAATACTTCATATTAAAAATAAAAGATCAAATTAAATGTAACGTCAAAAACAGAAGGGTAAATGAGAATCACGCATTTTCAATATGTGATGGAATTTCAATTTCAACATCATTGCGAAAACCCATATTAAACGCATTCCACGTTGGTCATCCGAGAATTACAGGCCGAAAATGGATGAAGGAATAAAAAAAATTACGGTTAAATAAATTAAAGGTTGTGCTCTTGCAGCAAAGTCCCCGCCATTTAAATTTCAACTTTTGCCGGAAATAGATATTTCGTGGTCCAGATCGTATCTAGCTTTCACTGGGCCGTTGAATAGAACATATTATCTGGTGTGGGTCAACAATTATATAAAGTGCCTTAAAAATATTTAATGCAGAAGCCCAACTCCCAAGGTAGCAATAAATTTCTTGCACGAAAAAATTAAATAAGAAAATGCTCTCTGTTCCCAATAATTTATTGGTTTCAGATCACAAACCTCTTCAATACCTCCCTATCTTGAGTGACTCTTGAGCCTTTGACTAAGTGACTATTAGTTAAAAAAAGGTTTGGCGTACCTGATTTCATTGGGTCGGACAAAGAGACACAGTTCACATCTCGTGAATTCAAGTTATTCTGCAAGTCTTTATAAATATAACATATACAACGCCCCCGTATCATCCAAGATTGAACGAACAAGCGGAACGCTTTGCTGACACGTTCAAAAGGTCTCTTAAAATCGGAGAGGGAGGAGTCAGATAAGAAGAGGCTTCATCAATTTACGCCAAATCCTAACACTAGATCTGGAATGTCACGGGTGGAATTGATGTTTGCTGGAAAAAAATTAAATCTGTGTTCAAAAAAATACTACATGAACGGAGGGCGAAAACAACAAAGAATATTCCTATAAATAATTACGGGAGAAAAAGGTTTTTAAATATGTATCAAAGAGAAAAAGAATTGCGGAAGGATGGCGTGACAAAAATATTTGTTCGAATGACTTCCATGGTGCAAGGACAAGGGTGAGAGTATAAACGCTCACCTGAAATAGTTAAGATGGAGATAAACTTTTTAGAAAGTCCTAGGCAATAGGTTTTCGTGGATACCTACGCTACCAGAAATTACTGAACCAGTGCTATACGGCAAAAGAAAAAGGAACTACGACAGAATTTTTAAGTGTGTAAACAAAACTACAAAATTACACACTCCAGAAGAAGTCTGCTCAAAAAGGGAAGAAAGTGTCGATACCGACACATGTGGTCGAACACGGATCTCCATGTAAAAAAACGTAACCGCTGAATGAATTATCACTGCGATCGCATGACCATAAATATTGAGCATATAAAGCACTCACACAGAAGTCTGAGTGTGTTCCGTGTTGTGCAGAATCTTCATTGTCCGTCTCTCTGGCTTTGGGTGGAGAGGAACAATCTAATCATAGTTCTGCCGAAGGGTAGAATCCTGTCTGGGGAATGCTAGACAAGAAATTTTTCCCGGGCTTTAGGACCTGGATACTCCACATTGAAAAGGCCATGTGCTACATTCCGCCTCGGTAATAAATATCGTTCTGTGTTGTTCATCATTCAGGTGTTGTGCGTCATTGAAGAGATTGTTTCTGAGTAAATTAATAGCGAAAATATTTTTGAGAATATTAAATAATATGATTCGTTCAGTACTTTGAATTTACGAGGAGACACCGAAATATTACAACTCACTAACAGCAAGTTAGCAAAATTTTCTTTTAGAATAACGTTATGAGAAAACATCGTAATAAAAATAATAAAGACCGTTGTATATTTATTTGTATACAGCTCGGCTGCAACCGCTCTCTCACCGGCGAGACGTGGCTTCACTGTGCCTCTTCTACTAATATTTCACGGCTTCTGCTCTAATGAACTTAGCTCACTGGTTCCCCCTATGTATGAATTTACACAAGCTACTAGACTAGTAACTAGGTCCCACACTTTCACAATGAAACCGATAAAATGTAACCGCAATTTCTACTCTAACAGATTCTTTTCTCGCACTTCCCGCCTCTGGAATTCCCTTCCATATACTTACTTCCCCGACAGCTACAATCTACAGAAATATAAATGTAAGCTCAGTAGACATCTCCTATCTCACTAATTCGCATCCTTTCTCTCAAGCTCCTTTCTCTATCCACTCCACCTCTATTAGACCGGTATTCTCATCTGTCTACTACCCTCCTCCTGACATCCCCTATGACTCAACCCTCTTTCTCATAACTTTCCTCCTATGTAACCCCCTGTACAACAGTAGCAGTAAAACTTCCTTGCTTGGGTTGAAATGATTAAAAAAATATATTTTGCCGTCATCTTTAACGGTAGGATTATATTAGTATATATATATATATTTTTTCACAAGCTAAGTATGCTTTTCTTTCTTCATTAATATGATATTAACAAGGTGAGCCGCCACCACATAACAACGTTATTTGTTTCCTCATTTTGGTATTTTTACTCTAACATAAAGTCAGTTTCCAGATCTTGATACCCTGTGACTCATTAGAGTTGTAGGCGTACAACATGCACTGTAATGTTTTTTCAGGCACGACAGCGTACAGAGACTTACTCTCTCCACGCGGCGGCGCGAAGGTGAATTGGCATGGCTAAGGATGCATTCTAGAAGCTGAACAGAGGTATTGAAAAAGAAAACAAGGAAAATTTCGGTAGAAACAAAGATGAGAGTAGTAGATTGCTACGTGATGTCTGTTCTTCACTATATCAGTGAATCTTAGTTTGAATTCAAAGTTTTCCTTTTTCTAAACCTATAGAATCCTGCTTTTTCTGCTATTTACCTATAGTTGGAGGGGGACAAAAATGGATATATATTTTTCTCCAGGGTATTAACACGTAAGTTGTTATGGTGCCCTCCTACGAGGAATGGATTCTTCCTCTTACTATATAATTATCTGCAGGTGGCAGTTAAATCGATAGTTAAGACGACAGTTTAAACCAGCTACTAGTCAGGCAATAAGCAGCGTAACTGTACGGCTAAGACTTACTTATTTGTATTTACTGATTTTTAAAACTTATTTACTGTTTATTAACACTTACATTTTACATATGTTTTTGTTGCGACACTATTTCCTGCTGATATATATATATTTTTTGTTCGGTTTTATGTAACGGAGAGAGAGACATTAATATTAGTGGTATTGTAAAGGATTTCGATGAGTTGAATAATAAAAATAATAATTATTTGAAAAAAATCATTCGTTGAAAACTAAAATAATAAAGTGGTATAATTGTCTATTATTAAAGACGTTTTTAATTACCAATTTTGTTTTAGACAAGATGGTAAATTATTTCTATGATGACAGCGAATTAGTACGTCGTTGAGGTTTGCAAATGTTTTTAGTTGGACTTCGGGCTGACTATTTTCCATGAATGTCAGACTCAAAAAATAGTTGGACGTCAGGTTGCCACATTGTTAAGGTGACCATTTTTTTTTTGAGAACGTCGGGTTCGCCAATTTGCAAAGTATTTGTGGTGAACGTCGGAGATTACCACCTTGTTGGGATAGCCGATTTCGAAACGTCGGTGTCATCAATTTGTTAAGCGTCGGGTCGCCAACTAGTAAAGGCGAAAAAATTTTTTCGAGAACGTCGGCGTCACCAATTTGTTAAAGGCGACCAATTTTGAACGTCGGGGTTAACAATTTGTAAAGGCGACCAATTTTGAACGTCGGGGAGGTTGAACAATTTGTTAAAGGCGACCAATTTTGAACGTCGGGGAGGTTGAACAATTTGTTAAAGGCGACCAATTTTGAACGTCGGGGTTAACAATTTGTTAAAGGCGACCAATTTTGAACGTCGGGGAGTTAACAATTTGTTAAAGGCGACCAATTTTGAACGTTTCGGGGTTTTAACAATTTGGGGTAAAGGCGACCAATTTTGAACGTCGAGGTTGACAATTTGTTAAAGGCGACCAATTTTGAACGTCGGGGTTAACAATTTGTTAAAGGCGACCAATTTTGAACGTCGAGGTTAACAATTTGTTAAAGGCGACCAATTTTCAACGTCGGGGTTAACAATTTATTAAAGGCGACCAATTTTGAACGTCGGGGTTAACAATGTGTTGGGATTTGGTGGGTTGTAATTATAATTATGATAATTTACATATGGATCGGAATGACTGAGTGCATGAAAAGTGGTTGAATAGGCTGCATCCCCCAAATCATCAACAATTTATATAAAACAAATGGGATACGAAGCAAGAGTTTGAATAACCAAAATGAATAAATCATGCAATAGAGTAACAATCAATTTATGTAAAATAACAAATAATGTTTAATGGATGTGACACACAAATAAATCGACAAGGAGTGTCGAAGTGATGAAGTTTGAATTAATAAAATTACACAAAGATTAGTCGACGATGTAGGGTCGACAGAAATGTGTGATAATGAGAAAGTTCAATTTCGTTAAAAGTCTCTGTGAGAAAAGTTCCAAACAAAGTTGTTGGGCCGCTCTCCAACTTTCCACGGAAATGGACTATTCAAATCACTACATAAAATAGTAGTGATTATACCTCGAGGAAGGACTTCGAGTAAGGAAGTCGAATGAGCGAGTCAGTCAGGTATTTCCGGTATTGCACCAGAAGTGTTCTACTAGTCAATCTATCACGTCTCTACGACGATACTGTATACTAATTACCTTGTTCTGTATTCTACTAATCCTCACCTCTTGTAAATACTTCTCTTTCCTGTCAATACAGCTACTTTTATACTATAACGTTGTTTTGTATTATTTCACATAATTCTGTTACACGACGTAACAAAAGTGTACGTAAGAAAAGATGTAATATTAACAAAAATGTTAATACAGAATATTGTGGATAAAAATATGGAGTTACGTACCTTGGTATAGAATTCCAACGAACATTTTTTTACCTTTGAACTTGTGTTGTAAGTTTGTTTAAAATTCACTTTTTAAGATTACTAGAAATTAATTCATACAAGTAAATAAAACATATATATATACTAGTATAATCCTACCGTTAAAGATGACGGCAAAATATATATTTTAATCATTTCAATCCAAATAACTCTTCAGTCAGTTAGTTAAGTGCCATACGTGATACACGCTTGGGCGATCATGTCTCGAAAAAGACATGACTGACTGGGCAGAAGATTATCCCGCAGTAGGTTGCCATTGCTTTCTGCGGTAGACTGGTTGCCAGCCAAGGCAATAGAATCCAATCTGTCCTGTTATTTGACTCATAGCTAGATGGGGAAGAGATGTATTTTATTAATAAGTAGTAATAAATGGGGGATGTTTATTACTTCATAACAATATAAAACCGATCCCCCACTTTATGACCAGTAGAAGCCTCAATCATCTTTCCAACTATTATATTCCGTCAATCAGTTAAGTGCCATACGTGATAAGTGCTTTTGGCGATCATGTGTTGAAAGAGACATGACTGACTGGGCAGAAGATTATCTCGCAGTAGGTTGCCATTGCTTTCTGCGGTAGACTGGTTACCAGCTAAGGTTATAGAACCCAATCTGTCCTGTTATTTAACCCATAACTGGAAGGAAGAGACGGATTAATACCTTTCCCAAAGGTATTTGCACGTAAGTGAATGCAATGAATTCAGCTGAAATTCGAACTCGGCTCCCCGGTAAATGATGTCGACCAACAAGAAGTTATAAGTGTTTGGAATAATGGTGATTACGAGAAATTGAACTGAACTATGAAAGTCAGAGATTTGCTTGCTTGGAAAAAATAGACAAAGTTCTCGCTTGTTGAGTTCTTGTTGGATTGTTGAAATGAGTGAATCCAGATAGACGCTGCAGAAAATATTCAGACAAAAAACCTAACGTGGATTCGCGATGAAGTTGAAAGGCTCACTGGTGTTGAATGAAAATCTGCGCCTTTTATACTTTCTGAAGATCAGAAAGTGGCTCCAAATCGACTTGTTGAAATTAGGCGCCAAAATATATCTTAACCAATGGAATGATAGAAAACACATTATCAGACCGTGATTGGTCAATATATTACTATTGGATTGTTCCAATAGATATCAGGCAGAAAATATGGTGGGTAGCTTAGGCTAATCCAACAGTATTATTAGTTATGCTTTATTGCAATCCGCGATGTGAGCTTACGTAAAAAAAAAAAACTATTTTTAATACTATTATGTACTTGTAAATTCGGGGAATAGAAAAATTGGCTGACAGTTAGGAAAAAAGAGAAAAATATAATTTTTCTTCCTTTTTCGTGTTCGAAAAGAATTGTTTTGGGCAAGTTAAATTTTGTAATAAGTAAGTAGCCATAACAAAATGTCGGGACTTACTTGATGAGGTCAGGTAGGGTTAAATTCGCAAAAGTATTCCTGGGAAAAAAATTTGGGAATTGAAAACCTAAAATTGATGTAATCAAAAGAAAGAAGATAGAAAGACATTACGTCATGTGAGCTGTTGATATTTCGTTCGTCGAGCCTTGGCTCCCCTAAATCGAGTGGGTGGAAAATAATCTCATTGGTCACAAGTTTTGAGTCGGATAGATCCCCCGAGAGGATTGGGGATGGCTATAAAAATGGAAACTCTGAGAGAAAAATTAGTACGGAGAGAGTTTTTGAAATTGCAGTCGAAATATAACGACTGAGGAAAGTGTTCCCAAATGGGGAGCCACGATCCACGGCTGGTCACCCACCACAGAACAACGAAAAGCTCGCACTGCTATGAAAGGAAGATTTAAGAGGTTTTGGGTAGTTTTTGAAATTACAGTCGAAATGTAACGACTGTGGAAAGCGTTCCCAACTGGGGAGTCACGAACCAGAGACTGGTCGCCTATCACAGAACTTATGGCTAAAGAGTTAATGTCGAATGAAGACTGCTGCCAATTAACTTAAAGGGTTAATGTTGAATACTGCGCCTCCGATAGGAATCTCGAAAGAACGTTATTTTGTTTTTAATTTTGTGGAGAACTGAAATTTCTGATTCCTCGTTCGCTCTAATTTGGTTAATTCCGTTAAGCTTCGATAAGAACCCAAAGGAACTTTGTTGCTTTAAAAGTTGCATAGAGAATTGACAGCTCTGATTATAGAAAATATGTGAAAAGACTTTCATGAAAATTTGAAGAGCTCTGATTACTTTAATGAAACTTAGAAAAGACATTTTTATTTGAAGATTGAAAGCTCTGATATTTTGAAAACTCTCTCTCTCTCTCTCTCTTTCTCTCTCTCTCTCTCTCTCTCCGTTGTAAACTGACATTCCGACGACTGTATTATCAGCTTCTGTAACTAATAATTATTTTGTTTATAAAGACTTTCTTCGTAACTCTCCAGACGTCTTCGACCTTATCCATTTATTTTATTTTTTTTTATTTTTTTGTGCCTTGTTTATTTTATTTTAGTCACATGTGTACACAAGTGTCCGGTTTGGATCTGGTAGAAATACGACTACCGAAATTGCAAAACGCCACTTTCTGGGATCAAATCACAACGTGGGCAGTGGGTCGGTTGTTGTAATAGACGTCTTGAGGACCAGCTTCTGAGACGAGATCATCACAACCAGCGGCGTCCGTAATCGTCTACAGAACAGCCCCCGGGTGTTACTTATTTGGAAGCCGTAGTCAGTAGGGCAACGTGTTGTTACCCTAATACACTGTTTTGAACCTCCTTCCTGTGTTCCGTGTCTGACTTCCGACCAAAGCGGTCGCTACAACTTTGCGGCGAATTTTCGCCACAACAACTCCACAGCAAACTGACGACGAAGATTCACCACATAAATGAATACAACCTGAATTCGGACTTGGATCTTCGATAACTCAGTGCTGGACAATCTCATCAAGGATGAAAGAGAGACTTGAAGCAACTGAAATATGGTTCCATAGAAGGATACTGCGGATATTATGGATCGAGCATGTGAGCAATGAGGCTTTTGAAAAGGATGTAAAGAATAGAACCGAAAAGAAAACTAATACTGAATATGGGAAAATAAATATATATTTTTTGTGTTTGTGTAAAAAAATGGAAAGGGTAGCAAAAAGAAAAATCAGGGGCATATAATTGTTTAAAGCAGCATATCTTCTGTTAAACGGATTCTACGAAAACACAATTGCTAGTCTTTGAAGTCCACAGCGACTTTTAATAAAAGTATACCGCTAAACAAGCTTTAGTTCTTAATAAAATAGGATACTTTTTTATTGATTTCACCCCGAGCGAGGCAGTAACGCAACTACGACATAAGGTGTTATTGTGTGTTAAAGTATTAAAAACAGAAACATTACTAATGAGCAAGAAGAGAAATAAATATTCGGAAGAACATTAGATAGCGATTGAAACTGCATCTCAATTTTTGAAGGTTATCGTTAAAGCCGAAAGAAATTTCGACAAGCAAGAGTTGCGAGGAAAGATACTGTTAACATGAAACGTACAGTTACATCTAAACAGCTTAACAATAAATTCTCGACGCCAGTTTAATATTGCACTTAAATTCTAGGTCCCATGAACTCATCTGAACAATTACCATGAAAGTACGACGTTTCAGTCGTTGTACCCTCCGGCGTTCTTCAGGTACTAGAAATTTTGAACCGAACACTTTATTACAATCTCTTTTGGTAGTCATGAGTTATCTCTCTAACCCTCTAAGTTACTCATGATAAGATAACTCATGACTACCAAAAGAGGCCCTACGCAAGGAATGAGAATGAAGGCTGGAGTGTACAACGGCCGAAACGTTGGGAAAACGGCAACAAAGATGGAGACAATTGTCCGAATAATGAAAGTAGTATAAATACTACATCATCTCAGAAATATCGACAAATCTAAACTTATTTATAAATGGAACTTTGTCTGTTTGTGTGTGTGTGTCCGTTACCTATAGACTCCAAAACGGCTGAACCAATTTTCTTGTAAATTTACACAGTTGTACTATAAGCGTCTGCGAGTGATCTTAACTAGGTTTTGTGTTGAGGTACCCCGATAAATATCGATAATCGAAAAAATCGGGTTATAGAATGAGTGGTCCAATTGTAATGAATTTTTATACACTCATAGACAATAACATAAGAAAGGGTATTCAAAAGTTTCAAGGTTGCAGTTCTTACAATAGTGCAGAAAATCGATAATATATATATATATATATAAAAGGTAAGATGTTTGTGTGTGTATCTGTTTATCTGCCTGTATATCTGTATATTTTTCAGCCCTTTTATTTTAGTTTTTGCTTTGGGTTTGGCTCTAAGTAGGTATAATTGTAGTTCTTAATCTCAGCCATGATACCATTTACTCAAAGGACTTATTTAGCCTTCAAAATTCAGTTTACGACGAAAAACATTTATTTGACATCGATACCAGGAAATCAAAATGTGACTTACATCCATTCATTTTTCTTTCAGTCTAGGGTTTCGCTTTAACTGAAAACAACTATTGCTTTTTAGTCTTTCGTTCCAACGTCCAAATAGTCTGAGCTCCAGGACCATGGATTAGTTTTAAAGCTTTCATTACACCCGGGCAACGCCGGGTTATACTGCTATTATACTATGAAAGTATTTATAGAAATGACACAAGTTTCTGGCGGTGAGAAAATGACTGAAGCCGCGTCTCCAGAACAGGGCCGATAATAATGCTGATGAATCATTTTATGTAGTTATCCCGAAACTTTTGGAACGCAAATGCATGCTAGAATATTATATACTTGTTTTAGCTAGTCGGGAAAGAAAATCAACGTAAAAAGATTGAAAGGTAAAATAGAATAAGTAGCTACTTTTAAAATCGTTTAAAACGTTTTGATATTTCAAAATTTCAAGATGTTATGAGATTAACCATTTTCTCGTCTTTCAGACTATTTATTCCAATTTGTCACTCGATCATACTTGTGAAAAGAAGTTCTTGTATTTGCGTGGAACTGGCACCATATTTTATGGCTTTGGGCTAGGAAATTTATGAGGAAGCCGTCGCCAACGATTCGTTTGTCTCTTTTTAATATAATTTATCATCGTTCTACGCTGTTAACAAACTACCAACGGATTTATTGATGACTTTAACTGAATATATAACGCGAAACTTTCTGGACAATATACGTAGATGTTGAAATACGCTGATCGGCGAGCCGGAAATGACCCGTCTGTTTGCGCGTACTGTAGATTGGTGCTGCTTTTTTCTTTTTTAATAACCATTTCACCTCAAGCAAGGCAGGCCTGCTACTGATTCGCAAGGGGTTACAGTGAGAGAAAAACAGAGTACAGGGGATGGCGAAGAAAGGATAAGAGATAGATGGGATTTAGGGAGATTAATGAGATTTAGGTAGATAGAAGATAGCAATTAACGTTGCATTTAAACTTTTGGAGATTTTAGCTAACACAGGAGAAAGTATAATAAAGGGAGTTCCAGAGAGAAAAGAAACTAATAGAGTAGAAGTGGCGGTTATATTTGACTATTTTGACGGCAAAATAGTGGGACCTAAATGCCAATCTAGTAGCACGGGTAAATCCACATGGCTGAAACACCGGCGAAAGAAGCACGTCAGAGCAGTTGCCTTGAAAATATTTATAGAAATGTCTGATCGATTATATTGGAGATCCTCTTTTTAAAATTTGTCAATAACTTTTAGATGAATAACTGGAACCCCCGACCAGATATGACAACAATATTCAATGCAATGGTAGATTTATAAATGTGCTAGATGGATCCTGATTAGAAAAACCTTCTGGCCCAAACAAGTCATCCAATCTTCTTAACGGCAGATATTTTTTAATCATTTCACCCCAAGCATGGCGGTATCCCTCTGGTGTGCAGAGGGTTACATAAAGGGAATTAAAATTTTAGGCAAGAGGAGAGTGAAGAGAAAGGCGAACCAGCTAATGTGGGTGAAAGAGAAAGGGCAAGAGAAGGATGTGAACACAGGAGTGAAGACAGTTACGAAGGTAGAGAGAAAGAAAAAGAACAAGATACACGGAGTGAAGTAGAAAAGACTGAAGTCAAGTGGATAAGAGATGGGAATTGACATTTAAATTCCCGGGGTTTGTGGCTATCAGGAAAGCAAGTATATAGAAGGGAGATCCACCGGCGGAAAGTGCGAGAAAAGAAGCTATTGGAGTAGAATTGTCAGCTGCATTTGGCTGATTTAACTGTAAAAGTGTGGGACCGTGTTGCCAGTCTGGTTGCAGCAGTAAATTGTTATGGAGGGGGTACCAGTGACCTAAGTTCGTCAGAGCAGAATCCATCGATGCTGCTATATATTGGATGAAGTCGTTCCACTTGAGGTCGATTGAGAGACTGATACCAAGGAAGCTTTCTTGGAGACTCGAGCTATCCATACTGATAGAAGACAGAAAAGTTTCTCTAGATTAGCTTTTTTTTTAAAGGCATAAAATTTAATAGCTATTTCCTACCCCATTAAAGGCATAAAATTTAATAGCTATTTCCTACCCCATTAAAGGCATAAAATTTAATAGCTATTTCCTACCCCATTAAAGGCATAAAATTTAATAGCTATTTCCTACCCCATTAAAGGCATAAAATTTAATAGCTATTTCCTACCCCATTAAAGGCATAAAATTTAATAGCTATTTCCTACCCCATTAAAGGCATAAAATTTAATAGCTATTTCCTACCCCATTCCATAACAGATTAAAGATCTCTTTGAAGAGCATCTGCGAGGTCTTCTTTGTCAGCCTTGGCGGTTTTTTTTATTGAGACGGGATAGATAGTGGTCTCAGCTACTTAGATGTGTACTTGGGAACTGATTCCGTCAGGAAGACCATTGATGCAGATTAGGAAAAGTGTAGGACCTAAGATAGAGCCATGAGGTACGCCTGCGTTCAATGCAAAAGTTTTTGCCGATTTAAAATTTCATCTTGAAAATGAAAAACTGTGTTTTTGAAAACCTTTATTCATAACAATAACGACCTTTGCTCTCTATAACTTGATTCCATCTGTAAACTAGCTTATAAATGCCTCGCTTGTTAAAATCTTTAGATTTTGATGTGAAATATGAATTACGTTCAATCTCCTCTCATGATGTTAACCTAAGGACATCTAAATGGTTTTGTAATCCTCGAAATAAGTGATAAAGCGAGGAAGCTCGGTTCGGAGACCTGTGACAAGCCTACCTAAAAATGGTGTCTGAAGGTATCGTGAAAGCAAAGATTTCAAAGTGTGTTCGGTCGCATAGACCAGGAATATCCTGAGGGTTGATCAAGGCTCACCTCAAATGGAATTGTTGGAATCTGTGCGTATG
Organism: Ascarosepion bandense; assembly: GCA_037127315.1. Classification (NCBI taxonomy): domain Eukaryota; kingdom Metazoa; phylum Mollusca; class Cephalopoda; order Sepiida; family Sepiidae; genus Ascarosepion; species Ascarosepion bandense. The sequence goes on along the minus strand of JBBBDQ010002171.1, from coordinate 305,316 downwards.
ATGCCCTACCAGTCATATCTCAGTAAGCAGAAGGAGTGGTTGGGGAGTTTAACAATAATTATTAGGTAAATGGTATATTTTCTTTGATATAACATTTGTCTTGGGTTTTCATTTTTTAACCGCTGTTGTCACTTTTGTAGCGAAACTTTGTTCTGCTAAACTGTTCTTTCTGTCAATGGTTGTGGAATTTGAATATGGCTATTTTATGGTAAATTTTAAATCGAATTTACCCCCCACGTAAGGCAGTAATGCCACTAAGACAGTTTTTTGACTATAAAGTTGGCCATTTCTTTTGTCTGCTTGTATTTCATGACTGGTTAAATATTTGGCTTATTAGAGCTAGAAATTATTCAGATAACTCGAAGATGAACAAAGAATGTTTGTCACAGACGTCTGAGGTGACTAGAGGTCGCGACAGGTCAATTTTGGATCAAAATTAGGATTTCCGGAAAAAACTTTTTTTGCAATTTATTTATTTAAGGGACATTGCATGAGACGGATCTACCTTAATTGTAAGACAGACTATGTAAATTTTTATTTCTAAATCACCCAAGTATACGTGCCATTATTTGCGTGCGTTTCATATGAAACACTTTGAGATGTCCAAAAAAAAAAAACAATTGTCGGAAAAAATAGTGCAACTGAAAAAAGTTCTCAACTTAATGAATTTCCATACAGTAAATATGTGATTGTCTACGGCTAGATCGTGTTGAATACACCGGTTCCCGTTCGATCACCGAAGTTAATCAACATCGAACCTGGTCAGTACTTAAATGGGTGACCAGTTGGGAATACCAGCTGCTGTAAACGTAAGGACCAAGAATGGCCTACCGGTCCTCCAGGTTTGGGGTTTGGGAGTTGGGTGCAGGGCTAACAACCCTGTCTCGTAAAAAAACAGTTTGTTACAGCAACAAAAAGGTGGTGCCCTATGCACCATCTGGGCGTGATGTATAGATGATGATGATGATGATGATGAATTATGTGAATTGGTACAGTATATGAAAAAGGTTTTCTTCAAAGTAAGAAAAAAAAGCTTTACAAATAGCGTCAGTCAGTCAGTTAAGTGCCATACGTGATACACGCGTTGGGCGATCATGTTTCGAAAGAGACATGACTGACTGAGCAGAGGATTATTCCGCAGTTGCTATTACTTTCTGCGATAGACTGGTTGCCAGTCAAGGCTATAGAACCCAATATATCCTGCCATTTAGCCCATAGCTGGAGTGAGAAGAGATGAATTATAATATACCATTATATTAATAAGTAGTAATTATTGTTGATCAGTTTATTACTTCATAACAATAGAAAACTGATCACCAACTTTATGCCCAGTAGAATTTTTAATTGTTTTTAACTATTATATTCAGTCAGTCAGTTAAGCGCTACACGCTTTGGGTGATCATGTCTAGAAAGAGATATAACTGACTTGGAAGAAGATTATCCCACAGTAGTTTGCCATTGCTTTCTGTGGTAGACTGGTTACCAGTCAAGGCTATAGAACCCAATGTGTCCTAATATTTAACCCATAACTGGAGGGAAGAGACGGATTAATACTTTTTCCAAGGGTAATTGTGTATAAGTGAATGCAAGGAATTCACTTGCAATTGGAACTCGAATTTGTTTATTCCAGCCGATATCCACTGCACCACAACGCACATCTTAATAGCATAGTACATAATAGAATACCAATCCGGAAAATAGTAGATAACCATTGAACGTGCAATTAAATTTTCGAAGATCAATTTGGCCGGAAAAGATAAAGAGAAAAGAGTGATTCACAAGCGGAAACGTATGAGAAAATAAATTTTTGGCTGAAATCATACATGCTGTCAACTCGACTGCTAATTGATGAGACCTGGCCGCCAATATAGCACTGGGCTTAAATACATAACGTCTAGGTACCGGAGTAAAGATTTTACTCGAAACATTCCCATGAAAATATTTGAAGAAAAGATACAGGGAAGCAAAATTACGGCGATAGAATGAGAATGAATCCTATACCAAATCAGGACCAATAATAATCCTGATTTCTTAGTATTTTATGAAAAACTAGCTGTATAACCCGGCGTTGCTCGGGTGTAATGAAAGCTTTAAAACTAATCCATGGTCCTGGAGCTCAGACACTTTGGACGTTGGCACGAAAGACTAAAAAGCAATAGTTGCTTCCAGTTAAAGCGAAACCGTAGACTGAAAAAAAAAATGAATGGATGTAACTCAAATGTTGATTTCCTGGTATCGATATCAAATAAGTTCTTTTCATCGTAAACTGAATTTTGAAACTAAATAAGTCCTCTGAGTAAATGGTATCATGGCTAAGACTAAGAACTACAATTATACCTACTTAGAGCCAAATCCGAAGCAAAACTAAAATAAAAGGGCTGAAAAAATACAGACATACAGGCAGATAAACCTACACACACACAAACATCTTACCTTATATATATATATATATATATATATATATATATATATATATATATATATATATAATCGATTTTCTGCACTATTGTAAAACCATACAGCCTTGAAGCTTCTGAATATCGTTTCTTATGTCTTTGTCTATGAGTGTATCAAATTTGATTAAAATCGGACCGCTCCTTCTATAACCCGATTTTTTCGATAATCGATTTTCGATATTTATCGGGGGTACCTCGACACAAAACCTAGCTAAGAACACACGCAGATGCTTATAGCACAACTGTGTAAATTTTCAAGAAAAATCGGTTCAGCCCTTTCGGAGTCTATAGGTAACGGACACACACACAGAGACACACACACACAGACAATGTTCCATTTATAAATAAGTTTAGATATCTCGCTGTAGCGTCGGACTACAAGTAGCAACAATATTCTAAGTTTTGGGTGAACGGTAGACTTATAGATGTGTAGGATAGATTCCGGAGAGAAAAAGTCGTCTAGCGTGATACAGCGAACATATGTTCCTAATTCACAAAATGACAGCGAGTATACAGAACGAAAAGGTTGTCGAAAGGATGAAGATGCTTTGTCTGACGATCATTGATTGGTCACAATATTTCGATTAGTAAGATGAAGATTGTTAGAAAGGCAGAGGATATAAGGAAATGTTTGCATCATAATCAAAGGATACATTGAAATCAGGACAAAAGAGATATAAGCATAGAATATCATCCTTGACGGGTTTGACGAATGAATGACAGAACAGGGACAAAGAGGAATATTGTATAGGCAAATGCTATTTTTTTTACTTAACCTTCTCACACGTCTAATACCCGGTCATATGAACAGGGGTAGTACTTTATTCATTGTTTCCCGTTTACGATTGTTTTTTTTTTTCGGTTCCGTCTAAAGTCTACTTAAATTTTGTACTTTTAACATCTCCGACTAAAATCGAAAATATGTACTACTAGCAGTATAGCCCGGCGTTGTTCGGGTGTAATGAAAGCTTTAAAACTAATCCATGGTCCTGGAGCTCAAACTCTTTGGACGTTGGCATGAAAGACTAAAAAGCAATAGTTGTTTCCAGTAAAAGCGAAATTGTATACTGAAAGATAAATGAATGGATGTAAATCAAATTTTGGTTTCCTGGTATCGATATCAAATTTTCTGCACTACTGTAAGAACTGCAACTTTGAAACTTCTGAATATCGTTTCTTATGTCTTTGTTTATGAGTGTATCAAATTTGATTAAAATCGGACCACTCCTTCTATAACCCGATTTTTTCGATTATCGATATTTATCGGGGGTACCTCGACACAAAACCTACCTAAGAACACTTGCAGACGCTTATAGTACAACTGTGTAAATTTTCAAGAAAATCGGTTCAGCCGTCTCGGAGTCTATAGGTAACGGACACAGACACACACATACACAAACAGACAAAGTCTATAGGTAACGGATACACACACAGACACTCACACACAGACAAAGTTCCATTTCTAAATAAGTTTAGATAGATTTTTTTTTTATTTTTCATCTTCTCGATAGGTTTGACTAGCTTCCTATTCACACTCCACCAGCCTTTCAGATCTCACTCGCCCGATCGACTCAGTCGATTAAAAATTCAACTGGGCGATTAAAGTTGATTGCTTTACTCGCCCGCAGTCGATTAAAAATAAAAGAAAATCTGATTCTTTTACAACCCAAAAGTATGCCATTGAAGATTTACAAGTTACTTAGAATGACCTACAATGACATTATTGAACTCTTGGCTTTTATCGTCCCGGTCGGTGTAAAGATTCGTATAATTAACGCTTCCAGAGCGGAACCAAAATGTTTCTGTCGCCCAGATAGCTCAAAGATTTTTTAAAACTTATTTGGAAAAATATTATCCTATATTTCCTCCCCGTTTACGAAAAGTGAAAACGAACATTTGAATGAAAGAAAAAAAAATATGCATACTTCTTTCAATCACGCACCGAAAAACAAATTATATAACTTTTATAAAATATTACTTACTTGTATAATACTAGTAAGTAATTATTTCATAGAAAATCGTTGAGAATATCAGATTTATTTTTTTATCATCTATAGGATGGAGGTTGTAGTCAAAAAGAAGAAAGAAACTCCGAATTTATGTACCTCCACTCAATTGCCAAAACAAACCCAGCATTTGATGATGTTAAAAGGGCTCAAAGTTAAAAAAAAAAGTTTTATCAGCAAAAAATCTATGCTATTATTAAGAGAAAAGATCAAATTTTGTTTTTATTATTTTTTTAAAAATTTAAATCCTTTCTAGCACGTTCAAAATTTTAATTAAAATTTCATTTTTTATTTTCCATCAGTGATTCACGCTATGTTTACGTAAGGCAACTATTAAGAAAATGGAGTCGGTCGAGTAAAATGATTTTGGGGTGATTAATTTTCCCTCGCTCTCGACTGCCGGTCGAGTGATTTCGTTTTCAAATCTCAAAGTCTGCACTCCACTCACGTTTATTGAACAAGAGTAGAGGTTTATATCTGGCTTCCTGTTTTATATATAGTCTTTCATTATTTTTAAAATATACTTCAACTCTAAAATTTTAAATCTCCTCCTGAACTCTGAAATGATATTTACTATCTAAGTATTTTTCTTCTTCTCAATAGAAGGAGATACGTTTGTCTATGTTCTGGTTCATACACCACCCTGGTCCTCGGTATTTGAACAAACATAGAGATTGGGCTTCCGGTTGTTTCCAATGTCTATTTCAAATTTATATTTCTGATGACTTCGCTTGAAGTTTTATTTATTTATTTATTTATTTATTTATTTTTATTCTCCTCTTTAGGAGGAGATACCTTTGTCTGTGTCCCAGTTCACATAATATCCCTACCCTTCGTCTTTTGAACAAGCGTTGAGAGTTATCGATTGTTGCCTGTTTGGGATTAGGTTTTCGGTTCCTTCCAAAATCTACTTCATTTTTATACTTCTAAAATGTCCGCTTAGTTTTATCTATTATTTATTTATTTGTCTTCTTCTCAATAGGAGGAGATACGTTTGTCTAAGTATTCGTTCGTACACCACACCACACCACTCCCTGGTCTTTTCAACAAATTTAGAAGTTTATCCATTTGTCTCCTGTTTAGGAATGTATTTCCTGTTCACTCCAGGGTCTACTTCCATTCTATAAAACTAAAAACTCCGCTTAAAGTTTTATCTATATCTTACTTATTTTTTCTCATCAATAGGAGGAGATACGTTTGTCTATGTCTCGGTTCACACACCAACAGGTCCCCGGCTATTGAACAAACGCAAAGGCTTATCGATTGTTGATGTCTTAGGATTGTGTTTTCGGTTCCATCCAAAGTCTACCTCATCTCTATACTTCTAAATTCCCCGTTTATAATTTTATTTATTATTTACTAGCAGTTTAACCCGGCGTTGCTCGGGTGTAATGAAAGCTTTAAAACAAATCCTGGAGTTCAGAGTCAGCCTAAAGAATAATTGTGTGAAGTTTAGTGAAAACCTTATAAAAATTGTGAATTTGTATAAAGGATATACAGACATATAAACAGACACACGCACAAAAAATCTTTCCTTTTATATATATATATATATATATATATATATATATATTATCGATTTTCTGCACTATTGTAAGAACTGCAACCTTGAAACTTCTGAATATCGTGTCTTATGAGTGTATCAAATTTGATTAAAATCGAACCACTCCTTCTATAAACCGATTTTTTCGATAACCGATTTTCGATATTTATCGGGGGTACCTCGACACAAAACCTATCTAAGAACACTCGCAGATGCTTATAGTACAACTGTGTAAATTTTTAAGAAAATCGGTTCAGCTGTTTCGGAGTCTATAAGTAACAGACACACACGCACACAAATTTCCATTTATAAATAAGTTTAGATTTATTTTTATTCTTCTCGATAGGAGGAGATACGCTTGTCTATCTACCCGTTTGCACGCTACCCCATTCCCCAGTCTTTGAAACAAATGCCGAGCTTTATCGATTGATGCTATTTTAAGATTGGGTTTCCGGTTCCTTTCAAAGTCTAATTCAACTCTACATTTCTAACGTCTCAGCTTAAAGTTTTAGTTATTATGTAGCCATTTATTTTTAATCTAAATAAAGTTTCATCCCTTGTTTTCTGTTTAGGATTGGGTTTTCGGTCCCGTCTACGTCTTTTTAATTCTCTCTCCCACCCAACAGTCATTGCGTTTTAAGGTTACTACCACCTTGCTTGCGACTGATTGATTAAAACAAAAGTTCACACAGTTCAATAGTGAAGAGCTATTCGATCCGTAAGATTACGAAACAAGATTTGTGTATGAACATAGAATAAGGAATAGGGAATAAATATAGCGTTGTGGTGCAGTGGATATCGACTCTGAATGAAGAATCGGGAAGCTGAGTTCGAATTCCAGTGGAATTCCTTGCATTCACTTACGTGCAAATACCTTTGGGAAAGGTATTAATCCGTTTCTTCCCTCCAGTTACGGGCTAAATAACAGGACAGATTGGGTTTTATAGACTTGGCTAGCAGCCAGTTTACCGCAGAAAGCAATGGCAACCTACTGCGGGATAATCTTCTGCCCAGTCAGTCATGTCGCTTTCAACACATGATCGCCAAAAGCATTTATCACGTATGGCACTTAACTGATTGACGGAATATAATAGTTGGAAAGATGATTGAGGCTTCTACTAGTCATAAAGTGGGGGATCATTTTTCTATTGTTATGAAGTAATAAACTGATCCCCCACTAAATACTACTTAATAATATAGTACATATCTTCCCCATCTAGCCATGAGTCAAATAACAGGACAGATTGGGTTCTATAACCTTGGTCGGCAACCAGTCTACCGCAGAAAGCAATGGCAACCTACTGCGGGATAATCTTCTGCTCAGTCAGTCATGTCTCTTTCGAGACATTATCACCCAAGCGTGTATCACGTATAGCACTTAACAGATTGTATGAATATAGAATGAGGAATAGGGAATAAATATAGCGTATAGCTGTGATAGGTAACGCTTGAACCTAAACTTATGGGAAGTAAAGATTGTAGTGCTCCGGAAAGTGATGCTCCCGGGCGTTTGTTCGATAAAATATCAACCCGCAACCGGTTAAAAGAAGCTGTCTTCATGTCTATGAAATAGGAAGAAATTAGAATGAGTAATTATTTGTCTACATGCCACAGCCGGTATAGCTGTACATGTTTGAAATGGTGCAACGCGGAGATGTAGTTTGTCAAAATGCTCCCCACGGAAATATGGCTAGAAAGCCGCGTCTTTCATTGGAACATAGGTTATTGGTTAGTAAATAATCAATCGTCTACAGGGGCGCGTATAGACTTTTGAACTCTCGTAGGGCAGGGAAGTAAAGAAAAAGCTGCCCCAACCTTGATATGATAGCAAAGCTCAACAATTTGTCAAATTTATCGATTCTACATGCTGTAGATTACAAAATAATTAATCGTCTACAGGGGCGCGTATAGACTTTTTAAATCTTTTGGTGATGGAAAATAAAGAAAAGGTATGTCCAGACTAGATATGAGAGTAAAATCCAACAATTCGTCTAATTTGATTTTTCTAAAGTTTGTAGATTGGTAAATAATTAACCTCCTACAGGGGCGCGTATAGACTTTTTAAATCTTTTGGGGCAGCAAAATATGGAAAGGGCAAGTCTAGACCAGATATGAGAGCAAAACTCAACAAATAGTCAATTTTGACTCTTCTAAAGCTTGTAGATTGGTAAATAATTAACCTCCTACGCGGATACGTATAAACCTTTTAATCCTTCCGGAGCTGGAAAATTAAGAAATGGCTGCTCCAGTCTCCATATAAGAGCAAAATCTAACATTTCGTCTAATTTTGCTTTTCTAAAGCTTATCGTTGGTTAAATAATTGCTGTGAAGTAGTTTTCGCACTGAAGGTTATGTCGGCTGCTAATCGACTTAACACACCCAAAATGTTAGGAACTTGGTAATCTTCCACTGAAAGCTGACTCCTTAGTATTCGGCTAACTGCCGACTGATATCAACTGCCTAGTAGGTCTACTGAACTCCAATAGAACTCCAAAGAACTTCTATGAACTTCCCAGGAACTTCTCAAGAACTTCTCCCGTTAACTTCCTGTTAACTCTTATTAATATAGGAGGGAGAGTCCATTATCTGAGGAATGTGTTTCCCCATAATAATTAATCACTTACAAGGATGCGTATTGACTTTTGAACTCTGTTGAGGCTGGAAATTAGAAAGAGAGCAACCCCAGCCCAGATATGGGATCATATTTTCACCTATCGTCTAATCTGGCTCTTCTAAAATCAGAACATTGCAGGTGGTGTCTTTTTTGTGCGTTTTTTGCTGATGGTAATTTTCCTTGCAATTGTAGATATTGCGTCAATATAGGAGTTCTACTTGAGGCCTCAGTGCGAAGTTGTGCCAATAAAAACATCCAAAACATCGAGAATCTTTGCAAAGGCTACTATTCACAGTCACAGTGGAGCATTTAAGGTCAGCTCGCTTGATGATAAAAACTTACCAGCTTAGTTTTTGAAGTTGTGGAGGGCCACGATCATTCACTTCTTGAAAGGAAATGGCACACAAAAGAAAAAGTATGGAAGTTTAATTGAAATATACTGTCGATTTTCTGAAAATTGTCTCTTCTGACAAACAGATAAGCGAGAGAAGCCAAATTCTCTCTCCTTTCAGTAATTTTATTGGGTGACTTGCTTGGCCGACAGGACTCCATCCTTCAATATGTCAGTCCCCGCAGGTGGTAATCATTATCCATTGCTTTGCGTCCAGGCAATTTCCCGCACTTACACCATAGCCACCCTGACACCAGGAACGTCTCACAGAGAACCAGGAATTATGTCCAGAGCCTAGGAGTCCCGAAAATAGCACCAAGGAATTATTCGAGCGAGGTAAATCGATATTTTCCCAACCGTGGGGGCAATCTTCTGGTCCAGTCGCTAAAAGAGATGATATTAATAACTAGTAGAATCTACTTGTCAAATATGATATGTTCGAAAAGGAAAAGAGAGAGAACAACAATTAGAAAGAATGGCAAATTGGCGCTTTGATTAATTTAATTCAGATGTCTAGAAATTTACGTTTCCTTCGCGAAAGCTTTTCCTTTAGGCTGTTTTTAAAATCGATGCCTGTTGTGTACCAACAACAGCAGTTCCAATGAGCGATGCTGAATTCGTAAACAACGTTCGTAAAATTCAGTGATTCTTCTGCTTTCGACTTTAATGATCCTTTAAAATCAGGAATTCACTTGCTAAGTTTAGAACTAATGGAATATATTGGATTGAATTAGCAGTTTTATATATAAGAACTCTTTGATATACTTAGTTCATAGCATCATTATTCACTTATAAAAGTATTTTCTAGATATTTCTGTATTTACACAATATTTAAAGTGAGCTGTGTATTCCATTATAAAATCAATTTTCCGTTTTTTTTTTCAATTCTTTCGAAATGTCTTACTCTCTTTAACTTCTTAAAACTGCCAAGCAGCCAAGAAATGTTATATGGAACGGGAAAAAGTGATCGTCAGCATGTTAGAGTAAAAATATTATCGTTTCCATGTTTCAGTGAAGCAAATATTTCTCTATTTGTGAGAGTTGAACATGTTAGAGTAAAAACAAGTTTTCGTCTAGGTATTTGCATAAGTTATCGCCCACACGTTTAATTGAAAAAACACCGTCTGTAATTTATATTGTAAAAAATCTTCTGTATATTATATTGAAAAATGATTTCGTCTGTATATTAGAGTGAAAAAGATATTGCCTGCATATAAGATTGAAAAAATATATCGTCTATATATTAGAGTGAAAAAGATATCGTCTATATATTAGAGGGAAAAGATATCATCTGCATATTAGAGTAAAAAAATAAATCATCTGTATATTAGAATGAAAACAAGATATCGTCAGCCAATTATATGTAAAAGATATCGTCTGTATATTAGAGTAAAAAAGATATTGTCTGCATATTATATAAAAAAAGTTGTCGTCTGCATATTATATGAAAAAAGAATACCTTCTGCATATGATATGGAAAAAAGATATAGTCTGTATATTAGAGTGAAAGAAGATATCGTTTGCATGTTATATGAAATAAATATCGTCTGTATATTATATGGAAAAATATATCGTCTGTATATCAGAGTAAAAAAGATATCGTCTGCATATTAGAGTGAAAAAATATATCGTCTGTATATTAGAGTGAAAAAAAGATATCGTTTGTATATTATATGGAAAAATATATTGGAGTGAAGATTTGAATGAAAAAGATCGTTTGCATATTAGAGTGAATAACAATATCGTCTGCATATTTGAATGAAAAAGTTACCGTCTGAATTTAGAACTTTTGCCAATTCACTTGAGCTTGATATGTTGCATTTGCAAATAGAAGCGATTATTTCAATGCTGTAAAATCAGTTGTCAATATCTTTATGGAGAAAAAGACATTTTACAAGAAATATCATTAAAGTAAGTTAATTTCACGCTACAGAGTTGCACTATAACTGTCCGTTTCTAAAAAATCGTAAACAAGAACTCTCGTTGTATCCCGTCAAACACAAAAGATAACCGTTTTTTCTGCAGTAAATTCAATTCAGGTTAAGGTGTTGAAAGCCGCAATTTTCTTCGTTGGGGATTTTTGGCATGAATCCATTTTTGATTAGTAGATAGTAACTCGTGAAAAAATTACTTTTTTTTTTCGGAACCAACTTGTAAGGATTCTGAAGTTTTTAATCGACATAATACAGCTGAGTATGTCAGCCGTCATTGAATAAAGATGAGTAATTTCAAATATATTTATATCTTCCGCTCAAAGAGATTGTCTTTTTAACTGATCAGATTCATGCAGAATGCCAAAAATATGGCGGTTTAAGGTTTTTGTTTTTTAATGTTCAGTTATAGTGAAAAGAAGTTGATTTAGTCAGATTTTGAGTTTGTGTTTTGTTTAATGGCATATCAACCTCTGTGGGTTATTTAATGCCAAAAACGTGGGGTTTTAAGGTGTTTGTTTTTTAATGTTGAGTTGTAGTGAGAAGGTTGATTTAGTGAGATTTTGAGATTGAGATATGTATGGAGGCATATCAACCTTTGTATTTTATTTAATGCCAAAAATGTAGGGGGTTTGAGGTATTTGTTTTTTAATGTTCAGTTATAGTGAGAAGTTTGATTTAGTAAGATTATGAGTTTATGTTTTGTCTAACGGCATATCAACCTCTGTGGGTTATTTAATGCCAAAAAGGTGGGGTTTTGAAGTCTTTGTTTTTTAATGTTCAGTTATAGTGAAAATCTTGATTTAGTCAGATTTTGAGTTTATGTTATGTTTAATGGCATATCAACACCTCTGTGGGTTATTTAATGCCTAAAAGGTGGCGTTTTAAGGTATTTGTTTTTAAATGTTCAGTTATAGTGAGAAGGTTGATTTAGTCAGATTTTGAGTTTATGTTATGTTTAACGGCATATCAACCTCTGTGGGTTATTTAATGCCAAAAACGTGGGGCTTTAAGGTATTTGTTTTTTAATGTTCAGTTTTAGTGAGAAGTTTGATTTAGTAAGATTATGAGTTTATTTTTTGTCTCACGGCATATCAACCTCTGTGGGTTATTTAATGCCAAAAAGGTGTGGTTTTGAAGTCTTTGTTCTTTAATGTTCAGTTATAGTGAAAATGTTGATTTAACCAGATTTTGAGTTTGTGTTTTGTTTAATGGCATATCAACACCTCTGTGGGTTATTTAATGCCAAAAAGGTGGGGTTTTAAGGTTGTTGTTTTTTAATGTTCAGTTATAGTGAGAAGGTTGATTTAGTCAGATTTTGAGTTTGAGTTTTGTTTAACGGCATATCAACACCTCTGTGGGTTATTTAATGCCAAAAAGGTGGGGTTTTAAGGTTGTTGTTTTTTAATGTTCAGTTATAGTGAGAAGGTTGATTTAGCTAGATTTTGATAAAAATTAAAATTATTTTTTTTATGTTAGAAAACTTAAGATGTGTTCTAGTTTTGTATTCAAAAATGTATAGCTGGCAATAAATTGTTTTTCTTCAAAAATGTATTATGGCAATATTTTTTGTCATTTCAAGTATGTGTTATAGTAATTTTTTAAAATGTATTGTTAGTAACTTTTTTTTTCAAAAAGGTGTATTTTTCTGTAAAAGTTCATTTTATGTATATATTTCTATAAGAGTCTATTTTCATACTTACATAGTATTTTGACCCCAGTTTGAGGGTTAACTATTCGCTCATCGTTGGACTCTAAGAGGTGCTACCACCCCGTGTCAGATTGACCTGGGAACAACAGGAATTATAAGATGGTTCCATGCTCTTCACAACCTCCAAATCAGAGGCCTTACTGCCGGATGTACTTTATTATCATACCCAGGACCAGGAACAGTTAAATGATGTACAAATCAATAAAAACTATATATACAGGGGGTATCAAAAATAGTTTTACACCTTTTAGGGACGGGTTCCCCACACCAAGAAAAGTGACAAAAACCCGATAAATATATGTCGGCAAATCCTTTGCTTTTTAATTATTAAGGTTAAAGTTTACATTCGGCTCTGTTAAATGTGTTATTCAGGTTACAATCCAAAATATTTTATAAATATTGAATAAGCTTCTATTGTTAAAGGAAACACTTTTAAATTAGCTCACTACTATCGAAGTTATACGTCGAAGGCGAAGTAGACACAACTGAACACGAATGACAAATATAACTTAGTCTATATGGCAACATGACGCCATCTACAGTAAAATTTCTTTAAACTTAATGACTCAGTAACAAAGAATTTGTAGACATATGTTTAAATGAACTTTTGGTGTAAGTGGATAAGAGATTGGCATTGCATTTAAAATCCTGGAGGTTGTAGCCGTCAGGAAAGCAAATATACGGAAAGGAGTTCCACAATGCGAAAAAAGAAGTTGATGGAAGAGAATTGACGGCTACATTTGGTTGATATAACTATAAATGAGTGGGACCTAGTTGGCAGTCTGGTTGCACGTGTAAGTTTTTTGGAGGGGGCACTAGTGACCTAATTTCGTCGGACCAGAAAATACTTGCATTTCTCTTTGGAAAATTTTAACTACAAATCTACATGAATTTTCTCAATGAACATTTTTCTTCTTCCAAATGGGTTACCGTGTTCAATTAACAAAATTTCACTTATATTTTTCTTCTTACAATTTTGTTATTCTCTTAATAAATCTTTGCTTTAATGTAGAAACGAAATATTTTATCCTTCCATATTTCAACATTCAACCTTCTGGTATTTAAATTGTGGGGACTTCGGAATTTGGTTAATTGACATGCCTTAAGATGCATTCCAGAAGCTGAGTAGAGTATTAAGAGACAAGAAAATTTCGCTACAAACAAACAGAGAATTCTCGATTGCCATGTGATATCTGTTCTTCAATATGGAACTGAATGCTGGACAACCTCATTAAAGATGAAAGAAAAATTTGAAGCTGAAGCTGAAGAAGTGATTCTTCCATTGCGTGTTCTTTTTCGACGTCTTGCTTGACTAGTGTAGCTATAGGGAGCTGGTTAATGTATTTTGAAATGGCCTTGTGTCAAACATAACCGAACTTCCTTTTTTTTTTAATCATCTCACCCCAAGCAAGGCATTCCACTGCCACTATTGCGCATGGGGCTACATAGAGGAAGGTAAAGAGAAGGAGTGGTTAGACATAGGGAATGTCAGGAGGAAGGTGACAGATGAGTAAGGATAGCGAGGATGAGGGTTGGGCAGACGGGAAGAGTGTTTGATAGAATGGGAGCAGGTTAGTTTGTTAGGAGGTGTCTATTGACCTTACATTTAAACTCCTGGAGATTGTAGCCGTCGGGGAAGCAATCGTGTGGAAGAGAATTGCACAATCGGGAAGTGCGAGGAAAGAAACTGTTAGAGTAGAAGTTACGGCTGCATTTTATCGGTTTCACTGTAAAAGGGTGGGATCTAGTTTCTAATCTAGTATCTTGTTCAAATTCGTATTTAGGGGGCACCAGTGATCTAAGTTCATCGGAGCAGAAGCCGTGAAAGTATTTATAGAAGAGACACAGGGAAGCCACTTCGCGCCGGTGGGAGAGAGACTGCAAGCGGTCTGCCAAGTCGGTATCTATCACATTACAGACCCTCCTCTGAACCTTATCGAGAAGCCCGAGGAGAACAGCAGGGGCACCCGACCAGATATGGCAGCAGTATTCAATGCACATATTCAATCCTACAACTTAGTATTATTCAACTCCAACAGTTTCTTTCCTCGCACTTCCCGACTGTGGAATTCTCTTCCAAATGATTGCTTCCCCGACGTCTACAATCTCCAGGAGTTTAAATGTAAGGTCAATAGACACCTCCTAACAAACTAACCTGCTCCCATTCTATCAAACGCTCTTCCCATCTGCCCAAACCTCATCCTCGCTATCCTTACTCATCTGTCACCTTCCTCCTGACATTCCCTATGTCTAACCACTCCTTCTCTTTACCTTCCCCTATGTAGCCCCATGCGCAATAGTGGCAGTGGAATGCCTTGCTTGGGGTGAGATGATTAAAAAAAAAAAGTCAGAAGATCTTCAGAAGGTTAACAGCGGGTTGGAATGTGTGGATTTGTGGAAGAATAAATATACATTTTGCATGTTAAAATAAAAATTTATTAAAAGAATAACATAACCTGGTAGAAATTAATGTTCAAATAGAAACATTATTAAGAAGTTTAGGGTAGAGTTCGTAGTCGTCCTTGTATGAATACGTTTATGTGTATGTATGTATGTATGTATGTATGTATGTATGTGTGTGTGTGTGTGTGTGTGTATGTATGTTATCTTTGAGTAGGAATGACTTTGAAATATTCATTCAGTCATAAAGGGTTCCGTGCGGTTATCAAGTAGACGGGTGAACGATGATTAAGAAGGTGGTGAGAAAGAAAGACAGGGGCAATAATAATACGACCGCTTAACGTTTGTAAAGGGTACGTGTTAATTGCGCTCAACTTAACCCCTTGTTATATTTTAGATTGTCGTCTCTGCTGCTTCCATTTGACTGTCTGGCTGAACTTCCTTTCGCGTTTTATAACCATTTAGTTTTTTTCGAACGGGATCACCAACTCTTTTCTGTCTTGCAAATCGCTTCCATTGGTCAGAAAATTAATTTAACATCTACTCGCAAAATCCGGTTTCGACTTTTTCTTTAAGAACATGGTCAATACTTTTTCTATTTGACAAAAGCGTTATTTCACACGTCATTGTTAATTTTTTTAAAAGTGAAGAAGAAAGTTTGTTTTAATTCTTAATTTCCAATCCAGCACAAAGCAGATGAAATGTGGTTCTAGAGGGGGTCTGCGGATATCACGGACCGAGAAAGTGAACAATGATGAGGTTTTGGAAAAAATGGAAACGAAAGTGAAATTCATACTGGGCATCAGGAAAAAACAGCTAAAGTTCTAGGAACATATAATGAAGATTGGAGGAATTAGAGAATATGATATTCACAGGCCAGACAGGGACAGGGTAAAGCAGCGTTAACATATTTGACGAGCCTGAGCAATTTGATGGCAAAGCAGGGTTTAGGTAGGTTAACAGGAGAAAGTGTACTAAGAGCCACCAGGGATGGGGAGACGTGCAAGGCCATGATCGCATACGTCCTGAAGAGAGACGGCACTTTGAAGAAGAATTCTAAGAAGGCTGGAGAGTAGATCGAGCGAAGGGCTGTATCAAAAACAACAAAAGCGGAAGTACTCATTCGATAACGCATTAATTTCCTCTTGGGAGACTAATAAATATTAGAAAAACGGAAGAGTCAAGGGAAGGTGTTCTAAAAGAAAATCCTATCCTACCCCGTAATGGATATGGTCTAGTCTATAAAAGACTAGAACGAACTGTGGGCATACGTCAGCATACGTCACTAGACAGACGCATACGTCATAGGCGGACACATTTGCTACTTGATCGTTATTCCTGTTGCTATTCGTTGATTGTTCTTGTACGTCTATTGGTTTATTGTACTGTGGTATAATAAATCACTTCTAATCTATCTTCAATGTTAAGTACTATTCTTACACTATTATTTTCCCTGATATCCCTTCCCGGGATTTATCAGAACGAAAGGCTGTTGCAAAAGCTATATAGATGAAAATACTTATTCGAGATTAATTAAACCTTTCCTTTAATAATTTCACCACAAGCAAGGCAGAACTGCCACTGGTGAGAAGTGGGTTACATAAGAGGTGAGTGATGAGAAAGAGGAACAAGTTACAGGGGAATCAGAGGATGAGTAAGAAAAGAATGAGAATACAGGTGTGAAGAGGGCTGCATGAGAGTGGAGAGGAAAGGAAGAAGAACATGATACAAGGGTTGTCAGGGAAAGGATGTGCGTCAAGAAGACAATAGATGGCAATTGACTTTGCATTTAAATTCTTAGAGATTGTAGTTTTCAGGGAAGCAAGTATACGGAAGCGAATTCCAAAGGCAGAAAGTGCGACTAAAGAAGCTGTAGAGTACAATTGGCGGTTACATTTGATTAGTTTCACTGTACGCGATTGGGACCTAGTTGCTAGTCTAGTAGCTCAAGTAAATTCATGCGAAGGAGCACCGGTGAGCTAATCTTGTCAGTGCAGAAACCGTGAAGGTATTTGTAACAGAGACAGAGGGATGCTACATTACGTCGGTGAGAAAGTGACTGGAGTTGAGCTACCAGGTTAGGATCAATAACATTACAGATTCTTCGATGAATTTTGTCAAGAAGCCCTAGATGAATACTTCTCCCTCGTCCTTTGGACAGAGGTAGGGACTCATGCATTGCTTTCTGTTTAGGAAAGGGTCCCCGATTTTTCTCTTCTCCTTAGGTCTTGATATTAGTTCTGTTGTAAGCTTTTTGCGATGTGCGTGAATGGTATCAACACCTCATCAGTTTCCTGGTTGCTGCTTCCGACTGGTAATTAGGAGCCCGAACTCTTGCGTAGCGTCTTGAGAGGCTATTCAGATCAACAGTTGAATAATATCGGGGTATCTTCTAGTGCTATCTCGCGCCTGGATGAGTGTCCCTGCAAGTGCTTCTGGTGTGCAAGTTTGAGGCCACATTATGCTGCCGTGTGCGCCAGTTTCCTTCCTATACATGTTGCATTTGACGACCGACTGTTACTATTACTCCAGGCCTCTCCTTACCAAAAAGATAATTCGTCTCAATATTTCACTAAGGAAGGTCAGCGAACGCTAAATAGGCTGCAGAGTGAGATTGAACGCAGGACCGTAGTATAAAAGCATAAAGGCGTAAATACTTTTTTTTTTGAAAACAAATTAATTCATCATGATGTTTCATCCAGGAAGATTCAAGAGCGCCTGGAAGACTCTTGAAAAACCTTGGCGATCCAAACTGGTGTTGAGACGGAATGACTGACAGTAGCATTTGCGAACCGATAAGGGTGCTGTTAAAAGTGATGGAATGTCTAGGTGTTTAATTGTTAATCGATCTCTCATCGATCTCTAATAACTTGAGAATGGAAGTCCTACAATAACGAGGATATATAAAATATTCTGACGAGAAAAGTATTAAAATTTCCATCATATATAATAAAGAAATTTGTCATAACTACGCAATTCATCATGAATAGACAACAGAACCGGGGTTTCCTAACAGTGGTAGACTATTAAACCGTAGGGATGAACTTGAGGTTTTGTGTAAAAATCGAAAATGTTTTTCGTTGTGGTTTGATTAATCAAAAGGTATCAGTTATAACTCGTGCTCGAATATTAAAAAACAATTCAACTTACAGTTAAAAATTATTTACCTGTTTTGGGTATTATAGTGCGTTGTGGTGCAGTGGATATCGGCTCGGAACGAGAAATCGGGGAGCCGAGTTCGAATTCCAGTTGAATTCATTGCATTCACTTATGCGCAAATACCACTGGAACTAGTAATAATCCGTCTCTTCCTTCAAGTCATGGGTTAAATAACAGAACAGATTGGGTTCTATAGCCTTGGGTGTTAACCATTCTACCGCAGAAAGTAATGACAACCTACTGTGTGATAATCTTCTGCCCATTCAGTCATGTCTTTTTCGAGACATGATCGCCCAAGCGCGTTTCACGTATGGCACCTAACTGACAGATTATCCCACTAAATACCTGGTTCATCTACAAAATAAAAAAATGAGTATTTTTTTTTTAATCATATCACCCCGAGCAAGGCGGTAATACCACTGATGCGCAGGGGGCTACGTAAGAGTGAAAAGATTGGAAAAGAGAAAGCCGTAAACCACATCATAAACTGGGATCAAGGGATGAGCCTCTTCACCTGTTCAATAGACGTGGGTGGAGTGTGAACCGGGCGATAGTTTAGTCTATCTACTCCAATTGAAAAAAAAAAAGTAAAAAGAAAAGAGTAAAAAGATTGGAAAAGAGAAAGCCGGAAACCACATCATAAACTGGGATCAAGGGATAAGCCTCTTCACCTGTTTAATAGACGTGGGTGGAGTGTGAACCGGGCGATAGTTTAGTCTATCTACTCCAATTGAAAAAAAAAAGTAAAAAGAAAAGAGTAAAAAGATTGGAAAAGAGAAAACCGGATACCACATCCTAAACAGGGAACAAGGGATGAGCCTCTTCATCTGTTCAATAGACGTGGGTGGAGTGTGAACCGGGCGATAGTTTAGTCTATCTACTCCAATTGAAAAAAAAAGTAAAAAGAAAAGAGTAAAAAGATTGGAAAAGAGAAAGCCGGAAACCACATCCTAAACAGGGAACAAGGGATGAGCCTCTTCATCTGTTCAATAGACGTGGGTGGAGTGTGAACCGGGCGATAGTTTAGCCTATGTACTCCAAATGAAAAAAAAAGAAAGAAAATGGAATGAAGAAGCCAATACAATACTAGAATGTTATTCTAAACACAATATGGTTGGGCGTGCTGCAGTCGATTTACCCAAATTCTAACCTAAACTTCCTATCCTATGTACATATGGATAGTAGTCAAATAAAAATTGTCTACCCATTTGGAAAATCTAAAGTCCCACTATGTAATTTAACCAAACAGAGTTGGAGGGTGACCTGTTCGGATCCAGGCCGTCTTGCCCGCTCTCCTGCTCCGGTTGTGTGTCTCTATGGTTGCAGACTGCTGATCGGCTAGTTTAGACACACCAGTTTCCAATTCGCTACAGCCACCACTTACACCTAACATTCTCAGAGGTAGTTCGTTTCTGCCATTTATTTCCAGTTCCACATATCACCCGGAAGAGGAGCAGTTCTGCTCCGAGACATGAAAATTTTTGTGTAGTGATGTTGTGCTTGTGAGCCATTGTGACAGCTGTTACAATATATATATATATATATATATATATATATATATAGTAACGGCCATAATATAAGGAACGAAGACAACAAAGACATAAATAGGTGTATTACTTGAAAAGTAATGCATGATTAGGAATGATTTTTTTCACGAATAAAGTAAGGGTGTAATGCATAAATATCCTACATAGTTACAAAAATTACATAATAGTTTTTTTTTTAAATAAAGATTAAATGGAACAAAGGAAATAAGCTACTGGACAAAAGTTAAGGAACGACATTGTTGATACTTGATTGTGAACAAAATATCAACAAAATTTAATATTTGGTAAACATCCCCTTATTTTCAATGACTTCTCTGCATCGTCGACCACGTGATCTAATTAATTTCTTGCAAAAATCAGCAGTAATTCCCTCCCATTCGTCTTTCAATAAATCCCATAGGTATCATCATCAAGTTTCTTTTATATAATTTTTCATGTGTTCTTATAATTTTTTCTTTTGAAAACTCAAATTATACTAAAATGAATTGACCAAATGTTTTGTATTTTGGAGAGCTGCCGGCTATACTTTTAGCCATTATCAAGAATGACTTTTATTTTACTTGTAAGTAAATATGTGTAAAGTTTATGTATATAGTGTCATGTGTATGTTAAATTCTGAACACGGTAAACACTTTGTTACCATGTTCATAACCAATGCTATTAAGTGTAGGATTTCTCTTTTTTTATTGGCTTACGGCCATATCACATTGAATACACCGGTTGTAGCTCGATCACCGAAGTTAAGCAACGCTGAGCCTGGTCAGTACTTAGATTGGCGACCGCTTGGGAATACCAGGTGCTGTAAGCGTTTAGTGACGGATGTGCGTTGTGGTGCAGTGGATATCGGCTCGGAAAGAGAAATCGGTGAGCAGAGTTCGAATTCCAGTTGAATATTCTGCATTCACTTAAGCACTGGTACATTTGGGAAAGTATTAATCCGTCTCTTCCCTCCAGTTATGGGTTAAATAACAGTGTAGGGTATGGGGACCCTGCCCTTAAAAAACAAATCCTACTGAATCTTGATACTCAAAAAGTATTACTAGACACAAAACAACAATAAATTGTTGAAAAAATAGGTATTAACAGCAATAAATAAAATTTAGTTGGCAATAAATGACCCGCCGAAGTTGATATGCTATAAAAATAAAACAACCAACCAACTCTTTTTCATTAATAATGTGTCCATTATTTTTTATCTTCTCTTGCTTGTGGATGATGTATATAAATATATACAAGTTGCGTAAGAATTAAAATTAAATATATATATTTTTTTTTTTTAATCATATCACCCTGAGCAAGGCGGTAACGCCACTGATGTGAAAAATCTTTTCTGCCGGAAAAATCTTTTGCCCTGTCAGTCATGTCTCTTTCGAGACATGATCGCCCAAACGTGTAGCACATATAGCATTTAACTGACTGAGGGTATTTGAAGACATATGTTATTTTTACTATAGTACATATTATTCGATTTTCTATGTTCTATATTTCAAAATTATCACTGACAAATCCTATGCTTACACAAGAAATGAACAGGAGCGTAGTTATCATGGCTATAAAGGCTGAACAGAACAATTTAGAAATAGTGCCATTTTTAAAAGATGCGAGATCTCAACCGATTAAATTTTGGACCAAGATCAGAAAGTAAACAAAAGTGATAAATATAAAAAGTTCAGAATTCAAGCAGATGCTTATATTCCGAGAAAGGAAAAAAACAAAGAAAATGTTAAATTAATTTTTCCCACGTTTTTTCCGGTGAGTGGATATAATATATATAGGAATATAATATTTTGTGCCTATATGCACATTAATATTTGGATAAAACCGCTCCACGATGTCAGGATGTAACACAAGCTCTATCATAATGTGATGAGGCCAAGAGCGTGCACTCGGGTCAGGTCCATATACATACATACATACATACATATACACACACACATATATATATATATATATATATATTGATTGTTTAATTACTTAATTTCTGGTCATAATAAGATTAGACCAGTGCAGATTTGTATTAAAAAGTTTTCAATACAATTATATTGTGGAACTTTTAAATATTTTCCATTTGTAAACGAATCATTAGGCGACCTAGGTTTCTACCATAGTTAGTGTCTTCAGGCGATTTGAAATAATTTTACCCTTTACCGTTTTTTTTTTTTTGAGAACGCTTACGTAATGATGTTTCTTTTTTTTCTTTTTGGAACCCTCACATGGCAGGGAATTTTTAAACGCGCAATGTTAAAAATTACAAGGAATTATGAGGAATTATGTAATTTTAAAAATTGCGCGTTCAAAAATTCTCTGCCACGTGAGAGTTAATAAAATTAAACACCGTTACGTAAGCGTTCGCAACAAAACGGTAAAACGGCAAAAGAAATTATTGAAAATTGCCTGAAGACACCACTCATGGTAGAAACCGGGGTCGCGTAATTACTCGTTTAAAAATTTAAAAATAGAATATATATATATATATATATATATATACTAGCAGTATAGTCCGGCGTTGTTCGGGTGTAATGAAAGCTTTAAAACTAATCCATGGTCCTGCGGCTCAGACTCTTTGGACGTTGGCACGAAAGACTAAAAGCAATAGTTGTTCCCAGCTAAACCGTAGACCGAAAGAAAAATTAATGGATGTAAGTCAAATTTTGATTTTCTGGTATCGATATCAAATAAGTCTTTTTCGTCCTAATCTGAATTTTGAAGGCTAAATAAGTCCTCTGAGTAAATGGTATCATGGTTGAGACTAAGAACTACAACTATACATACTTAGAGCCAAACCGGAAGCAAAAACTAAAATAAAAAGGCTAAAAAATACAAACATACAGGCAGATAAACAGACACACACACAAACATCTTACCTTTTACATATATATATATATATATATATATATATATATATATATATATATGAATATTTTATATTCATTAGATTAAATCTTTTGGATTATCCTTTTCCTTTATAGGATTTACCGTTTTCTCCTATATATATATATATATATATATATATATATATAAACAAACTTATTTATAAATGGAGCTTTGTGTGTGTGTGTGTGTGTATATATGTGTGTGTGTCTGTGTGTGTGTGTGTGTCCGTTACCTATAGACTCCGAAACGACTAAACCGATTTTCTTGAAAATTTACACAGTTGAACTATAAGCTTCTGCGAGTGTTCTTAGCTAGATTTTGTGTGGAGGTACCCTAGATAAATATCGAAAATCGATAATCGAAAAAATCGGTTTCATAGAAGGAGTGGTCCGATTTTAATGAAATTTGATGCACTTATAGGCAAAGACATAAGAAACGATATTCAGAAGTTTCAAGGTTGCAGTTCTTACAATTGTGCAGAAAATCGATAATATATATATATATATATATATATATATATAAAAGACAAGATGTTTGTGTGTGTATCTGTTTATCTGTCTGTATGTCTCTATTTTTTTTAGCCCTTTTATATCAGTTTTTGCTTCGGGTTTGGCTCTAACTAGGTGTAATTGTAGTTCTTAGTCTCAGCCATGATTCCATTTACTCAGAAAACTTATTTAGCCTTCAAAATTCAGTTTACATCGAAAAAAATTTATTTGATATCACTAACAGGAAATCAAAATTTGACTTACATCTATTAATTTTTCTTTCAGTCTACGGTTTCGCTTTAACTGGAAACAACTATTGCTTTTTAGTATTTCGTGCTAACGTCCAAAAGTCTGAGCTCCAGGACCATGAATTAATTTTAAAGCTTTAATTACACCTGAGCAACGCCGGGCTATACTGCTAGTATATATATATATATGAACATGCGTTGTAGATATAGAAGAATCCAAAGGAGTGTCCTGTACATAAAGTGGTAGAATAACTCTCCTCTAGGTGAGCTCAAATAAATACATATAGAGCAAATATATGTAAAAAATAAGACAGATACGTTATTCCTTGTTTATAGCGGAAGTACAGGCCTATTTTCAGGCGTACCATCCTCCGCCTTTTTGTTGACACCCGTTCTTACGAGTGCTTTTTGATTACATGTTGCGTGTGCATATAAGTTTATGCATGCATGTGTGTGTACATTCGCCTAGCTGATGTAATGATGACTTTATCTTTAATATTTCATTTTTAAGGGAGCGATCTTTATTTTTATTCTGTAATTTTGATTTTTTCAGGGAAGTCTCTATTTGTGAATTTCATTCATGTAAAATCTTCTCTACAGCAAACACGTTCGCTGACGATGGTTGGCTGAAATAGGCCCATACTTCTGCTTAACCATAAAATAACATGTCTGTCTTATTATATATATATATATATATAATATATATATATATATATAATATATATATATATATATATATAATATATATATATATATATATATATATATATATATATATATAAGGAAACAACAGCATCATATGTTTTTAATGTTATACCTAGTATGACTGTCTCTCCGATAAATTCACCAGATATTTTCTTCTAACCCTGTTCCAGTGGCCTTTTGCCAAACTTTTTAGTTACGTCGTTGTTGGTAGTGTAAACATTCGTTTTGGGAAATCTGCTTCATTATTTCAATGTATTAATCATTATCTGAAAGTGAGACACATTGGTGGGGAGATGATATCTCGAGTGAATACTTCGGGTCGAATCTCTGGAAGTTGGTAATCTCTGTCAGGAATGCTTCAAGAAGAAATATGATTGCCTGATGCAAGGAGCTAGCGGACGGCGAGAAAAATGATTTATTTCGCATAGAACAGTCTGACGAGATTGTCGAAAAGAACGCACAATTATTAAAGAGAACGAAATACCTATCTATCGAAGTATCCATGTATGTGAACATAGATAGATAGATAGATAGATAGATAGATATAAACATCGGGACAGATAGATAGATAGATAGATAGATAGATAGATAGAATGAGTTCAATAAATAGGTAATGGAGAGTATTAAAACATATATCTTCCGACTGAGAGACATAGATAGATACGCGCATACATACATACATACATACATACATACATACATACACATCTGAGGAATATATATATCTTAATACTGTCCATTATCTATCTCTCTGCAAATTGAACTCATTCTGTTTTTCTATCTATCTATCTATCTATCTATCTATCTATCTATCTATCTATCTATCTATCTATCTATCTATCTCGCTCATTCAGTAAAATGAGTTAGAGCACTCTGGCTATTAGGTGCGTATAATGATAATATACACGCCAAAAAGTCAGCCTTCTTCTGCCGAGCGCCCATGGCCCGGATGTGAAATCGCCGACTGACGCTAATTCGGTCGTGTTTCGATCTTAAGTTAAAAAGCAATCGGAGTCTAACCGTACTGATGAGCTGTGATACAGCGAAACAGACCTCTCTGCGGATGACTATTTTACGCTCTCACACCCTGATTGAGAACTCTGGAAGAATGGTAGAATTTGAAAAACAGTAGCTACTCTGCTATGTACGCATCGATTATTAAGTAAAATGAATTAGATCACTCTGGCTACTGGGCACGTATAATGATAATATACACGCTAAAAAGTCTGTCTTCTTCTAAAGAGCGCCCATGGCCCGGAAGTGGAATCGCCGGCTGACGCCAATTCGGTCGGGTTTCGATCCTGTGTTAAAAAGCAATCGGAGTCTAACCGTACTGATGAGCTGTGATACAGCGAAACAGATCTCTCTGCGGATGACTATATATATATATATATATATATATATATGTGTGTGTGTGTGTGTGTGTGTGTGTGTGTGTGATATATATATATATATTCCTTCCTAAATAAAGTTTGTTTGATTATTTTTCTTTGGCTGTATGTCTGTCCATGCCTCCATTTTGCGTGAGTATAATTTCTTGTTAATTTTTTTATATATGTGTCATTTAATTCCATATTCTGTACTGTGTTATATGTGTGATTTGATGTATCTATTTTCAATTTATTTTCGGTCTAAAAATCTTTCTGTTATAAACCGCTTATTTGAATATTCTGAGTGAAATTAACATTTACTTATTTATTGACGGTCTGAACGAGGCAATCAGAAAAAAAATTACATTGCCGAAATAAATTCTGCATTTATAACCGCCTATGAGCTATGTTTTTCTCTCAGTATTGTATATTGCTCTGGATAATATCCATTGAGCTCTGTATTTTTATCAAATAGATATTTTATATTCATTAGATAAAATCTTTTGTGTTATCCTCTCTGTTTTTACGAGGTTGCCGTTTTCACCTATATATATATATATATATATATGTATATATAAACTTATTTATAAAATGAAACTTTGTCTCTGTGTGTGTCTGTGTGTGTATCCGTTACCTATAGACTCTGAAACGGCTGAACCAGTTTTCTTGAAAATTAACACAGTTGTACGACAAGCATCTGCGAGTGTTCTTAGCTAGGTTTTGTGTCGAGGTATCTCCGATAAATATCGAAATTCGATAATCGAATAAATCGGGTTATAGAAGGAGTGATCCGATTTTAATGAAATTTGATACACTCATAGACAAAAACATAAGAAACGATATTCAGAAGTTTCAAGGTTGCAGTTCTTACAATAGTGCAGAAAATTTGATATCGATACCAGGAAATCAAAATTTGACTTACATCCATTCATTTTTCTTTCAGTCTACGGTTTCGCTTTAACTGGAAACAACTATTGCTTTTTAGTCTTTCATGCCAACGTCCAAAGAGTCTGAGCTCCAGGACCATTGATTAGTTTTAAAGCTTTCATTACACCCGAGCAACGCCGGGCTATACCTCTAGTATATATATATATATATATATATATATATATATATATATATATATATATATATATTGATAGGTGTGAGTTTGTTACCCTGGCTTTCACGCTTTTGCGATCGTCAGCCAAACTGATTAATTTTTTTTAAATTGACTAAATTCTAATTTGTAATGCTTGTTAGTTGTTATGTGGTGGTATTATTTTTACTGCCGAAGAGAGGAGTCATTTGCGTTAATGATCATAGCGGACTGATACAGCAATAGTAATTGTGGTGTGGTCGTAATATTTTGGGTGAGTTTGATGATAATAACAGTTGTGGTGGCAAATAGTTCTTGTAAAGCTGTAGTAGTGATTAGTAATGGGGGTGGAATGATAATAACAATAAATGCAATTATTCTGATAGTAGTTTGAACTAGAGAATAATTGATAGGCTTATGGTGTCCTCGGTTCCCTTTTTTTTTTTAATCGTTTGGTATAAATTGCGATAATAGGTATTTATTTGCATGTCTGAATTTAGAAATTTTTTCTGATCTTATGTTTAGTAAGTTCTTTTATGGAGTATGAGATATAATTGCTATTTTTTCATGTAGGCAAAGTAGGCATTTTTTATGTTATTGTAGGCAGGTGCTTTTTGAATGTTTTTCAGCTTATTGTTGGTGAAATATTTCTGACTTTTAGATGCCATACGTATGTGGATAGTGTAGTGCTGTTCGAGTATTTTAATGTAATGCTTTTCGAGTATTTAATTAGAACCGCGCATATATAATATATAAATAATATATATAACAAATTGCATTATATATATATATATATATATATATATATATATATATATATAGTTCACATATATATATTTATATATATATATATAAGAGAAATTAAGGCAAACACGTTATTTCATGGTAAATCGGACGTGTGTGCCTGTTTCAGGTGAACCATCATCAGTTTCCGTCTTTATTGTACAGGTCCTACCACTGTATGTACAGGATACTCCTTTGGATTCTTCTATATCTACACCACATGCTAATATATACATGAAATGATATGTTTGAACATTATTTTTGATCGATACTCGTATTTAAGTAGATATTCTGTTTATAATCAAATAGTATTATATATTTATTTCTACCGGCCGGATTATTTACGATAAATTTTTGTTACAAAAATGTGTGTCATCTTATAGGATAAAGTATTATCCTCTCAATCTTCACGGTTTGCCATTCTCTCCTACATTATATATATACATATATAGAGAGAGAGAGTGAGAGAGAGAGAGAGAGAGACAGACAGACAGACAGAGAAAGCTAGAGATATGTTTGCGTGAGTGTGTGATATCAAAATTGTTTTAGGCTATGATATATTATGTGCTATTGTTTCTCAATGTCAGGCATAAAGTAAATATAAAAGTGGACATTGAAGTCAACACCCAAATATAACAGTCTGTTTCATGTTAAGTGCAATCGTCAGGCTTGATGTTTCCACTTAACATGAAATAATTGGGTGTTGACTTTAATGTCCACTTGTTTATATTTTCGTACACTCTGTCTCTAATATTGAGCCCTTTAATCTTATATATATCATACATTATATTTTTTTGTGTGTTTCTGAACATTCCCCCTTTTAGTCTCTCTCAATTCTTTTCCTCTCTCTGTAATCCCCTGCTTCCTAGTTATATTATCGCCTTCCTTAGGGTAATTTCAAACATGATAATGGCGACCGGGTGGGTTGTATTTTGTCCATGAAACATGGTTTAGCTATTTAAAAAGAGACTATATCAGCGTGAGGTATCTTGGAAAAAGGCTTGCAAATGATAGAACGGGTCGACCCAAGTTTTTGTGAGGGAAATCGTTTAGACGGAAATATTTGGGAGCCATCTATGCATTATGTCAGATCTGTTTGGCGCTAGGTTCTGGTTTGGTCTTGTTTATATAGAATATGTTGTTGTTTTGTGGAAGTGGTCTTGTTTGTGATTGGTTGATTTATCTTTTCTTTTTGTTCATTTTTTTTTTTTTTGTTGTGTAGTTGCTTAATTTATTCTTATTTTTATTGTTTGTTTTTTATTCTATGCGTGAAAGAGTGTTTACTTGGCTTGGGCTCTTTTGTTGTATTGACCTTATTTTTACTGGTTTTACTTTTTTCTTAATGTGTTGGTATGTTTTGCCGCGTGACGGTTTATTTTTTCTTGGTCATGGTTGGGATTTTCTGAGTATATTTGTGTTTGTGTGTTTTACGTGTGTTTTTTTTGCTCCGTTATTTATTCATTAATCCATTTTCTTTTTTTTTCTTCTTCGCTTATTGGTTGTTGTATTATTTTCTATATTTAACCTGAATGGGTGTTTGCATGTACATTTTTTTCGGATTTATATTTTTAGTTTTTTTGATTTTATATTGTTTCTTGTTTGTTTGATTTTGTTGTTATTTATTGTTATTTATTTATTTTATTGTTGTTTGTATGGCAAAGTAGTTATTTATTCTTCTGTCAGCATTTTCGCATTGTCACGTTCCTTTTGTTTTACTTGTTACATTTGGCTTTGATTTTAAAACTGATTACCGATAGTTTTCTCTTCCAGGTATAATTTACAACTTTTGCATTTACTATTTTGTGAAAGTGCATATTTTACTATTTCCAATTTACTTTTAATGGTAATGTTCTTTTTTTTCTGGCTCCATGTATAATTTTATAGCGTTGTTTTGTTTTTTCATTTTTGTTTTTTGTTTTTGTTTTTCGTTTATGATATTTTGGGGGGATTGAAAATTTCTTTAAACTATGTTTCTTTTGCTCATATGTAAATCCTTATCTCTGTATTAGTGTTATTTGTCACGGTAGCTTTGTGTTGTATATCGACAAACAACAAACACGCATATATATAAAAATATAAGTTATATTTTTATTAATGACGATGAACCGTGTAGCATAGGGGACAGAGAATTGAGAGAGCGCGCCTCTAATGGGTTGACGGGAGTGTCGTCGTATCTGTTGTGTCTCTCTCTCTCTACTGCTACTCTGCTACTGGCGAATCCGTGCGCCGAGGTCTTTTTATAATCTCCAGAACCGGGACTTTTTCTTCCGGTTTTGCCTCGCCCACGCACGCCCACGTAATTCTCAGAGACACCTGTTCTGTTTGCCTCTGTAGCCATTTCCGCTACTGCCGGAAATAAGGTCAAACAAACATCCGTTCCTTTCAACGACCGGAAACACCCTCGCTTGCATCAGCCTTCCTCGGGTAAGGCCAGATTGTTATATTACATTCCTCGCCCTCCCATTTTCCAAAATGTTCACCTAAGAACATTTTAAGCGCAACACCCTCACACTCCTCCCCATGCCACACAAGCCCGACAATTGTATAAAACATGTGCACGCCAAAACAACAAAACATGTGCATGCCGAAACAAAAAAAACAACAAAAAAAAATATATAGGGGAGCCTACATCGGCAACCCAACAATGTTCGTGTCCATCTTGAAAATTGTTCTACCAGCTCGATGTTTCATTGTTCTTTTTTTTTTTTTTTATATCCATTTTCATAGAATTGGGCAAAGTTCTTAAAAATGTTCATTTTCTTTCTCGACTCTGTCCACAAGCGTAGACGCCTCGATGCATAACCACACGATTATAGGCGGTAACCGCGCCCCAGTTTCTAAACTGACATCGAGTAAATGACCTTTGACCAACACCATGCGTGTTTCTGCTCGAGTTTATTGTTATACATGTAACTTCATTTAATTTAATTTAATTTCAAACATACTATGTTTGAACACAGAAAAATGGCCATTATCTGCAGTACATATCATTCATAGTCTGACCGAGAAATGTTCAATAGAAAATGAAGAAAATTACCCTGATTCCAACGTTAATCCGCATGCAATTTACTTGTGGAGGATTAGAGGTTTCATCTATATTAATGTAGTCTAAAAAGAAATGGACCCGTGACTCGTAGTTCCTTAGTTTGTACAATGCTTTCCATTCCTTGAACTACTTCCTCTGGATTCGAATCAAAGCATATCTGATTTGTTGACATCTCTCTGTTTAACGCAGAGACATTCGAGTGTTGAACACCCGTTGACCCCGGAGTACTATTCACAACGGATAACTCTCTTTCCTTTCCCGAAGCACTGTTGCTTCTTTCACACTTAAAAATCCGCTTCCTAGCTATTATTCCAAGGATTATCATAACGCCGACTATGCCAGCAATGACTCCTATCGTCAACTTCTTCGGGAGTTCTTCATATCCTTCACTAAATCTTTCCATATCTATCTGTTCCAAGGTATTTACTAGTTTTCAGAAATTAATATATCTTCAAAAGATATTTCCCAAGTCACATAAATGAAAATTCACAGAGGATGTTGAATTGATGGGAACCTGCACAAAAGCATAATTCACAAACATAGAAATGTAAATCATTTTGTAGTGTACAGTCATTGAAAAGAAATCCAAAAAAAGAAAACCTAACACTGCACAAACCAAAGAAAACATTGTTATCAACAAGTTAATCCAATTATCCACTTTAAAGAGTAGAAGAAACTTCCTTTACATGATTTTACATTTCACTTACTCAATAAAAGTAAGATTAATTAAGCAACATACCAGTAAACTCACTTCACATATATGGTAAAATATTAACAAAAAAATAAATCATTAACTCAGATGTTTTATACTTACAGATAGGTAAATATCTCAACTTTATTCCTCCCGTCAACCCCCCTATGCGCTCTCCGCTAAGCGTACTACTCTCTACATGTAGTCCTGCACCCCCTCCGTTCTACCCTTAATGTGTTCGACACCGAACAATCCATATTTCTCAACTCTAGGGCCAGATCGGCAAAAGCACGTTGTTCCATTTTTTTTTCTAACTAGACTTATAAACACGAGCAGAAAACACACACACTATCAAATCAAAGAGTCACCTACCTTGGCTGATGTCTATAGTCGTGCGGCTGCTATATATTTTCGTCTTCTTTTTTGTTTCTATCTGGTAGTTTTAAGTCCGTTGAATTTTCAATCGTCGCTGTGGCAACCAGCTCGCATCTAACTGTTTTGTTGTCCCAAAATAGCAAGTCACTAGGCACCAATTATGCCTCTCTGGTATATATCGCCGTATGACGACAAACACGCATATATATAAAAATATAAGTTATATTTTTATTAATGACGATGAACCGTGTAGCATAGGGGACAGAGAATTGAGAGAGCGCGCCTCTAATGGGTTGACGGGAGTGTCGTCGTGTCTGTTGTGTCTCTCTCTCTCTACTGCTACTCTGATACTGGCGAATCCGTGCGCCGAGGTCTTTTTATAATCTCCAGAACCGGGACTTTTTCTTCCGGTTTTGCCTCGCCCACGCACGCCCACGTAATTCTCAGAGACACTTGTTCTGTTTGCCTCTGTAGCCATTTCCGCTACTGCCGGAAATAAGGTCAAACAAACATCCGTTTCTTTCAACGACCGGAAACACCCTCGCTTGCATCAGCCTTCCTCGGGTGGGGCCAGATTGTTATATTACATTTGTATATTATGTTGTTGTGAAAATACATGTTCTAAAATATAATATAATATAATATATATATATATATATATATATATATATCTTAATTCAGATACTTCAATCCAAGGGAAAAAAGCAGGAAGTTAAATTCCAAAAACCCGATCCTAATTAATATATATATATCTCGAAGATTCGAGAATCTTGTTAGGAAAATATGCGACTTCCGGTAAGATTAGAACATTGTATATTCGAGCTTTGTTTAACTGCAAATTCCTTTGTTAAAAATTATTGCCTGATGACGATGTAAAAATCTCGAAACATAGAAATTTACGTGTCGCAATATATTTTTAATTAAAAAACACATTTAATTATATGATTATATTATGCTCTGCAATATGTATTGTATTGAGCACTTTTTAAAAAACACAGTATCTAATCAAATAAGACTATCTATTAAAAAATAATGTTTAAACAAATAAATTTCAAAAATTCCTTTGTTTTTTTTTATTATAATAATTGAAATTAAAATAATACTTGTTATAAAAATGTAAATAATTATTTTGATTAATTAACTTCAAGCAGTTTTAATTATTTGTTATTTCACTTAGTTTTTAAAAGAATCTCTTCTCTTGAGGATATTTTTTGTTGGGTGGAGTAACCTATTTTAACTAAAATTTACATGCTATTAATTTATATTTAAGCAATTTTTGCGAAATGCTATTTCCTGTAGTTTTTAAATTAAATTTATTAGAGTATCAATCAATATCCCGAATAATTGTAAATATTCTAAGTCATTTTAATCACTTTATTGTAAATATTTCGTTAAGTGTAGTTAAAGAAAATAAGAATAAAGAAAATATATCAGAGAAAGACCAAATAAATAAGATATAATAAAGGAGTTAAAATCGGGAGGAAGAGAAGGAAAAGTCGTAAGACGAGCTAGTATGAAAAATCGTTTTATTAATATATATATATATATATATATATATATATATATATATATATTGTGTGTGTATTTTGGCAGCATTTTTTCATTAATGCAGGTTTCATTGAATAATATAGACAAGTTCTGTCTATTAATTTTTTGTAGGATCCGTTCATACCGTCTGATAGACTTGATGGTGATATCGTTGAAAGACAACAAAAAATCACATTAATTGATGATTTTTTTATCGGGTCTAATAAGCATGTGAGTCGAAAGCTTAGACCCGATAAAAAAATCAACAATTACTGTGATTTTTTGTTGTCTTTCAACGATATCACCATCAAGTCTATCAGACGGTATGAACGGATCCTACTCAAAATTAATAGACACAACTTGTCTATATATATATATATATATATATACATATACATACGTACATATATATATATATATATATATATATATATATATATATGTACGTATGTATATGTATATATATTGGTTTGTTTTCTTCTCTTCCTCCAAAAATACCCTGTCTTGATAGTATGATCAGTACAACCGAGCATAGCCGATCTATATCATCGAATAGCTCAAGTGAAGTCTTGACATACAAGCATCAACACTGACGACGCACCTAGATTTGGCACTCAAAATTTTATTCTTAAGAATAATTCGAAAATTCACAGTATGATCAGTACAACCGAGCATAGCCGATCTATATCATCGAATAGCTCAAGTGAAGTCTGATTGTTTGCCGTTTTCTAGGGGAGCTTATATTCTTAAGAATAATTCGAAAATTCATAGTATGATCAGTACAACCGAGCATAGTCGATCTATATCATCGAATAGCTCAAGTGAAGTCTGATTGTTTGCCGTTTTCTAGGGGAGCTTATATCATGCACGTCCTAAAGCTAGTAGCAAATTTTTAGTCTGGATGCGGGTCAAATACTGATCATATTCGGTCGGGTCGCCTATCGAAGAAGTCTGTTGTTTATTTAAACCCGAAACCTCTAGTGACATACAAGCATCAACACTGACGACGCACCTAGATTTGGCACTCAAAATTTTATTCTTAAGAATAATTCGAAAATTCACAGTTATATGGAGATCAGAATTTTAAAAAAAAAAAAGAAAAACATAAATTTGATGAAATATTTTTCATCTCCAGACGGACACTATTATGTTCTTTCATTGACGATACATAATCCGCAGTCATTTTTGCAAATCGTGATTTGCCAACGGGCTATTAATAAAACATACACTTGAACAATATTCTCCTCAATGCAGTTTACCTAATGGGCATCGTCTTGTCTTACAGACTCTCTCTTGGAATTCTGGCTGTCGTGATGTCCTTAAAATGCTTTTTTATCGGCGTGACAGATAGGTGTAGATGTCATAATTAATGATATTTACAGTTTTGAGTTTGGGTTTTGTTTAACGGGATATCAACTTCTGTGGGTTATTTAATGCCAAAAAGGTGGGGTTTTAAGGTATTTTTTTTTAATGTTCGCTTATAGTGGGAAGGTTGATTTAGTCAGATTTTAATGAAAAATTTTGTTTTTATTTATAAAACTGAAAATGTTTTCTAGTTTTCTATTCAAATATATTCTGCTGAGAAAATCCGGCCTCCCATAAGCATGGACCAAGCGATTCTCCCGGAGAGTAATACACGACGCCTACTCGGACTTATCCTGTCCTCAGACCTCAAATGGAACCACTATATTGAATCCATAGCAAAATCTACTGCTAAGAAGGTTGGGTCTCTATGTCGATCCAGGATGTTTTTTTCACCTGAATCCATCCTGCATATATACAAGTCAACCATCCGTCCGTGCATGGAGTACTGCTGCCATTTATGGTCAGGTGCCCCTGCCGTTCTCCTCAGTGTTCTTGACAGGCTTAAAGGAGAGTCTGTAATGTGATAGGTACTGAGCTGGCGGCTCGACTGCAGCCACTTCCCCATCGTCGAAATGTAGCCTCCCTTTGTCTGTTCTATAAATACTTTCATGGCTTCTGCTCAGACGAACTTAAGTCACTGATGCCTCTTCAACAGGTGTTTACTCGTGCAACCAGACTGGCAACTGGGTCCCACCAATTCACAGTCAGGTGAGCCAAATGCAGACGACAATTTTACTCCTGCAGCTTCTTCTCTCGCACTTCCCGCCTGTGGAACTCGCTCCCGTATTCTTGCTTTCCTGACGGCTACAACCTCCAGAAATTTCAATGCAAAGTCAATACTCATCTACTAACCACTGGACTCTAGCTCTCTCCCCACCCCTGTATAACCTTCCCTTTCTCTCCACCTATGTATCTGTCATCGCACCTGCTTTCTATTGTTCCTTTCTAACTAGTTTGTACTCCTCACTCTTTTCTAATTAATCTTTTTACATTTATGTAACCCCCTGTACATCAGTGGCATTTCCGTCTTGCTCGGGGTGAAATGATTAAAAAAAATATATTCTTTTTTTCTTCAAAATGTGTTATGGTAATGATTTTTTCCTCAAAAATGTCTATTTTTTCTATAAATGTCTATTTTTATGTATGCATAAATGTCTATTTTTACACTTTTATAGTGTTTTGACCCCGTTTGGGGTTTAACTATTTGCCCATATAATTAAACCGTATAAACCGGCGTTGCTCGGGTGTAATGAAAGCATTAAAACAAATCCATGGTCCTGGAGCTCAGACTCTTTGGACGTTGGCTAGAAAGACTAAAAAGCAATAGTTGTTTCCAGTGAAAGCGAAACCTTAGACTGAAAGTAAATTGAATGGATGTAACTCAAATATTGATTTCGTGGTATCGATATCAAATAAGTCTTTTTCGACGTAAACTGAATTTTGAAAGCTAAATAAGTCCTCTGAGTAAATGGTATCATGGCTGAGACTAAGAACAACAATTATACCTACTTAGAGCCAAACCCAAAGCAAAAACTAAAATAAAAGGGCTGAAAAAATACAGATATACAGGCAGATAAACAGACACACACACAACCATCTTACTTATATATATATATATATATATATATATATATATATATATATTATCGATTTTCTGCACTAGTGTAAGAACTACAACCTTGAAACTTCTGATTATCGTTTCTTATGTTTTGTCTATGAGTGTATCAAATTTGATTAAAATCGGACCACTCCTTCCATAACCCGGTTTTTTCGATTATCGATATTTATCGGGGGTACCTCGTCACAAAACCTAGCTAAGAACACTCGCAGACGCTTATAGTACAACCGTGTAAATTTTCAAGAAAATTGGTTCAGCCGTTTTGGAGTCTATAGGTAACAGACACACACACACACACACACACATCGTATTTGAGTAGATATCTTTTTTCAATCAAACAATATTGATATATTTATTTCTAAAAACCTGATTATTTACGATAAATTTTGTTATAAAAATGCTTGTCATTCGGGAGAATTTGAACCTGCAACCCCTATCAACATAGAGCAAGCTACCAATTGATTTGTCGCGTCTTAAATACTCAACCACAAATGATACCATTGTCTAAACGAAGCCTGATCAAGCCTATATATCATATACATAACGATACATTTCAGAGCAGATGGTTATTTGCGTAGAATCGAAAATTGTGTTATATAGGCTTCGAGATTTTCCGTTATATATATATATATATATATATATATATATATATATATATATGTGTGTGTGTGTGTGTGTGTGTGTGTGTGTGTGTGTGTGTGTAAAAATATACTCAGTTATGAGCTGAGATTAAGGACAAGATGGTTAAATAAATTAAAGACAAGCGGAAAACTGTATTTTAAATCGCCTACGCGTTGCGTCTTGTGATGGACTTTATCAAGGCAAAAAGACGAAATGAGCTTTATTCTAAATTACGTATCTTTCAACAAACAGTGTTGGTAACCACAAAGACGCTCACAAATCATTTCAAAAGATTAAAAGAATATTTTAGTTTTTAGAATTCCTTCATGTGTAGTGCAAAGTCACAAGATATTAAAATGAAGGGGATTCAACCGTTTTCTTTGAAATATTTTATTATGTATGTTAGTCTGTTTTAGAATTCGTTCATGTGTAGTGCAAAGTCACGCGATGTTAAAATGAAAGGAATTCAACCGTCTTCCATGAACTTTTTATTATGTATGTTAGTCTGTTTCAGTATAATTTCCATAAGTAAAGGTGAGATTGGGAAAAATCCGGAACGTGGAGTGTGAACCGGGCGATAGTTAGATCTATCTACTCCAATTGAAAAAAACAAACAAAGTGAGAAGATTGGAAAAGAAAAAGCCGGAAACCACATCCTAAACAGGGAACAAGGGATGAGCCTCTTAACCTGTTCAATAGACGTGGGTGGAGTGGGAACCGGGCGATAGACAGATCTATCTACTCCGATTGAAAAAAAAAAGCAAAGTGAGAAGATTGGAAAAAAGAAAGCCGGAAACCACATCCTAAACAGGGAACAAGGGATGAGCCTCTTAACCTGTTCAATAGACGTGGGTGATGGGCTTTGTTTAATCAGGGCAGTGCTTCAAAATAAAAGTTATTGGTTTCAATATCTGCTGGGTATCACTGAGGTTTTAAATCTGTTGATAATATGTACTCTTCCAGTAATTATCTTCAGTTCCTTCCCCATGTAAAAACGATTGGCTGGGGGCAACTGACACAGTTATTAGATAATATTTGCTGTTGACATTTTTGCCAACAAGATCAATAGAAATTTTAGAACTATCAAATGTAAGTTTACCCGGAAAAAGTCAATGCAGTTATCAATAAGATTTCTTGAAATAAATGCATGCAAGATTTCACAGCTGTAGCATAATTTCTTCATAATTAGCTTAAGATCGTCTCTGACCAACTTCATACCTGGAAAGCAACGATACAGTTATTAATAAGGAAATTAGAAATGAATGCAAGCCAGATTTAATAACTCTAGCATCACTCTTTTATATTCAGCTTGTGGATATTTTAGCACAGCCTGGAAATAAAACAATGCAGTTATAAATAAAAATACTTTGTGTAGTTAATAAGCTTCCAGACAAAAATAAGCAAAGTCGTAACTTAATACAAACCTTTATAACAGTGCACGTCAGCACGGTCCAAACTGCCTGCCCGCGAATGTCCCAGATTTTTTATTGACTAAAGACAATGCCGACGCACCAATCATTGCCGTCGGCCTCGTTCTCAATCAGAGTCCCCGACTCGTTCTAATTAGCATAAAATAACAAAGGTCGAAGAATGTACTTTTCTTGGACAAAGCTTGTGAGAGGAGAGGTTGCAGCTATTGACGAACTGTTTAGCGTGGGTTTATGCATGTATCCTTTACAAAACATCAGCCCGACAAGCAAAACATCTTGGACTCTTTGACTCTTTTTGTGAATATTTATCGTCCATTTACCTGATATATTTATCAAAATATATCATATTGAAATATTAAATTTATTTATAAGATAACTATTAGGCTCAAACATGGTCGCCAGATGACTTCGGTATTTACTACAAAAATTCTGCTTGGCGAATGCTGCCATAATCCCTACCTGGAGCTTAGCGTTGATGTTAAAAGAGTCTCAGTTAATTGCGCTCCACACACAATAATCAAAGAGGGTTGCATTCAAGGGGAGTTAGATTGCCAGATATAAGGGTTGATGTGGTTGCAGAAATTATCTGACAGCCTAGAGTGGTTTCTCATGCTTGTTTGGCATGGTGCAGAGTCCTGCTGCCAGAGATAGATTCTTCCAGTGCAGCTTTACCTTTTTCAAGGGGCATTGTGTAGGTTTTCATGTTGAGTTTGATGCCCTGTGAGAAAATGATTGGAGGTATAACTTCACTAGCAATTAAACTAAAGACCTTCGTAATCATCATTAGACTGATCTAATCATTTCCAAATTATCAAAACTCTCCTCAAATTGACATCCAGAATCTCTGACATCATCGTTTTGGTGCTTCCGGCGAGAGAGCTAAGCAGTACAGCAAGCCGTTTCCAAATTTCTGTAGGAATGGGTTGCGTTATCATGATCATTTTCTCAAATACGTTGCCGAACTGACCTCACTATAATCTGCAGGCGACAAACAACGCGGATGCCAAAATTTAAAGTGTAAAATGGCGACAATTTGCTAATCGCACTTCTGTGTGTTTATATATATATATATATATATACTAACAAAATAGCAAGATCGCCAAGACCTACCGCGGTTTCGCACAACGGCTCGTCAGGGCAAAGGCAGATCATGTACTAACCAAATAAATACACACTACTAAGACTAACCCATTTGCAGAAGAGGTTGGATGGAAGGAAAAGAAAAGAAAAAAAAAAAAAAAAAACCTGGGAGATATAAACATAGCACGGCTTTATCTACCTATGTATGGGAAATAAAAGCCAAAAGTAAAAAGGACCCAATTCTGAAATGGGAAATAATAAAAAAGTGCCCTAGCAATAATAAGAATAATAAATTTTGCAAACTTTGTGACGAGGAGAAGCTAGCTATAGCTAAATTTGAACCCGCTAATAGGCTTATTAACTCTAGAACTGAGATATTAAATAAGTGTAGAATGCATAAAATGAAGTTTCTTGCTTAGGATATCGAAAGTTATAGTAACCCCTCTCCCAGGTTTTTTTTTTTTTTTTCTTTTCTTTTCCTTCCATCCAACCTCTTCTGCAAATGGGTTAGTCCTAGTAGTGTGTATTTATTTGGTTAGTACATGATCTGCCTTTGCCCTGACGAGCCGTTGTGCGAAACCGCGGTAGGTCTTGGCGATCTTGCTATTTTGTTAGTGTGTTTGCTCTGCGTTACTGCCTTCTAGTTAAATACTTTTCGGTTGTGTGTATCGAGCACTTTTCTTTTCTGGTTGTTTGTTCCGTTAGAGGGTTTTTTTTCTTTTTACTGGGAGGAACCGTATGTATTGTCGGTCCCACGCAGTTTTCTTTTTTTCCCCCTCTTTGCCCAAAGCTTTATAGCCGAGGACAATAACGGATTTAGATTCTGCTGGTCATTCATGGTCTTAGAAAGTCCCTTCTATAAAATTTTGAGATTAGAATACACGCAGAGTCGGTTTAATAATAATTATTATTATTATTATATATATATATATATATATATATATATATATATATATATATTGGAAAACAGAAAAGGCGGAATCGTATTTGTACAAGTGACTGTAACGAATTTAACTGGGATTAGAACTTGACTCTCCGGTTTCATGCTCCACTGCACCACAGCGCATAACACGATAGCCAGGTGCACTTTGACCAATCCGTCCTGAACCTCAATCAATCCGCCCACGTTATGTTTGTTTGATTTCGGACCGGTCAAAGTAGGGCTGCCTGTTATCACTTAGAGAGATTAGTCCCGACATGCGAAAGGTCAGATATATAGTTCAGACCGGATTAGCTGAGAAACGGAATATAATCAATAGAACACTCTAACGCCACAGGTGTAGTATCTTTATATATATTTACATATACATATATATGATATACACAATTATAAGCAAGTCAAAGATGGTGACACGCAAACAGTTGGCTGGTATTTTAGTAATTCATTCAGTAACAATGTTCTCGAGACAGTTCGACTTTTAGCAGTAATCGATTTCAGTTAGAATGTCTTATTCAAATCACGGGCCCCAAATCTGTTAATTTTGTTTTCCAACGCGGTTTTATTGAAAAGGAACAAAACCGGGGTAGTAAAGGTAGTTACGGGAGTTCATTGTCTAATTCTTAACAGCTCGAAATGAAAAAAAAAAATCAGTTATGCATTTTGACTGAGTCTTTTGCTTCTTCATTTGCTGAAAGGGAGAATTGTTTTACACAGATTCAATCAATTCGGTTACTTTTTCCGGAAAAAATAATTATATTCTCCAAATTCAAAGAAATCACTTCTTATCTTTAAAATTAACAAAAAAAGTAATACCAGCTATATGGAAATAAGGTTTTACATCTGTACGAATGTGCCATACATAGCTAGTTTTGACTAACAATTCCTTCCCCTGTAAGTTATACAACACACTTTTTCGGTTATTTATTATTATTATTATTATTATTATTATTATTATTATTACTTGTTGCCATAACTCACACTTCTGAATATGATTTCGGAAAGAGGTTGAAAGTATATGGGTACCTTGAAAAATGAATGATAATAACATCTTTCAACGTTACAGCTCATTTCTGGCATCTTTCAATTTAAATACGCAAAAGATGAGAGTATAAACGGATTTTATTAAAACTAAGCAGACATGATGTTTACAATTTATTTAATCTGTCATATATATATATATATATATATATATATATAGGAAAAATGCTAAAAAGTTGTAAGTTTAAAAAGGTATTTTTTTTGACAGTATTTGTTTATTTCTATTAACATATTTTATATTTTAGACCGTCCTCCGTCCTTCATCAGAAACAAATGATTTTAAAATTTAAATTAAAAACGTAAAGCGTTATATCGCGAAGGCGTGACGCAGAAAGTGACAGATTTTTTTAAAAAAATATTTGTAAACGTAAACCTATCTTTAATAATACTTATAAATTTTGTTTTAGAGAAAATTTTTTTAATTGTATCTAAAAAATGTTTAGCTCTTGAAATATTTATAATATATATATATATATATATATATATATATATATATATATATATGGGATATTAAAATGTTCTTAGCTATCAGGTCATTTTGCAATAGATACTTGGTCGTTTATAGAACATCCCGGTCGTCTCAAATATTTATCGAATGAACGAAAGAGAGATAATCTTTAAGATTAACATGTATTATTTGTTGTTTTTAAGAAAGATTATTTATTATTTATTTTGTGTTTTTAATAAAGATTATCATAGTTTTAAAAAAAAGAATTTTTCGAATTATCGACAACTAAAAGAAATATCAATAACTAGTTGATTAATTTATTAGAATCATTTAAAGAAGAAACATACAATGTAAATTATATACGAAGAAAAAATTAATGTTTGCGTTTAAAATAGTAAAACAAAATTTCATTAGAAAAAAGAAAAAAAACGTTACGTTTTCAAGGAGCCTCAGAAAAACACGTCATTCTCGTTGTAATTCCAATCGCGTATTATTATTATTATTATTATTAAAATCGCGTATTATTATTATTATTATTATTATTATTATTATTATTATTATTATGTCATTTTTCATCATATTTCGATTTCTGCTTTGGTCTCACTACCAACCAAGTCTGAGGGGAGACCTAAGGCAGGTAGTGGCGTGTTGTTATGGCTCCATTTCATGTTTTTCTATCTTCCCTATCATCTCCAGCATTACATAGATAAAGTTTTCCTTAGTGTGTGGGCTGTACTTAATAAGACAATTTTTTGTATATCTCTTAAGCTGGGGTTTCCAGGGATTCTTTCAATGTGTTGTTTTGTTCCATTTTTTATCATTCCAAGTGCACCTACTATCACTGGCACAACTCTTGTTTTCAATTTCCACATTTTTCCTATTTCAATTTCCAGGTCTTTATATTTTGACAGTTTTTCAAATTCCTTGATTGCTATGTTACAATCCGCTGGACAAGCCATATCAATTAATAGACAAGTTTTCTCCTTCTGATTTTTAACAATAATGTCTGGCCTGTTTCCTTCAATTTTTCTGTCTGTGTAGATGGTGTAATCCCATAGAATAGTTACATCTTCTATTTCTGTAACCGGTGCTGGGTGATATTCATACCAGTGTTTGTCTACAGCTTTTCCATAATGTTTGCATATTGCCCAATGTAAATATTGCCCAACTCTATCGTGGCGATTTTTATATTCATTTGGGGCAAGCACAGAACAGCCTGAGATTAGGTGGTCTATTGTTTCTTGGTGTTTATCACAAAACCTGCATTTTGGATCCATATTATTATGCATAATATTTGCCTGAAAGTTTCTCGTGAAAAGACTTTGGTCTTGTGCTGCAAGAATAAAGCCTTCAGTTTCGGGCTTTAATCCAGATGCACGTAACCATCGATGAGTATTAACTTTGTCAACATTGGATTTATTGGCACGTACTGGATATTGGCCATGCAGAGGTTTGTCTTGCCAGCGCTGTTTCATCTGTTCAAGAGCTTTATCTTTGGCTTTCATTTTCATATTCTTTGCCGCAATAGTCGGCTCTTGGCTTCCGTTCTGCTTTTCTACAGAATCTACTAACTGTAAATCTTGTTTGAATTTACTGCCTTCTTTTGTTATTGAATATTTTTTCTTTCTTTCTTCATGTTGCCTTACTAATTGTAACATCCAATCCTTTGTTGTTTCTATGTATGTTAGTAAGACAATAGTTGTTGTCTTGTATGACAATTCCAGCTGAATAAGACCTCTTCCACCTTCATTACGGGGTATGTATAGACGGTCTACATCAGCCTTTGGATGATGCATCTTATGCTTAGAAAGAAGCTTTCTTGTTTTAGCATCCATTCGCCTGATGTCGTTTAGAGTCCAGTTTAAGATGTTAAAGCTATATTGGACAACTGGGATTGCAAGGCTATTAATGGCCATAACTCTGTTCTGTGAATTTAATTCAGTTTTTAATATCATTCGTAGCCTTCTATAGTACTCTTTACGCACTATTTCTTTCATTTTTTTATGGTGAATGTTTTCGCTCTCATTTACACCTAGGTATTTATAAGCTTCTTCTGGTTTCAATTCTTTTATTGTTACAGCAGGGTCTAGGCTAATTGAGGATGTTTCTTGTATTGATCCACGTAAAACTGTAGGTTTAGCACATTTATTCAAATTAAATTTCATTCCAATGTCTTCGCTGAAGCATTTTACAGTTTGCAGAAGACCTTCCAGTTCATTATCATTCTTAGCATATAACTTCAAGTCATCCATGTAAAATAGATGGCTTATTTTCTTTTGTCCTATTTTATAACCACATTCTGTCTTATTAAGTTGACTGGTTAGTGCTATTAATGATATGCAGAATAGTAAGGGATTATTATTATTATTATTATTATTAAAATCGCGTATTATTATTATTATTATGTCATTTTTCATCATATTTCGATTTCTGCTTTGGTCAACCAAGTCTGCGGGGAGACCTAAGGCAGGTAGTGGCGTGTTGTTATGGCTCCATTTCATGTTTTTCTATCTTCCCTATCATCTCCAGCATTACATAGATAAAGTTTTCCTTAGTGTGTGGGCTGTACTTAATAAGACAATTTTTTGTATATCTCTTAAGCTGGGGTTTCCAGGGATTCTTTCAATGTGTTGTTTTGTTCCATTTTTTATCATTCCAAGTGCACCTACTATCACTGGCACAACTCTTGTTTTCAATTTCCACATTTTTTCTATTTCAATTTCCAGGTCTTTATATTTTGACAGTTTTTCAAATTCCTTGATTGCTATGTTACAATCCGCTGGACAAGCCATATCAATTAATAGACAAGTTTTCTCCTTCTGGTTTTTAACAATAATGTCTGGCCTGTTTCCTTCAATTTTTCTGTCTGTGTAGATGGTGTAATCCCATAGAATGGTTACATCTTCTATTTCTGTAACCGGTGCTGGGTGATGTTCATACCAGTGTTTGCCTACAGCTTTTCCATAATGTTTGCATATTGCCCAATGTAAATATTGCCCAACTCTATCGTGGCGATTTTTATATTCATTTGGGGCAAGCACAGAACAGCCTGAGATTAGGTGGTCTATTATTTCTTGGTGCTTATCACAAAACCTGCATTTTGGATCCATATTATTATGCATAATATTTGCCTGAAAGTTTCTCGTGAAAAGACTTTGGTCTTGTGCTGCAAGAATAAAGCCTTCAGTTTCGGACTTTAATCCAGATGCACGTAACCATCGATGAGTATTAACTTTGTCTTTTGCACGTAACCATCGATGAGTATTAACTTTGTCTTATTATTATTATTATTATTATTATTATTATTATTATAATCACGTCGTATTATTATTATTATTATTAAAATCGCGTATTATTATTTTTATTATTATTACTATAATCGCTTCGTATTATTATTATTAT
The DNA here is from genome assembly GCA_037127315.1 of Ascarosepion bandense. Lineage (NCBI taxonomy): Eukaryota > Metazoa > Mollusca > Cephalopoda > Sepiida > Sepiidae > Ascarosepion > Ascarosepion bandense. The sequence goes on along the minus strand of JBBBDQ010002171.1, from coordinate 260,431 downwards.
TATTAAAATCGCGTATTATTATTATTATTATTATTATTATTATTATTATTAAAATCGCGTATTATTATTATTATTATTATTATTATTATTATTATTATTATTGGTTGGCATAACTCACATCTCTGAAAATGATCTTGGAAAGAGGTTGAAAGTACATGGGTACCTTGAAAAATGAATGATAATAACATCTTTCAACGTTACAGCGCATTTCTGACATCTTTCAATATAAATACTCAAAAGATTATCCGAGAGTATAAACGGATTTTATTAAAAATAAGCAGACATGATGTTTACAATTCATTTAATCTGTCATATATATATATATATATATATATATATATATATATATATATATATATATATATATATATGGGAAAAATGCTAAAAAGTTGTAATTTTAAAAATGTATTTTTTGACAGTATTTGTTTATTTCTATTATTATGTTTTATCTTTCAGACCGTCCTCGGTCCTTTATCAGAAAAAAATGATTTTAAAATTTAAATTAGAAACGTAAAATGTATTTCCCGAGAGCGTTCGTGCAGAGATATTGTTTACATCACGTGACGCAGAAAGCGACAGATTATTTTTAAAATATTTGTAAACGTAAACCTATCTATAATAATACTTATAAATTTTGTTTTAGAGAAGATTTTTTTAAATTGTATCTAAAAAGTATTTAGCTATTGAAATATTTATAATATTTATATATTATATAATATATATATATATATGGGCAATTAAAATGTTCTTAGCATGGCTATGTTCACAAATGCTGATTTAATAACCAACTATCTGGTCGTTTTGCAATAGATACTTGGTCGTTTATAGAACATCCCGGTCATCTCAAATATTTATTGAATGAACGAAAGAAAGGCATCACGAAAGCTTTGGTGACATATAGTAAATTGTAAGAAAGATAGACGACAATGGTTCTCAGCAGACGTAAGCTACATGAAGCGTGTAATTGATTTCATATATGCAATAAAAAATTAGATATATACCTTTGTTAAGACAGATGATATCATTTTCTCTAGAATAAACGTCGACAAAACGTGAGAGTTAAATCGCTGCCCGTTTTGTACCTAAAAGTTTCGTATTTCCCACCTAAAGTTTGGTTTATGACAAAAGTTTAAATTCTTCTTTGCAAGTCTCTCCTCCATTCATTTCTTCCTACATTACCTTACCCCATACTAATATCTGCTCATATATATATATATATATATATATATATATATATATATATATGTATGTGTATATATATATATATATATATATATATATATATATATATATATATAAATAATAAATACACATTATCTTGTCTATGAAACGACTCGGAGTTTAATGCGTTATGCAATCATCAGCTACGTTATGCAATCATCAGCTTAATAGATTTGAATTTAAGTTCAATTGATGTACATACAATGAAATCTTATACAGTTAAGTTACCGCTTTTTAAATAACAATATTAAAAATTTAAAAATTGTATGGTTAGATGAAAATAAAAATTTAAAATTAAAATAATAAAATTTAAATTTAAATTAAAAAAAATTAAAAATAATAAAATTCAGGTAGAAGATATCAAAGGGGCGTAAATAAAGAGACTTAAAAGCGATGATTGTATAACGCATGAAACTCCGAGTCGTGTAATAGACGTAGGATAATATATATATATATATATATATATATATATATATATATATATATAATACAGTTCTGTTCATACACTGAGCACTGTTTTATTAATACCTTATATATATATATATATATATATATATATATATATAGTCATCCGCAGACAGATCTGTTTCGCCGTATCACAGCTCATCATATATATTTACATATACATATATATGATATACACAATTATAAGCAAGTCAAAGATGGTGACACGCAAACAGTTGCCTGGTATTTTAGTAATACATTCAGTCACAATGTTCTCCACACAGTTCGGCTTATTATTGTCACCCGCAGACAGATCTGTTTCGCCGTATCACAGCTCATCATATATATATATATATATATATATGTTGTGGGAGCATTACCCACATATCAGAGTGAACTCATCCAGATTCTATTTAGGCCAGGAGACAGTACCTGGTGAGGGTTTAAGTTGAGTAACTGTAGTAGTATCATTATTATGATACTTCAAGACTCTGCTAAGCACTTATATTTGATTGACTATTTGTATTTATTATATGTTGTATTGCACTCGGTATTGTTGTCAATATATCTATTTAACCCAATCTGTTACGTTCGTGTTTTCTTAAAACCAAAGCTACATCAATATATGATGTGCGTTGTGGTGCAGTGGATATCGTCTCGGAACGACAAATCAGGTGCCCAGTTCGAATTCCAATTGAATCCTTTGCATTCACTAACGCACAAGTACCCTGTTAATCCGTCTCTTCCCACCAGTTTTGTGTTAAATAATAGGACAAATTGGGTTCTATATACTTGGCTGACAACCAGTTTACAGCATTAAGCAATTTTCTACCCAGTCAGTCATGTCTCTTTCGAGACATGATTGCCCAAAGCGTATATCACGTATGGCACTTAACTGAATGACTGACATATATATATATATATATATATATATATATATATATATATATATATTAGAAAATGTTCAATCGGTTATTAGAGAAAAGATAGCTGAGTTTAATAAAATTATACCGTTTACAGTTAGAAGATATTTAGTCTATATTCAAATACTATGGGTGATATGGTTAGTGAGATTTGTATTTTTTTAAAATCATATCACCCCGAGCAAGGCGGGAACGCCACTGATGTGCAGGGGGCTACATAAGAGTAAAATTATTAGAGGAGAATGAGGAGAAGGACGAACCAGTTGAAAGGAGCAAGAGAAGGATGGGAATACAGGTGTGATGATAGTTGCGAAAGTGAGAGAAAGGAAAGGATCTACAGGACAGTGTAGAAAGAGGTAGGGTCAGTAGTTAGGAAATGAGAATTTAAATTCCTGAAGGTTGTAGCCGTTAGGAAAGCAAGAATAAGGAAGCGAGTTCCACAGGCGGGAAGTACGGGAAAAGAAGCTGCAGGAATAGAATTGTCGTCTTCATTTGGTCGATCTAACTGCGACCCAGTTGCTATATCATTATATTTTATATTTCAGACATTTTCTTCTCTAAAACAAAATTTATAAGTATTATTAAAGATAGGTTTACGTTTACAAATAATTAAAAAAAAAATATGTCGCTTTCTGCGTCACGTGATGTAAACAATCTCTCTCCACGAGCACTCTCGCGAAATACGTTTCTAATTTAAATTTTAAAATCATTTGTTTCTGATGAAGGACCGAGGACGGTCTGAAATATCAAATATAATAATAGAAATAAACAAATACTGTAAAAAAAAAAATACATTTTTAAACTTACAACATTTTAGCAGTTTTTCCTACACATATTAAGACAGTATACGTGGATCATCACTATGTTATATATATATATATATATCAGGACATTATTAGTTCAATATATGACAAGATGTTAAATGTTCTTTTTGAAGCGTTTCGTTCAGCGATGGAAATTCAGAGTGATAAAGGGTTTATTGTTAAATCGGTTTGATATATGAAAAACGAGAAATGTTTTGAGGGCGATATGTCGAAGCGTTAAACATTCAAAGACATTCAGCTTTAAATGTCACATTGTTGACGCCCTTTGCTTCTAGCTATTTGATTTACTCTATCTTTTTTTTTTTTAATCATATCACCCAGAGCAAGGCGGTAACGCTACCAATGTGCAGGGGGCTACATAAGAGTGAAAATATTAGAAAAAGGAAAGCCGGAAACCACATCACAAGAGAAGAGCCTCTTAACCTGTTCAATAGACGCGGGTGGAGTGTGAACCGGGCGATAGATAGATCTACTCCAATTGAAAAAAAAAATTGTGGGAAGATTGGAAAAGAGAAAAGCCGGAAACCACATCCTAAACAGGGAACAAGGGATGAGCCTCTTAACCTGTTCAATAGACGTGGGTGGAGTGTGGACCGGGCGATAGATAGATCTATCTACACCAATAAAAAAAAAACAAAGTGAGAAGATTGGAAAAGAGAAAGCCAGAAACCACATCCTAAACAGGGAACAAGAGATGAGCCTCTTAACCTGTTCAATAGACATGAGTGGAGTGTGAACCGGGCGATAGATAGATCTATCTACTCCAGTTGAAAAAAAAAAAAGAAACAAAGTGAGAAGATTGAAAAAGAGAAAGCCGGAAACCACATCATAAACAGGGAACAAGGGATGAGCCTTTTAACCTGTTCAATAGACATGGGTGGAGTGTGAAAAATGTGATAGATAGATCTATCTACTCCAATTGAAAAAAAAAAAAACAAAGTGAGAAGATTGGAAAAGAGAAAGCCGGAAACCACATCCTAAACAGAGAACAAGGGATTAGCCTCTTAACCTGTTCAATAGACATGGGTGGAGTGTGAACCGGACGATAGTTTATCTTCTGCATATTTCTATAGCACTTGATTCTTTTTTTTTAATTTTTGCTTCAATTTGATTTATTTATTTTGCTTTTTTCCCTGGTAACTCGACCACAATCAGCAACCTGTCACTTAAGTTATATCTCGGCTGTCTGCCCCTGGCTCACTGTCATAAAACTTCCGTGGTTCGCTGTTGCTGCATGTAGTCCGTCGTTTGCCGTTTGCTGTTGCAATTGACGCCTCCGAACGAGCTGACAACGACTGCGACTACGACGGCGCCATTGCCGCCGCGAAGCAGATTCGTAATCAAATGATTAGGATGTGCTTTGTGATGCAGTGGATATCGGCTCGGAACGAGAAATCGGGGAGCCGAGTTCGAATCCCAGATGAATTTATTGCATTGACCTACGCGTAAATACCCTCGGGAAAGGTATCAATCCGTTTTTCCATCCAGTTATGGGTTAAATAACGGGGCAGATTGGGTGCTATAGCCTTGGCTGGCAACCAGTCTACCGCAGAAACTAATGGCAACCTACTGCGTGATAATCTTCTGAGAAGTCAGTCATGTCCCTTTGAAGACATGATCGCTCAAGCGTGTATCACGTATGGGGCTTTACTGACTGACTCCTACCACGTATTTATTCAGGTTACTAGAATTGCATATAGGTCCCACCCTTTTACCGTCGAAATAAATAGAACCACCTTTCCTGCTCTAACAGTTTCTTTTCTAACACTCTCCGTTTGTGGAACTCTCTTCCACTTGCATACTTCCCTGATAGCTACAATATCCAATATTTTTGAATGCAACGTCAATAGCCATCCATTTGAATCTAATCCCTCATCTTTTCTCCGGCATCCACAGGACATTTTTATTCTCCCACTGTAAACCCCTGGGCACCAGTGGCATTTTTGACTTGCCTCGGGTGAAATGATTATAAAAGAAATTAATAAAATCAAGTTTTCTTTGACATGAAAGACTAAAAAGCAATAGTTGTTTCCAGTTAAAGCGAAACCGTAGACTGAAAGAAAAATGAATGGATGTAAGTCAAATTTTGATTTCCGGTATTGATGTCAAATAAGTTTCCGTCGCAAACTGAATTTCGAAGGCTAAATAAGTCCTCTGAGTAAATGGTATCATGGCTGAGACGAAGAACTACAATTATACTTACTTAGAGCCAAACCCGAAGCAAAAACTAAAATAAAATGGCTGAAAAAAATACAGACATACAGTCAGATAAACAGACACACACACAAACATCTTGCCTTTTATATATATATAAATTTGATTATCGCAGCCAGATCTGTTTCGCTGTATCATAGCTCATCAGTACAGTTATTCTCCAATTGTATATATATATATATATATATATATATACTAGCAGTATAGCTTGACGTTGCTCGAGTGTAATGAAAGCTTTAAAACTAATCAATGGTCCTGGAGCTCAGACTCTTTGGACGTTGGCACGAAAGACTAAAAAGCAATAGTTGTTTCCAGTTAAAGCGAAACCGTAGACTGAAAGAAAAATAAATGGATGTAAGTCAAATTTTGATTTTCTGGTATCGATAACACATAGGTTTTTTTCATCGTAAACTGAATTTTAAAGGCCAAATAAGTCCTCTGAGTAAATGGTATCATGGCTCTGATTAAGAACTACAATTATACCTACTTAGAGCCAAACCAGAAGCAAAAACTAAAATAAAAGGGCTGAAAAAATACAGACATACAGGCAGATAAACAGACGCACACACAAACATATTGCCTTTTATATATATATATATATATATATATATATATATATATTATCGATTTTCTGCACTATTGTAAGAACTGCAACCTTGAAACTTCTGATTATCGTTTCTTATGTCTTTGTCTATGAGTGTATGAAATTTGATTAAAATCAGACCACTCCTTCCATAATCCGATTTTTTCGATTATCGATTTTCGAGATTTATCGGGGGTACCTCGACACAAAACCTAGCTAAGAACACTAGCAGACGCTTATAGTACAACTGTGTAAATTTTCAAAAATGAGAGTTGTTACGCGAATCTCTAGATTCGGCCAAGAGATCCAAGAGTAACTAAAGGTAAATGTTAAGTAAATGAGGTTGTTGTAAGGTGTTCAAGGAGGGCGAAAGAGGAGCGTTTTGTCAGAATAGATAACGATTGGTCATAGCCTTGAAGCGGTTAAGATCATAAGGATCGTGGAAGCATACCTTCGGGAGACCTTTACGAAAAGCAATGTCAATTGCAATCCTTTATTTTTTTAATAAGGAAATCTGCTGTTCTTCAATACGGCTGTGAATGCTGGACAATATCATCGAAAATGGGGACAAAACTGGAGGTGGCCGAAATGTGGTTCTACAGAAGGATGCTACTGATATCGTGGACTGAGCATGCAAGCAACGTGTTGGAAAAAATGGCAACAAAAAGGAAATTGATGCTGAGCATCAGGAAGAGACAACGGAAGTTCCTGGGACATACAATGAGAAAAAAGAGCCTGGAGAACCTGATACTGACTGGTCAGATAGAAGGAAGGAGAGACAGAGGAAGGCAGCGGATAACATATTTGCAGGGTCTGATCAGGTGGATGACGGAACGGGGGTTGCCAGGAGCAACAGACTCAAACATACTAAGAGCCACAAGGGATAGGGAAACGTGAAGAACCATGATCGCCTACGTCCTGAAGGGACATGGCACACAGAAGAAAAAGAGGAAGACCGGAGACGAATTCTTTCCTACTGTAAATATCTGAGATTGATTGGTTGATTGGTTTTCTACGGTTTATCAAGAACTTAGGGCTCCATTTAACGAAACCAGATAATGTCTGCCGAATCACTTTGAATTAACCCATAGTTTGGGGGAGAAGAGATTCATAGTTCCTAGAGGGTATTAACGCGTAAAGGAACATAGCACGAACTTGAAGTCGTATCTACGATTTAAAATTCCAAGCCTTTATGCATTACAACACCTACACATCCAAGCTTACAGCGCCTGATATTCCGATATGATCACCCATCTTGGTACTGACCAGGTTTCAGTGATCGTACGAGAGGAGGTGTTTCAAAGGAGGAGCTGTTTCGGAAGCCCGCAACGGACATATGATCCAAGGAATGTGTCATGTCCTCCTGAATAAAGCAATCTTAAAAAGGCTAAAGTTCACACCAGAGACAAATTCTTCCCTGCTGTTAATATTTCAGTTCGTTACAAACAGAAAAATAAGTTTGTAGCAACGCGGCATATGTCTTCTTGGGCCAGTTCCCATCGGGTTTCTATTTTATCCAGAAAGCAATGATTGATTAGATCGGCAATATAAATTTTTCATTTCCCCTATTTTTGTTTTACAGATGTGCATATATATATATATATATATATATATATATATATATATATGCATATAAATGCGTGTGCGCGCATATCTTTATACATATATAGGTATATATCGCCAGTAATGATACCCCATTTACAGATGTTTATGTAGATGCACATACGTGTATTATTGTACATGTTTGCACGTGTGTGTATATATGTGTGTTCCTCGTACGATTGTAAATAATAACGCGGAAGTAAGCTTTTTAATTTGTTTTCTATTCTGAAACATATTCAATCTATCTATCTATCTATCTATCTATCTATCTATCTATCTATCTATCTATCTGTTTCTCTGTTTCTCCCCCGTATGTTAATATCTATCTGTCTGTCTGTCTGTCTGTTTGTCTGTCTGTTGTTTCACTGTTTCTCTCCAGTATCTATCTATCTATCTATCTATCTATCTATCTATCTATCTATCTCAGTCTATCTCTATCTACTCTATCTATCTATCTATCTATCTATCTATCTATCTATCTCACTCTATCTATCTATCTATCTATCTATCTATCTATCTATCTATCTCACTCACTCTATCTATCTATCTATCTATCTATCTATCTCAGTCACTCTATCTATCTATCTATCTATCTATCTATCTCACTCACTCTATCTATCTATCTATCTATCTATCTATCTCACTCACTCTATCTATCTATCTATCTATCTATCTATCTATCTATCTATCTACTCAATCTATCTATCTATCTATCTATCTATCTATCTATCTATCTATCTATCTATCTGTTCATGTATATTCTTGTAATCATTTAATATTTTTATAGTCCTGGTTTCGGAAAATATTAATTCTTTCATGACTGTACATATTGAATATATCCGGGCAGCCGAAAACAATTAAAATTCAAGGACATAATTTCCCGGCTTTCTATTTATTAGACATTAGACATTGATTTGTGTTACTTGACGTCCTACATATTTTGCATCACTTTCTGGGTTTCTCATATAACTTATGAGTGCTTTTAAATAAAATAACTTGAAAGACGAAAACCATTATTGCAATATAAAATCCATGCATTTGGCTTGATAAGACATCTCAGTAGACTAAACGCGTCGGTTAAGGTTTATTTCCTTTATATATATATATTGTGTTTCTTGTCACAAATCAATTATTGATATCGAGCATAATACCTCTTTCTTTGAGTAGATGACATCACGCGTCTCTTATCAGATCAATGTTCTAAAAAAACATGTATTAACACACAATTAGTACGAACCCTTACGAAAACTTCCTATCGAAAACAGTATATTTATATAATTACCAGAAATGCTGTACGTTCAACATCTCTTTCCTGCTATCGACTTTACCTTATTTAACAATGGCAATGGAATTTTAAATGTTTTGTTAAGAACAGAAAGCCTCTCACGCAAATTCCAGCCGCACTCAACACGAAAGGCTTGAAATGGAAGCTCGTATTAAAAATAAACTAAAATAAAAAGTCAAAACTTGAGGAAAAACTAACAACACTAAAAACAAAATCCCCTTGAAAATGGCTAAAGAATTGACTAAAAGCTCTTGGGACAATGAAAATTATTGAAACTTTTTGGACCCACTTATACCTAAAAAACGGAAAAACGCAAAGTTTCTGCAAGAAACTAAAGAAAATGTGAATTACATCTTCCTTGTCTGCCGCATTTCATTAATGATGAAATATGTTTAAAAGGTTTAAAAGAATATATATATATATATATATATATATATATATATATATATATACTATACACTGGAACACAAACATATATATATATTTCACAAGCATTCCAACACACTATACACCAGAACACACACACATGTATCTATATACGCACAGACACTCTCTCTCTCACACACACACACACACACACACACACACACACACACACACACACACGGACACATGATACCGAGAAAAGGTATATATATATATATATATATATAATGAACGCAGAAGGAAAAAATACAATAAGTATACTCACATAAACACGCACACATAACACACTCACGCACACGCACACACGAAAACACACGAGAACGAATACAGGATTGAAAAAACTGTAGCAATAAACACGCCCCCAATTAAAGCAGATAGATATAATACCAAGTCGTAAAACGACGCCCACTATCACTCTAGAAGAGGTGCAAAAACGTCAAATCATACTATCGATCAACGTGGTCAACGTGTAATTATATAAACCATAAATTAAAGCACACAGATATCATCAAATCGTAAAACGACGCCAGCTATCAACCACACATATGTATCCAATAAACACATACACATACATGCTCAAACATAGTTACAGGTAAACACCCGAACAGACACACACTCAGTATCAGCGAAGGATGACCATTTGTGGAAAAGCACGGTCCACGAGCTGACGAACGTGAAAACAAGATCTCCTACCATTCTGAAGATGAGATTTTGATCTCGAAATATTAATGAATAATAAATCGATAATACCCAACACCTTCTTTATCTTCCTTTATTTTACTAAACGCATTGTGATAGCCTTCAAGACGTAAACATACACCTAATATACACAATGCTTCAAGTAAGTTACAAAACCTTCCTTTATATATAAGTGGTTTAAACAGTTTAATATTTATTTTTATTAAACGTGTTCAATACAAAAGTAGAGCATTTATAGATATATAGTTATTGTTATTACTGTAATTGCATACTTCAATTCAAAAGCTATCAAGTTTCAAGGCTCAATGCACCATCATCAGACACTGAATAATATTCTTGACCAAGAATAAATGTTGACTATAATTTTATTTCCAGATCAAAACAAATTACTAATTAAAAGATCAGAAGTGATGTTCAGATGTAATCCCACCAAAAATACATTTTAGGATTATACAAACCTGGATGAGATTGTTTCAGATTCTTAAGAAACTCCTCCCTAATTTTGAAATTTTAGTTATTTTAAGCATCGGATCACGTGTTCGTGAAAATCCCTGTTCTATATTTGAAATCGCAAGGTTGACAAGAAAATGTAGACAACAGTCCAAACAATATATATATATGAAGTCGAATCAAACCTATATAACACAATTTTCGATTCTATGCAAATAACCATCTCTGCTCTGAAATATATCGTAATATCAACAAATGTAAACATACAATGTTGCGGAAAATCCCGAAGATGAACAAAATGGTTAACAACCGATATATTGAAATTATTTCTTTGAAGATTATTTTTAATCGGTACTCGGATTTGAATAGATATACTGTTTTAATCAAACAGTATATTTGTATATTTATTTCTACCGGCCTGATTATTTACGATAAATTTTGTGTTAAAATCCTGCCAAATGACTCACATTTTCGTACTATAATATATATATATATATATATATATATATATATATATATATATATATATATTGTCATCATTCGCAGACAGATCTGTTTCGCCGTATCACAGATCATCAGTACGGTTAGACTCCGATTGCTTTTTTACCCAGGATTGAATCCCGACCGAAATGTCGTCAGTCGGCGACTCTACCCCTGGGCTATGTGCGTTCGGTGGAAGTAGGCAAACTTTTTAGCGTATATCATTATACGCGCCCAATAGCTAGGTCGCTCTAATTCATTTTACTGAATGAGCCATGCGTACATGCCAGAGTAGCTACTGTTTATCAAAGTCTACTATTTTTCCAGAGTGCTCAATCAGGGTGTGAGAGCGTAAATATTGTCATCCGCAGACAGATCTGTTTCGCCGTATCACAGCTCATCAGTACGGTTAGACTCCGATATATATATATATATTACAGAAATTAATGAAGATTAACAAAATAGTCTTTAAACAACCGACAATTTGAAATGATTTGTCTGAACATTATTTTTGTTCTATACTCGTATTTAAGAAGATATTCTGTTTATAATCAAACGGTATTATATATTTATTTCTACCGGCCTGATTATTTACGATAAATTTTTGTTTCGAAAATATGTATCATTCGGCAGGATTCGAACCTGCGACCCCTATCCATTGATAGTTTGGAATCCTGCGTGTATCATATATAGCACTTAACTGACAGAGATAGACTAGCTATGCAACTATTTCCTCTCTTCCTTTTTCTTCACCTCTCTCTTTCTATCAATCTATCTTTTTCTCTCTCCCTTTTTTCTCATTCTTTCTCTCTCTCTCTCTCTCTCTCTCTCTTTGGATAGGGGTTGCGGGATCGAATGCTATCGAATGACACACATTTTCGTAACAAAAAATTTAACTTGTTTTCGGTACACTCACATACACACACACCTATATATATATACATATATATATTAAAAGAGCCCTATAGAATATATATAATAATTCGGTTCCTTTCAAACTAAGCTAGTTTCTTTAATTTTAAAAATAATTAAAATTAAATTTAACTTCTGAATTTCGAATATCTTTTAGATATTTAAGTAAATTGTGTTCGTGAATGCATATGCATGTGCGTGTGTGTGTGTGTACTTGTATTAATAGAAATGGATTCTTTTGAGATCTACCTTTGAATTTAATATTTTGAATTTAGAATTTAAAATTTAAGATTTATTTTAATATTTATATGTCCAATTTTTTTCTAAAACATTTGTTCAGTCATTATTTATTCAAACTAAAATCTCTTTGGTAAATTTTTTCAATATTTTATTTAACATTGATGTCAAAAGTTTTCTTTTGTTTCTATGCGAAAAAATTTTTTCAAAGCTTACTTCCCAGTGAACCACCCCTTCCCTCTTTTCCTTTTTTTCTTTTTTCCTTTCTTCCTCCTACCATTTCTATCCCTCTGACATGGCTAAAAATTTTAACTTTTAAACTCTTGATTCTTGTATGGGGGAGGGGTATGTCTTCTAATATGAGACATAGGTAACTGTCTGCTTTCCCCCTTTTTACTTCCTTAAATTCAAAAATTGTTAATCCAACCCCATTTTATTTTCCTGTGTATGGATGATTTTTTTTAGATTTCTACCGGTATAAAATCTTTTGACACATTTGAATTTGAGCAAATAAAATTTTCGTTTCGCCGTTGCTGAAGAAGCGAGGAAATCCTCATAGAATTGGTTATCCAACGGATTTAAATATCGATATTTTCGTTTTATTATATATATATATTCGTATATAAATGAATTACCTACATAGTCCATGCAACCACTTCTAAGATTAGAGGCCCTACATGGTACATTTGTAATAGTCAGTTAAGTGCCATACGTGAAACACGCTTCGAAAGAGACATGACTGGCCGGGCAGAAGATTATCTCGCAGTAGGTTGCCATTGCTTTCAGCGGTAGAATGGTTGCCAGCCAAGGCTACAGAACCCAATCTGTCCTGTTATTTAACCCATAACTGGGGCGAAAAACGCATTAATACATTTCCTAAATTTATTAATGCAATGTAATATGTTATTTCCTGTTTTAAAGTTGATTTTATTGAGTGTTGGTTGTTTTGATTTGATGTACATGGCCTCCAATATCTGCAGGTCCCTCTTACTGTGTGTATGAGTAAGGATCACCGTATTGTTGACCAAAATCTGTCTGATATTACCTACATGTTTATGTTTTTCAGAGAAATGTTGTTTAATAGTACTCTGATCAGAAAGATGACATGTAAGTCTACGGGAGAGCGTGGTTGTAGTAAAACCAATATATGTACTAGGTTTTTGATTAGTATCAGAGATGAAATCACTGAATGGGCATGTAAATTGGTACACTACATTGGTTTTTTGTAGAGAATTTAGTTTAGTGCTTGTTGGGTTATTATAGACTATGAGGTCAATTGTTTTAAACTTTTTATAATATATAATGAGTTTAATTTGATTATTACTTTCGACTGATTTAACATTTCTACGTATTATGTTCTTGAGAGTTTTTTCATCTTGTTTATAAATATTATGTATTTGGTTGCAATAGTATAAGTTAATAGTGTTATGTTTATTTTGATGTAAAGCATTATTATTAATATTATCATTATTGTTAGAGCTATTGTTTAATTATATATGAATAATTAAACACCTATATATGTGTATATATATCAATTTCCTGTATTAGTCGCACTACATTTCTTTGATTAGTGTGCTTGCATGACACCTATCTAATAATAATGCAATGACTAAAAATTTGTTAACCTATTATTTTCAGAATACCTTAATGAAAATCTTTCTTAAAAATACAAAGATGCTATTAAATGCTATTTAACTCACAACAGCGAAGGGATCTCGCTATAAGAGAGGCACTATATATCAAACATTTTCCTACCATCAACCTTACATTATTTAACAGTAGAATTTGAATTTTGAAGTATATTTCTTTATTTTTTTTAAGAAGAAAACAATATTTCTCGAATCTTCGGGCCAGTATATATCTATATAAATATACTGTTTAATTGTTTTTAAAGTTTTTTACTCATATACGAGTATCCATTAAAAATAATGTTCAAATAAATTATAAATTATATATATATATGTATAGGTTTCGATGTATCTAACTGGTTTTCGGTTCCTAATCTTATATATATATATATATATATATATATATATATATATATATATATATGTATATGTGTGTGTGTGTGTGTGTGATTGTCCATCGTATATTGTCATTTTATGAGATTAAAGGTTGATAGTATTCACGTATTTTTTCTTTTCCTTTCGCATTTATTTTCTTCTCTTTTTTTTTTTCGAACGGCTACGAACGCATCACAGTTAGACTTTCGCCCTTTTGTCGCCAGTTAGCTGACATTGTCTCAGCTTCTATCACGTGTTTCCCACATTTTTGGTTGTTTTGTTTGAAGTCTCTGAATTTCTAACCAATCGCATCGAAGCCCAGCGGGTAACTAGCAATAAATGTTTTGTTTTTTTATTTAAGAAGAAAAACAATGAGAATGAATGGATTTTATGCATCCGCTAAATCTGTTGATTGATTCGTGTCTTCTATAATCCGAACGAATTCTTTCTATCTTAAATTGATCTGCCTATCATTCGTTTGTTTGTTTTTATAACCAAGTTATGTACTCGGTACCACCTCGAAATAAGAAATCAGAAAAATGAGTTCGAATTCCACTGGAATTCGTTGCATTCACTTACTCCACAGGCAACATCTTCTGCCTCCCATAAGCATGGACCAAGCGAGTCTCCCTGAAAGCAATACACTGCGCCTCCTCGGCCTTACCCTCTCTTCCGAACTCAAGTGAAACAATTACATTGAGCCAATAGCTAAATCCACTGCTAGGAAGATTGGGTCACTGTGTTAGGCCAGGATGTTTTTTCCGTCTGAATCCATCCTGAATATATACAAATCAACCATCCGTCACGGCATGGAGTACTGCTGTCACATATGGTCAGGCGCACCCGCTGTTCATCTCAGTGTTCTTGAAAGACTCAAAATGGGAATCAGTAAGGTGATAGTTACCGATTTGACGGCTCGACTCCAGCCACTTTAACACCCACGGGATGTAGCATCCCTCTGTCTGTTCTATAAATATTTTCATGGCTTCTGCTCCAACGAAATTAAGTCACATGTGCTCCTGCCACAGGTGTTTACTCGTGCAACCAGATTAGCAACTGGGTCTCATCCATTCATAGTTAGGTCAACCAAATGCAGACGACAATTCTTCTCCTGCAGTTTCTTTTCTCGCACTTCCCGCCTGTGGAACTCTCTTCCATATTCTTGCTTTTCTGACGGCTACGACCTCCAGGAATTTAAATGCAAGGTCAATACTCATCTCTTAACCACTTGACTCTAGTTCTTTCTATATCACCCTGTATATCTTTTCCTTTTTCTCCACCTTTGCAACTGTCATCACACCTCTATTCCCATCCTTAACTGGTTCGTCATTCTCTTCACTCTCCTCCTATCTATTTTTTTTTTTACTCTTCTGTAGCCCCCGGCATATCAGTGGCGTTTCCGCCTGGCTCGGGGTGATACGATTAATAAAAAACTCGCAAATACCCTTGGGAAATGTATTAATCCGTCTCTTCCCTCCAGTTATGGGTTAAATAACAAAATAGATTGGATTGTAAAGTTTGGTCTGTAACCAGTCTAGCACAGAAATTAATAGCAACCCTTTGAGGAAAACTCTTCCTCCCAGTCAGTCATGTCTCAAAATAGAAATTATCGCCCAAGCATGTATCACGCATGGCACTTAACTGACTGATATCAATAAAAAGTTAGTATAGAAAGCGAGATTGACTTCTACAACCTTGGTTGGCAACCAGTCTACCGCAGAAAGTAATGGCAAACTACTGCGGAAAAAACTTCTGCCCAGTCAGTCATGTCTCTTTCAACACATGATCGCCAAAAGCATTTATCACGTATGGCACTTAACTGATTGACGGAATATAATAGTTGGAAAGATGATTGATACTTCTAGTGGTTATAAAGTGGGGGATCAGTTTTCTATTGTTATGAAGTAATAAACTGATCCCCCATTAAATACTACATAATAATATAGTACATATCTTCCCCATCTAGCTATGAGTCAAATAACAGGACAGATTGGGTTCTACAGCCTTGGCCGGCAACCAGTCTACCGCAGAAAGTAATGGCAAACTACTGCGGAAAAAACTTCTGCCCAGTCAGTCATGTCTCTTTCAACACATGATCGCCAAAAGCATTTATCACGTATAACACTTAACTGACAGACTGACTAGCTACGCAACTATTTCCTTTCTTCTTTTTTTCTTCACCTCTCTCTTTCTCTGTCAGTCTGTCTGTTTCTCTCACCTTCTTTATCATTCTTTCACTCTCTTTCTCTCTCTCTCTGTCTCTCTTTCTCTCTATCTCTCTGTCAGTGTGTTTAGTTATTTTCGGCTAACGACAAAACAAACTTACGCCCATATCGCGCTTCAACGCCGGTTCATGTACGATTACCGGAGTTGACCTCTTGGAGATATCACCTGATGTAACCTTGGATGAGCGGGTGGTGTAAATGATAACGCTACAGAATTGGAAATGAAGAATCGAGTTCCAAGTTTCGAGATATTCACTTACGCGAAAATACCCTTTCGAGAGGCATGCATTTTCCTCTTCAGCTATGGGTTAAATACTAAGATTTATATCAGTAAAACCTTATTATCTCCAAAAAATTATTACAATCTAATAAACTTTTCCGGATTTAAATAACGTACAAAGGGTTGATACTCCGTAAAGAATCAATCTAACAGTGAAGTTTGCATTGGTTTCTTACAACCTAATATTCATTTATTTTCGTTTACCGGTAGAATAAATACGAGAAAAAAAAAAAAGAAAAAAAGAAAAAGAAAAAAATAAAGTTTAACTAAACTGATAAAAATCTGTCAAAATAATGAATAAAATAATTCAAGAGCTTCACTTTTAAAAAAGTGGATAAAATCTGCCATCAGTTTAATTTATTTATTCAAACGATATTTTAAACAGACACTCATATTAGAGTAGATGCTTTGCTTTTATTTTTTATTCATTTACATCTACCGGGCTTACGGCTATATCACGTTGAATACGCCGGTTCTCGCTCGATCACCGAACTTAAGCAACGTTGAGCCTGGTCAGTACTTAGATGGGTGACCGCTTGGGAATACCAGGTGCTGTAAGCTTTCAGTGACGGATGTGCGTTGTGGTGTAGTGGAAATCAGCTCGGAAAGAGAAATCGCTGAGCCGAGTTCGAATTCCAGTTGAATACCCTGCATTCACTTAAGCACTGGTACCCTTGGGAAAGGTATTAATCCTTCCCTCCAGTTATGGTTTAAATAACAGGGTAGAAACTTGGGGACCCTGCCCTTAAAAACAAATCTCAATGAATCTTGATACTCGAAAAGAAAAAATATTGCTAGACACAAGACTTATATAAAAACAACAATAAATTGTTGAAAGGAAAAGGTATTACCAGCAATAAATAAATAAATAAAATTTAGTTGGCAATAAATGACCCGCCGCGGTTGATATGCCATAAAACAAAAACAACCAACCAAAGAACATCTACCAGCATGAATATTCGAGAAATCTTGTTGGAAAAATAGGCGCTCGACAGCAGTTGAACCCGTCATTCGTTCTGGCGTGCCTGCTATTCTCCGCCACATACGACTCTTTGATCAAAAAGAGCTCTAATAATGCTTTTAGACACTTATGTTTCTTGATGTTATGCCACGATTCGTCATTGAAGGCCACAATTTAAACAACATAAGTTAGGCGAATGACAAGATGCTTTTAGCAGGCATGAAAAGGACACTACAAGACCTCCTAGAAAAGGTATCGGAAGAGAGTGACAAAAAAGGACTACTGAGAGAACACCGAATGCATGTCCATCAGTAAAAAGAGCAGCCCAGAATGCCAAATACTGGTAGAGGATGCTAAAATCAAGCAAGTACTAATATTTAAATACCTGGGAAGTGTTCTAATAGAAGATGAAAGGTGCGACACAGAAATCCGAAGCCAAATGGGCATGACGAAAAACGCATTCCAGAAGCTGAGTATTAAGAGACAGGAAAATTTCTCTAGAAACGAAGAAGAGGGAACTGGTTTTTCAATATGGTAATGAATGCTGGTTACTATCATCGAAGATGAAGGAAAAACTTGAAGCCACTGAAATATGGTTCTACAGAAGGATGCTGCGGATATCATGGATCAACCACGTGAGCAATGGTAAGGCTTTCGAAAGTAGGAAAACGCAAAGGGAACTAATACTGAGCATCAGGAAAATATAGCTGAAGTTTTTCGGACATGCAATGAGGAAGAAGGGCTTGAAGAACCTGATACTAACAGGCCAGATCAAAGGAAGTCGAGACAATGAAAAACAGCGTGTAACATACTTGCGGGTGGATAGTAGCACGAGGGTTGCGTGTTGTAACAAGGGAATGCGTGCTGAGAGCCATTAGGGATAGGGAGACGTGGAAAGCCATGATTGCCTACATCCTGAAGGTATAAGGCACATAGAAGATGTTTCTTGATTCTTGAAATATACACATGTGCGCTATTTCCTATCTTAACGTAAACAAAAACATCGTTTTAAGAAATGGTTTGAATCCTGCTAGAGGGTGAATATTTTACTAACAATATTTCTCAAATATTTACACTGGTAGATCAAAATAGATAAATATACTGTGTAATAAATTTTTATTATTTTTTTTTATAAGCATTTCACCCCGAGCAAGGCATGTCACTGCCACTACTGCGCAGGGGGCTACGTAGAGTGGAGTAATTAAAAAATAGCATCTACCCAAATATGTATATCCATTAAAATATCGTTTAAACAATTAAAAATCTGTGGGATTTAATCTAATTTCCTAAAGTATATATATATATATATATATATATATAGAGAGAGAGAGAGAGGGAGAGAGAGAGAGAGTGTCCATTGGAATATAAATGCATGACTGAATCAACATTAAATTTCTACATTCAAATCTAAATCATTTTCACCAAAGTTATTGAACATTGCCTGATAATGACACAAAGACTTCAAATCTCGAAACATAGAAATTTACGCGTCGCAATGTAAATTAAATTAATTTAAAATAAAAAAAAAACAGATTTATATATATGAAATGAATTGTTTGAACATTATTTTTTATCGATACTCCTATTTAAGTAGATATTCTGTTTTTAATGAAACAGTATTATATATTTATATCTACCGGCCTGATTATTTTAGATAAATTTTTATTACGAAAATGTGTGCCATTCGGCAGGATTCGAACCTGCGATCCCTATCTAGATAGGGGGAGCTACCATTTGATCATGGTAACGTCTTAGACCTCTTTACAGGTAGATCAACCAAATGCAGGCGACAATTCTATTCCATCAGCTTTCTTTCTCGCGCTTCCCGGCTGTGGAACTCCCTTCCATATACTTGCTTTCCTGACGGCTATCATCATCATCATTTATCCATCACACCCAGATGGTGCATAGGGCAGCAAAGTTTTGTTGCTGTTTCTATAACAAACTGTTTTTTACGGGGCAGGGTTATTAGCCCTGCACCAACCCCCAAACCTGGAGGACAGGTGGACCATTTACAGCACCTGGTGTTCCTAAATGGTCACCCATTAAGTACTGACCGGGCTCGGTGTTGCTTAACTTCGGTGATCGGACGGAAACCGGTGTATTCAACACGATATAGCCGTAGACTTCCTGACTGCTATAACCTCCAGGAATTTAAATGTAAATTCAATTCCCATCTCTTGACTCCAGCCCTTTCTACATCACCCAGTGTATCTTGTTCTTTTCCTTTCTCTCAACCATCGCAACTTTCTTCACTCCTGTGCTTCCTTTCTTTTCTTGCCATTTCTCTGACACCCATTGTAACTGGTTAGTAAGGCATTTCCACCAATGTAACCAAGGCTATAGCGACCGAACCTCCTCCTTCATTTAATTAAGCTCACCAATCAGACCATCTCAAACATAACGTTTCACTAATACCTAATATAATACCTTTATGGGACAATGCTTGGACGTTGGAGAGGCCTTTTGCGGAGATTGAGGGCGATCCTACATTCGCAATAGAATGGACACTCGCTTAGAGGTAATCGGTGGGCCTCCAAGTGCACGTATTTTAGAGAGCGAAAATTTTTACTGTCGTCCCTCTTCCAGAATTCGCCATTCCTATCTGTTTGCGAGCAATTTCGAACTAGGAACGCAATGCAAAGCGTATATTGATGAATTTCAACGCTAAGCTTACCCAAGCCGCCTCCAAATAGGTGGAGTTAACAGATCTCTTGACATAGCTTGCGATCCTTGACTCACTTCAAGAAGAACAAGACCCTAAATAATTGTATGAATATGGCATACGAGAATGGAAGCATGGAGAGTTGCTAAAGGAGAACTAGAAAGATACGAACTTAGATCACTGGTGCCCCCTAAATACGAATTTGAACGAGATACTAGATTAGCAACTAGATCCCACACTTTTACAGTGAAACCGATAAAATGCAACCGCAACTTCTCTGTGTTTCTTCTATAAATATTTTCACGGCTTCTGCTCCGATGAACTTACATCACTGGTGCCTCCTAAATACGAATTTGAACGAGATACTAGATTAGCAACTAGATCCCACCCTTTTACAGTGAAACCGATAAAATGCAAACGCAACTTCCCTGTGTCTCTTCTATAAATACTTTCACGGCTTCTGCTCCGATGAACTTACATCACTGGTGCCCCCTAAATACGAATTTAAACGAGATACTAGATTAGCAACTAGATCCCACCCTTTTACAGTGAAACCGATAAAATGCAAACGCAACTTCCCTGTGTCTCTTCTATAAATACTTTCACGGCTTCTGCTCCGATGAACTTACATCACTGGTGCCCCCTAAATACGAATTTAAACGAGATACTAGATTAGCAACTAGATCCCACCCTTTTACAGTGAAACCGATAAAATGCAACCGCAACTTCTACTCCAACAGTTTCTTTCCTCGCACTTCCCGACTGTGGAATTCCCATCCACATGATTGCTTCCCCGACGTCTACAATCTCCAGGAGTTTAAATGTAAGGTCAATAGACACCTCCTAACACACTAACCTGCTCCCATTCCTCCTGACATTCCCTATGTCTAACATTCATTCCTCATGACATTCTCTATGTCTAACCACTCCTTCTCTTTACCTTCCCCTATGTAGCCCCATGCGCAATAGTGGCAGTGGAATGTCTTGCTTGGGGTGAGATGATTAAAAAAAAATATCCGAAACGCATACTTCTGCCTTTCCCTTAAAAAAAAATGATTCCTTCGGAACCGCAAACCAACTGCATCCGAGGCCAACTGATCGGGGCCGAACCAGACACCGAGTACCTGAGCGGCACATCTGTCTAGAGGATAGGCTCAGGTAGATAAATTCCAATCCACGCCTCTATCCACAATCCAACAGATTTATCACGGTTGATAGTAGCCTCTGTGACCGTCTCGTACCCTTTTATTGCTTTTACCGATTTCGTCAAACTCGGCACTGCTCGACACAACAACAGAAACGTCATCAGCACATGCGAAGTACCTGTCCGAAGTGGTAGTACCAGTTAAGGATATTTCACGTAAGACCGAATTCGAATTTAACTTGCGATGAAAAAGCTCCAACACAATAATGTAAAGCAAGGACGAAACCAGGCAACCTTGACGAATGAGGCGAGACAACACCAAAGGCTCAGATCGTGCCCCATTCACTTCCACCGGTGCACCAGAGGACGAGTACAGAATTAGGATCCAGGTGCAAAAATACGACCCTAAGACCAACTGCCGAAAAGACTGCATCCACAAAAAGATGGTTAACCCTCTCAAATGCCGTGGGCTAATATAAATACATCAGCGCATCTTCACTGTCAACTTTCTCGATGATCAAGCGTAGTAAATTAAAGCTCTACTGAATAGCCCTACCCCTTCACAGAGCAAATTTGCTTCGAGTTAATAAGACTAGAGAAAATAAACTGGCCGGCATATAGGTCTAGGCTAAAATCTTCAACGATATATTTAACATAATCAAAAGCTGAAAGTTCCCTCTTTCAGCCCTACCGTTTTTGTAACTTACGTCGTTACAAGATTACACCTCTGTTGAAGCGTTGAAGTATAGAGCCCAGCTTTATTCAGTTGTTGTAGATCAGTTGAAAAAAGAGGATAAGAACGGGCAACTTTCTCAAGTACAGTTCGTAAGCCCGGAGTTTGTTCCGTCCAACCAGCTTCAGCGCTTCCCAGGTCCCAGACTCTGTAACGGGGTTCTAGCACCCAGCCGCCTCAAAGTGTAGAAATTCGTCCAAGTAGGCATCGAACTGAACAAGACTCTCTTGCGAAAAGATCCTAAAAAAGCTTCATATATGCCTGCGTTTGTTGTCACGGTCCGCTTACCCGACAATTTGACGCGCGCAGTATGCCTATGCTTTCTCACTTCTGCACGCAGTTCAAAGGTCATGTTCGTTGCTACGAAAACATTCTTTTTAACCCAACCCTTACGACAAAAGTTGGATCCTTCTTGATAAGCAAAGAGAACAGCTACACCCTAGCTAAGGCTACACCCCGACTAACACGGGATTTAATCACCCGATCAAATTTTGTTTCACATTCCGTTTGTGCTGCTGTTCTATATGATTAAGTCGACTACTATAATCAGCAGCAAACGAACCATTTTCACATTTTCATAAATCACATCATTTATACCCAACAACAGCCCACGTCAATTTCCGTTGTAGCATTAATAGCATCCGATCCTGGAAAACTACATGACGAGACATCGTCAAAAACGGTTCGATCCGCTGAAGCAAATCAGACCGCTCCACTGGTTCACTTAGCGCATAATACGAAGAGACTTATCTTTTATGGTAACATCCATTACGCAAAGCCTGCTCGCCGGATCTGCGAAGACAAGAACACACGCCGCAAGGCCATGTTCATTACCCAGGAAACACCTCCGATCATCTATCGAAAATATGCTGGATAGAGGACAATCCTCTCTGACTATATATTGACGGTTGCGTGTTAAAAATCGGGGTTTCTGTACACAACATACATCAACAACGGCCTGGTCAGTACTTAGATGCGTGACCGTTTGGGAATACCAGATGCTGTAAGCGTTTAGTGACGGATGTGCGTGCTTACGGCCATATCACGTTGAATACAACGGTTCTCGCTTGATCACCGAACTTAAGCAACGTTGAGCCTGGTCAGTACTTAGATGTGTGACCGCTTGGGAATACCAGATGCTGTAAGCGTTTAGTGACGGATGTGCGTGCTTACGGCCATATCACGTTGAATACACCGGTTCTCGCTTGATCACCGAACTTAAGCAACGTTGAGCCTGGTCAGTACTTAGATGGGTGACCGCTTGGGAATACCAGATGCTGTAAGCGTTTAGTGACAGATGTGCGTTGTGGTGCAGTGGATATTGGCTCGGAAGGAGAAATCGCTGAGCCGAGTTCGAATTCCAGTTGAATACCCTAAATCCATTTAAGCACTGGTACCCTTGGGAAAGGTATTAATCTGTCCCTTCCCTCCAGTTATGGGTTAAATAACAGGGTAGGACTTGGGGACCCTGCCCTTAAAAAACAAATCTCAATGAATCTTGATACTTGAAAAGAAAAAAGTATTACTAGAACCAAATAAAAACAACAATAAATTCTTGAAAGAAAAAGGTATTATCCGAAATAAATAAATAGTTTAGTTGACAATAAATGACCCGCCGAGGTGTTGATATGCCATAAAAACAAAACAACCAAACCAAACAACATCAACAACGAGACGCTGAAGATCGCGAGCGAGACCCACTCTGTGAATCTCTGACCTCAAGCTTCGACCATTTATATTAGTCAACTAGAGAACCATGATTAGTCCGTTTAGGATTGATGATCTGCATTAAACATGGCCGGGGATAGG
This sequence comes from Ascarosepion bandense, assembly GCA_037127315.1. NCBI lineage: Eukaryota > Metazoa > Mollusca > Cephalopoda > Sepiida > Sepiidae > Ascarosepion > Ascarosepion bandense. Next base: position 236,311 of record JBBBDQ010002171.1, on the reverse strand, counting down.
ACACCGGCGGCTTGTCCCATTGAGCCTTGGGTCTTCTCACTTTTAATTGCTCCAACAACAGACGGCTCAGGGGAACGTTAATTTCAGGAATGGGAGAACAAAAAGTGGGATCTACCCTGAACCAAACTTATTAAATGTTTAGCATTGTCTTCGTTGAAGTACGCCTAGAGAGGGAATGTACCGAAACATTGCCCATATTTGTTAGGATCCCCGTCCTGATGGCATCAGAAATAACACTCTTGGCGTTAGGGAAATATATCAGGGTTTTCCGCGTCTTTTGAGTGAATTGAAGTTCAGAAGATATTTTAAATCTAATTTGTGGGTTTGCCTTTTCACCTTGCTCCTTCGGCATCCGACACATCTTCCCCTAAATTGTAGATGTTTAAATCTTTTTTTTTTCTTTTTTTACCTCCGATGGACGTTTTTATCTTTTTGTTGTGTCTGAACATTTAGGTGAACTAAACGGTGTATGAGCAGGGTATGGATTTAGTATGTTTGTCTGTGTAACCTTCTATTCTATATGTGACCATTTTAGATAATGCAGAAGGTAATGATTTTGTAATTGGAGATAGAGCCGTGATATGTTTTAAGTGAAGGAAAAGACTGTGCTCTAATGTTATATGCCAGTAGAAAACAACAAGAAACACGTATATATATAAGAATATAATATTTTTATTCTTCAGCGATGACACTTGTGTGGTGCAAGAGGGTCGTCTAAGAGGGTTTACGCACACTAAGAGGCCGTCGGAAATCGTAAGCCAGCAGGAATCATTTTTTTCAGCCAAAAATCTAGACTTCATATAGGTTTAATACTCTTACTCGACCCACATGACCACAACGTCTCAGGCATTTTTGAGTTTTCGGTTTGTCACTTTGTTGACTTTGTCTACGGCTGGATGCATTTCAATCACATCCGGCTGGACCGATTACCTTTCAAGCCGGCTGTCACTTTTGTTTACCTTATCTACGGCCGGGTGTACCTGTCATTTACATCGGCTGTTTGAGTTAATGTATTACACTAAGTGAGGCGTACAGCTAGAAGTTACTACAGTCTTTTAGACTTTAGTGCTTCTTACGTCTCTTATAATTTCTTCTTTTTCTCCAAACTTTGTTCGTAATCTAGTTTCACTGCTCTAATATCGTCAGCGTAGCAATCCGGATCATCGCCTTAAAACTGGTAGGAGTACGAAAGCGCGTGTTCTTACCCATTGAGGTTTCCGGAGACTGGGTTCCCGCTGTCCGGATCTTCTTTTTGGTTTGCCAACCACCAGTCATTCCCATTTCTCCGTGTCTGCAGAAGCAGCTGGCAATGGAAATGGGAGTCGAGCATTGGACACAATGGTTTTACAACACCGGTTCACACACCCATCACAGGCGAGATGGAAATAACAGACTCGACAGTGTGATATTTACGACGGCGGGGGCCAGAAATCAAAAGGCCTTCTTCTGGGGAGATAGAGGAAGGGTGAACAGTTTCTCCACACTTCCATCAAGTTGGTTTACGGTATTTTTTGGACTTCTGCACCTCGGTAGTTGGGGTGGAGATGAAGGCTTTTCGATTTAATACTATCTCATAATATCATCTCGTGTTCAGTTCGTTCGAGGTATTACTGAGTACCTAATGTCATATTTTATGCTACTGTTAGTATCATTGTTCTTGTCCTTTTCATTCATGGTTGTGAATTTTTGGTTTGACTTGTTTTTCCGGTTTCGGAATTTTGGTCATTTGCGGCCACCATACTTTTTTCCATTTTCCTTGCGAGTTAATCCTCACGGATTTTTACCTTTTTGTTCGGCGGTTGTTTTGTGTGTGTGTGGGTGTGTGGGGGTGCGTGTGTGTGGGGGGTATGTGTGGGTGTGTGGATGTGTTTGCCTGTGTGGGGTGTGTGTGTGTGTGTGTGTGTGTGTGTGTGTGTGTGTGTGTGTGTGTGGTGCGTGCGTGCGTGTGGGGGGGGGGTTGGGGGGGGGGTGTGTGTGTGTGTGGGTGTGTTTGCCTGTGTGGGGGGTGTGCGCGTGTGTGTGTGTGTCTGTGTGTGTGTGTGTGTGCGTGTGTGTGGGGGTTGCGTGTGTGTGGGTGTGCGTGTGTGTGGGGTGTGTGCGTGTGTGTGGGGGTGTATGTGTGGGTGTGCGCGCGTATGCGTGTGTGTGTATGTGTGTGTGTGTGGGTGTACGCGCGTATGCGTGTGTGTGTGTGTGTGTGTGTGTGTGTGTGTGTGTGTGTGTGTGTGTGTGTGTGTGCGTGCGTGTTTTAACCGAACAGTTTCATACTAACGAAAAACATTGTCACATATTTTTAAAGAGAAGTCTAAAAATTTCTTATGACGATTTTCGGCGTCAGTATTATATCATTTGAACGAGTCCACGTCAAATTCTAGGGAGGTGTCTGCCTTTCGACAATACGCCACTTTTTAAACATGAACTTTCTTTTAGTTTTATACCTTTTTGACATGGTCCACTTCTAATGTTTCAGTCGGATTAAGATTTCGGTTACCCAACTGTTGTATTGTAGGGATTTAAAAAGTATCCTAAAGTATGTCTCTCCGTAAAAGAAATTGCACTGATTGCTTTTTCGATGCATATCTAGACCTCAATGGATTTTCCTGTCGTTTATATCGGAAACGTCAATTTTTGAAAATGTACCTCATAGAGCAGAAGTTCTCAAACAATGGGTCGCGACCCCCTGGTTATCGCGACGCTTTTGCAGGGAAGCGTGTAATTTAATTTTGTAATTTCATACGAATTTTATTTGTAGATATTTAAAATCTTGTTCAGTCTTTGATTCTTTTTTCATTCAAAAGAAATTAATCAAATTCAATCAATACGTCCACACGTCGAAAAAAACCCAGACAAAACAGTTGTAGTAGTAGTAGTAATAACATATATATACAAATGCACACACGTATTTATGGTGTTTTTTTTTCTTCTTTATCGTTTATTGGAAGTTCGATTTTCGAATTTTCTTTATTGAGTTTTGGCTCTTCCATATTTAAAAAAATACTATTGTAAGTAAACGATAGTAAATTTTTTAATTATTTTTATAAAAAGATGAATCGTTTAATTTTTCCAAATTGGGTTGGATAGCATTTTAAAACTATCATAATATTTTAAGAAATACTAGCCGTATAGCCCGGCGCTGCTCGGATGTAATGAAGGTTTTTATCTATATATATTATCGATTTTCTGCACTATTGTAAAAACTACACCAATGAAACTTCTGAATATCGTTTCTTATGTCTTTGTCTATGAGTGTATCAAATTTGATTAAAATCGGACCACTCCTTCTATAACCCTATTTTTTCGATTATCGATATTTATTGGGTGTACCTCGACACAAAACCTAGCTAAGAACACTCGCAGAAGCTTATAGTACAACTGCGCAAATTTTCAAGAAAATCGGTTCAGCCGTTTCAGAGCCTATAGTTAACGAACACACACACAGACACACACGTACATACATACATACATACACAGACAAAGTTCCATTTATAAATAAGTTTGGATATGTTCTTTTTGGGAATTCATGTTGGACAAATGTTCATTAATTTGCTAATAAAGAGTTACAGAATTTTAAAACATTTTTAGATGTTTGTTTCCCTGTTCTTCAAAGAAAATAAAAGGAAAATTAAGCCTCTGATAGTAAACTTTAAGTAGGGGGTCGCAGGGGTTTCAAACTTTTAGGTAAGGGGTCATGAGTGCCAAAAGGTTGGAACCCACTGTCATAGAGGGTGACCCCAAAAAACACACACACATAAATACTGTAATACTTGGAAAGGTTCACATATGTTTAAGTAACTTGGTGGATTTTCACTTCATTTTGTGAACGATCATTTCCCAAAATTTTAGTTAAATTGGTCGCTTTGACTAAAAGTCACGATCATTTCAAAATATGCTCTAAATGGAAGCATCCAGCGTTGGAAGCTAACTTGCAAATGTCGCGCAAATCAGTAAATTACTCACACACATTCCTCTTTAGGTTTTCGTTGAATTTTGCTGTGATAGCTGCCTTCAGTTTGTGAATTGTTCTGATACATATTCTACTTGAGACATTATCTCAAAACATCATCCCCAGTTGAGTTCGTCAGAGGTGTTATCTTTGAAATTGTTCTTGTCCTTTTCATTCTTGGTTGTTCTATTTTTGCTTTAACTATTTTTCCGATTTCGGAAATAGTTAATGTTTTGTTTATGAATCGTCATAGGAGATTGTCAGCCATTTCTTTAAAAATAAGCAACAGATTCTTTTCATCAGAATAAAACTGTCTGGTTAAAAAAAATTCTTGGGGTTTCAAGTCTATAGTGGGGTATCTTATCTATTCTTTTTCTAGTTGTAGTGGGATTCCGTTCTAGTGAAGGCTAACTGTATACTGTTGCAGGTTAACGGAATTTGGCCTTGTGGAAGATAGCCCACTATAAGTCATTAAATGATGATAAAATCAATTTGAGAGAAAAGCAATTTGAGTAGAAAAATAACATTTTTATATATACACATATCAATTAATGTTTTTACAATTACAGTAATACTTGAATAAAAGTCCAACGGAGGTTAAAATGTTCATGGCAAATAATAAGCTGAAAGAGAATTAAGGCTTAGGAATGTTGTTCCTTTTGGCAATAGAAGGCTGACAAAGAGAATTCGATACTTAAAGTAGTGTGGAGGCGTCTTGTATGTAAGGAACGTCTTTGATGTATTCGCTCCTTAGGTCAGGAAGTACTTTTGAGACAGGGAAGAAAGTAAGGAGAGATGAAGGGAGGCGAACGTAGTAGCCGCTTGACTTGGTCAAAAGAGATCAAAATCAGCTCGTTTGGGATTTCACGCTTGAATTTGATTTTGGGCTTCCCATTGGCTGGTAAATAAATATGTTATCCGCTGCTTTCCTCTATCTCTTTTGCCCTCTATCTGGCCTGTTCGTATCAGGTTCTCCAAGTCCTCTTTCCTCATTGCATGTCCCAGGAACCTCAGCTGTCTCTTCCTGATGTTCAGTAGTAATTTCCTTTTCGTTTCTATCCTTTCCAAAATCTCATCATTGCTCACATGCTCAATCCTTCTGTAGAACCACATTTCAGTTGCTTCAAGTTTTTCATTCATCTTTGATGATATTGTCCAGCATTCACTTCTATTTTGAAGAACTGACATCACATAGCAATCCAGTACTCTTTCCTGTCTCTTAATATTAGGTTGTCCCAAAAGTTCGTAAACACTTGCAAAAAATTGAAATTTTACTCGCCAAGTAATATAAGGTTACCAGAAAACATTTGCAAAAATTGAAATTTTACTCGCAAAAACAACAAAAATTATTAATCAAAATAAAGACCATCATTTTCCAAGACGTTCTGCCATCGATCTGCAAGCTTTCGGATCTGGTAAAAGTACCATTCAACCGGCTTCAAATCAAAGAATTCTTGATACGCTTCCTCGACTTCATCAAACGTGTCGAATCGGCGGTCCTTCAGAAAGTGTTGAATTGAGCGGAAAAGGCCGTAATCTGATGGAGCAAAGTCAAGACTGTAAGCTGGATGTGGCAGAACCTCAACGCCGTCCAGCTCTTCAAACTTGTCTTTGGTCTTTCTGGCGGCGTGTGGCTTGGCATTGTCCTGCTGCATCAAAGCCCTCTTTCGGTTGATCCGAGCCGGGTACTTTTGCGTCAACTTTTCGTAGACCCGCTCAAGTTGCTGACAGTAAAATTCGGCACTGATGGCACGATCATTCAGAACCATATCAAAATTCACGATTCCTTCAAAATTCCACCAAACGCACAACATGACTTTCTGCCGAATCGATCTTGTTTTTGAACCGACGGTGTCTCTTGTTCTTTCTGAATCCATCGCTTGTCTCGATTGTGCTGGACCAGATAGACCCATTTCGCAAGTGTTTAAGAACTTTTGGGAAAACCTAATACTTTGCTCGGCTTCTGGAACGCGTCCTTCACCATGCCAATTCGCCTTCGGATTTCTGTGTCGTACCTTCCATCTGCTGTTAGAACATTTCCCAGGTACTTAAATTTTTGTACCTGATTGATTTTTGTATTTCCCACCTGTAATTGACATTTTGGGCTACCCTTTTTGCTGATGACTATACATTTAGTTTTCTTGCCGTTTATTTGTAGTGTTTTTTTGTCAATCTCTTCAGCTACCTTCTGTAGGAGGTCTTGTAGTTTTCTTTCCGTGTCTGCAATCAGCACTGAATCATCTGCGTACCTTATGTTGTTCAAATTGTGGCCTCCGATGATAGATCCTGGTATAGCATCTAGTATATATATATATATATGTATATATATATATATTTATATATAGCATCTAGGCTCTTCAGAATAGATTCGCTGTATAAGTTGTCCAGTTACCTACTGAATAAAGGTCGTTTTTAGAACAGCAGCCATATTTACTTTATCGAATCTTTCTGTTACGTTTGTTTCGTCAGTATAAACACTGAGTGGAAAGGTCGTTGATGAAGATAAGAAACAAATTAAATCCAAGAATATATGGCTGGGACCAGGCTCAGTCAGTCAGTTAAGTGTCATATGTTCGCTTTGGGCGAACATATCTCGAAAGAGACATGACTAACTGGGCAGAAGATTATCACGCAGTAGGTTGCCATTGCTTTCTGCGGTAGACTGGTTGCCAATCAAGGCTATAAAACCCAATCTGTCCTGTTATTTAACCCATAACTAGAGGGGAGAGACGGATAAATTACCTTTCTCAAGGATATTTGTGCGTAAGTGAATGCAAGTAGGGAGAGAAAAAATGAGTTAGACGAAATAGGGAGCTCGATTTTCACTAGATACCGCATGTGCCTTGTGCCACACCTAAGCAAAGCTTAAAATATCACCATAGGCACATTCGTGTCTCAAATAAACAGACGGGGACGATTATTTTGTTTAAGGGGAAGAATACACGTACAAGTCTTTTTTTTTTAATCGTTCCACCGCAAGCAAGATGCACAGGGGGCTACATAAGAGTAAAAGTTTAGCCAAAAGGATAGTGAAGAGAAAGATGAATCAGTTAAGGGGGCGTCAGATAAACGGCAAGAGAAACATGGGAACACAGGTGTGAAGACAGTTGCAAAAGTAGTGAGAAAGGAAAAAAAACAAGATATACAGGGTGATGTAGAAAGGACTGGAGTCAAGTGGATAAGAGATGGGAATTGACATTGCATTCAAATTCCTGCAGGTTGTAGCCGTCAGGAAAGCAAGTATATGAGATGGAGTTCCACAGGCGGGAAGTGCGATACAAGAAGCTGCATAAGTAGAATTGTTGGCTACACTTTGTTGATCTAAATGCGTGATACCTTATTTCCAGTTTTGTTGTACGAGTAAACTCTTGTGGCAAGGGCAACAGTGACTGAAGTTAGTGGGAGCAGAAGCAATAAAAATGTTTATAGAATAGACAGAAGGGAAGCCACATCCCGCCAGTGAGAAAGTGGCTGGAGTTGGGCTGCCAAGTAGTGTAATATAACAATCTAGGCCCACCCGAGGAAGTGAGGAAGCGGGGGCGTTTTCCGGCCGTTGAAAGGAACGGATGGTTGTTTGACCTTATTTCCGGCAGTAGCGGAAATGGCTACAAGAGGCAAACAGAACAGGTGTCTCTGAGAATTACGTGGGCGTGCGTAGGGGAGGCAAAAAATCGGAAGTACCGGTTTGGAGATAAAAAGACCTCGGGCACGGATTTCACGACAGAAGTGTCTGGGCACGACAGACGAGTCTAGTCAGAGAGAGGAGCAACAGATACGACACCCCCCCGTCAACCCCTGGAAGCGCGCTCTCAATTCTCTGTCCTTGTGCCACACGGTCCATCGTCATCAATAAAAATATTATTATATATTTTCATATACATGCTTGTTTGTTGTTTATTGATATACAACAGTAGGGACCTAGCACATTACAGAGTATCTTTTGGAGTCTGTCGAAAACACTGAGATGAACAGCAGGGGCGCCTGATTATATATGACAGCAGTATTCTATGCACGGACGGATGGTTGATTTGTATATGTGCAAGATGGATTCAGGCGGAAAAAAACTCCTAGCCCGACACAGTAACTCAACCTTACAAACTCCAATCTACTACAAAAGTGTACATTATTATTATTATTATTATTATTATTATTATTATATTTATTCTTGTTATTATTATTTCTATGCCTCTGCACTGGAATGCGGATCCCTCGAAAATGTTATTAGACATTTACAGTATCCTTAAGGATACATGGCCCAGTGGATATAGACATTGGTTAGTTCTTGTGACTTGACCCAAAGCGTTGTGTGTTCAAAAAAAGGCTACAGCAGTAGTGAACAAGCAACTTACAGCGATAAGGGGAGATAACTCATGACTTTCAGAAGAAACACTACTACGTAAGGAATGATATTCATATACCCCAGTGATTGTAATAAAGGGTTCGGTTCGAAATTCCTAGCGCCTGACGAAGCCCGGAGAGTTCAACAATCGAAACGTTGTACAAATGGCAACGAAGATGAGGACAATAGTCCGATTAATGTAATTACTGAAAATACTACCTCATCTTAGAAATATAGACAAATAGAATGATCTATTATTAAACGTTGTACAAATGGCAACAAAGGTGAGGACAATAGTTTGAATAGTGTAAATACTGTGAATACTACCTCGTCTCAGAATTATAGACAAAGAGAATGATCTATTATTAAACGTGGTACAAATGGCAACAAAAGAGAGGAGAAGAATTCGAATTATGTAGATACTGTAAATAGTACCTCGTCTCAGAAATATAGACAAATAGAATGATCGATTATTAAACGTCGTACAAATGGCAACAAAGATGAGGACAATAGTTCGAATAATGTAAATACTGTGAATACTACCTCATCTCAGAAATATCGACAAATAGAATGATCTGTAATTAAACGTCGCACAAATAGCAATAAAGTTGAGGACAATAGTCCGAATAATGTAAATACTGTAAATACTACCTCATCTCAGAAATATAGACAAATAGAATGATCTGTTATTAAACGTCGTACCAATGGCAACAAAGATGAGGACAATAGTTCGAATAATGTAAATACTGTGAATACTACCTCATCTCAGAAATATAGACAAATAGAATGATCTATTATTAAACATCGTACAAATGGCAACAAAGATGAGGACAATAGTTCGAATAATATAAATACTGTGAATACTACCTCATCTCAGAAATATGGAGAAATTATTAGACATATTTGAATAAAACTATTTATTTCGACATGATCCTTATTTATTTTCCTAGTTCTAATGATTACATGCGATCTTTTACTTTCTTTTTCAGTCGATAGTTCGAGAACAGATTCAACCGTCTGCAACATCTCTTTAGAGCAAAATATCTCACGATGAAACCAAAGCTGAGAAGAGACATGCGGGAAACAGTGGCATGATAGCGAACTTAAAAACTGTCATAGTGAAATGCGAACTGACGTCCGGAAAGATGTTTTATTTTTTTGCTTCTTCTTTTTAACAAAGCACCAAGAAAGACTAATTTGCTGAAAACTAACATAATAACAAAAATTATCCTGTACTTTTTTTTTGTTTAATATTTCGGTAATTTCTGGAAGGTGGGGAGTTATTTTCGTCCATTTTTAAAATAAAATTACTCCAAGAATTTGAAGTCATCTTTTAGGAGTCTTGCTTTGGTTGCGAACAAATAACGTCTTTGTAATTTTCAGATAGATACATAAATAAAGAGAGAAAGAGTGTGTGTGTGAGTGAGAGTCAGAGATAGATGGGGAAAGAGAGAGGTAGGGAGTGTGAGAGTTTAATGTATGCATTCATTCCCACCATTTTTTGGCAGTTATCACAATTACTATTGGCAGATGATTACTTTGCCAAAAGAGAGAAAAATGCGTTATAATGACTAAAAAGAAAAAAACGAATACATTCTTTTTGGCGTTGTGTGTTTACGCAGATTTTCCCTGGTGTTACACCATGTGCTATCAAAGAAAGAACCATTAAGTGTAAAATAGACTTCCACAACATGATTCCATAAATTATTCCGATTTCTCCATAATTCGTTTTAGTATAACGTTGCAGCAAATTGATAAAGTTCTCTTCCTACGTTGTCTCAAACTTTGAGATGCAATATACTCATTACTCCATATATTATTCAAAATGTTATCTTAATCTTGATTGTTTTTATCCTTATGTTTCACACTATATATTATTCGTTATTCTTGTATGGTCTGAACTTTTTACATGAATTTCCCCAATTAATTTTTAACCAATTCGCTCCAAACAAACTATAAAACCAGTAAGATGCAAGGGGCTACTGGGAGAGAGAAAGAGAGAGAGAGAGAGAGAGAGAGACAGATAGACAGAGAGAAAAACATTAGAAGGGACCGGGAACCAAATCCTAAACATGGAACAAGGTATAAATCTGTACTCCTGTTCAAAGACTAAGGAAGAGTGTGAACCGGACGATAGTTTAACCGTTTTATCAGTATTGAGAAGAAATTTTAAAAAATGAAATAAATAAAAAATTTAGTTAATAAAATTTCAGGAACCAGACGATGACGTTTGTTGAAATAGGCTTAAGAAGGAACAGGAAACCCAGTACTAAAAAGGAATCATCGGATAGATTTCTCCTTCTGTTTAAAATGGTCAGTGTTAATTTTAGTTAGACTTTTCAGTCTATACATTCTTCGATATTCCTTAATTCTGTGATAATTTGAAATTCAGTATTTACGTTATTCGGATTATTGTCGTCATCTATGTTGCCATTTGTACGACGTTTCAGTAGTTGTACGCTCCCGCCTTCTTCAGGGGCCAGGAATTTCGAACCGAACCCTTTATTACAATCACTGTATTCATTGCGTCGTTATTACAATCACTCTATTCATTGCGTCGTAATGCCTCGATTGGAAATCATGCGTTATCTCCCTCCAACCCTGCAAGTTACTTATTCACCACTACTGTAGCCTGGTATTGAACTCACAACTCTAAAAATCAAGTCAGGACCTAACCAACGGCTATATCCACTGGACCATGTGTCCTTCAGTTAAATATCAGGCTACAGCAGTGTGGAACAAGTAATTTGCAGGGTTAGGGAGAGATTGTTTTTGTTTTTGTATATACATGCTTATAGGTCACGTGATGTTTTTCCTTTAAAAATAAAATTTGAAACAATATACATATATATATACATGTATGTTGTGATACAGTGGACATCAGGTCGGAACGAAAAATCGGAGAGCCGAGTTCAAATTTCAATTGGATTCATTGCATTCACATACAGGCAAATATTACCTCCAGCTATTGATTGAATAGCAGGAGGGATTGGTTTCTATAGACTTGGTTGCCAACCAGTCTACCGTAAAACATATTTTGTCGGTCAGTCATGTCTCGAAAAAGAAATGATTATCCAAGCGTATATCACGCATGGCACTTAACTGACTATGGATGTGCATTGTGGATATGCATTGGGGATGTGCATTGTGGTACAGTGGATATCGACTCGGAATGAGAAATCGGGGAATCGAGTTCGAATCGAGTTCCAGTTGAATTCCTTGCACTCACTTACGCGCAAATCATCTTAGGAAAGTTATTAATCCGTCTCTTCCCTCCTGTTATGGGTTAAATAACAGAACAGATTGGGTTCTATAGCCCTGGCTGGCGACTAATCTATCACAGAAAATAATGACAACCTACTACCCAGTCAGTCACGTATTTTTCCAGACATGATCGCCAAGAGTGTACCACGTATGGTACTTAAATGACTGACATCTTGACATTACTTCGGTTCAAAAATTCGCTTTTGGAAAAGTCACCCAATATCTGGATGTAGAATTTAACCAAAACTATGGTTTGGTTTCGCCTCATGTAAAGCCAGACACAGTTATTAAATAGTTTAACACAAAGTCGAACACTGCTACGTTAATAATCAAGCAAATTGTGAAAGGAGTACAGAGCAGAATGTCAAATAATTAATCAACGAAAAAATATTTAATCAAAAGAAAAGCGCTAAAAGAGAAGTTGCACAAGGCAAAGTATTTATATTATTCGGACTAATATCCTCATCTTTGTTGCTATTTGTACGACGTTTAATTACAGATCATTCTATTTGTCTATATTTCTGAGATGAGGTAGTATTTACAGTATTTACATTATTCGGACTATTTTCCTCATTATTGTTGCTATTTGTATGACGTTTAATAATAGATCAACCTATTTGTCTATATTCCCAAAATGAGGTAGTATTTACAGTATTTACATTTTCGGATTATTGTCCTCATCTTTGCTGCCACTTCTACGACGTTTAATAATAGATCATTCTATTTGTCTATATTTCTGAGATGAGGTAGTATTTACACTATTTACATTATTCGGACTATTGTCCTCATCTTTGTTGCCATTTGTACGACGTTTAATAATAGATCATTCTATTTGTCTATATTCCTGAGATGAGGTAGAATTTACAGTATTTACATTTTTCGGACTATTGTGCTCATCATTGTTGCCATTTGTACGACTTTTAATAATAGGTCAACCAATTTGTCTATATTTCTGAAATGAGGTAGTATTTACAGTATTTATATTATTCGGACTATTGTCCTCATCTTTGTTGCTATTTGTACGACGTATAATTACAGATCATTCTATTTGTCTATATTCCTAAATGAGGTAGTATTTACGGTATTTACATTATTCGGACTATTGTCCTCAAGTTTGTTGCTATTTTTACCACGTTTGATTACAGATCATTCGATTTGTCAATATTTCTGAGATGAGGAAGTATTTACAGTATTTACATTATTCGGACTATTGTCCTAATCTTTGTTGCCATTTGTACCACGTTTAATTACAGATCTTTCTCATTGTCTGTATTTCTGAGATGAGGTAGTATTTATTGTATTTTCATTATTCGGACTATTGTCCTCATCTTTGTTAATACTTTACGACGTTTAATTACACATCATTTTCTTTGTCTATATTTCTGAGATGAGGAAGTATTTGCATTATTTACATTATTCGGACTATTTTCCTCATCTTTGTTGCTACTTGTACGACGTTACAGTATTTACATTATTCGGACTATTATCCTCATCTTTGATCCTATTTGTACGACGTTTAATTACAAATCATTCTATTTGTCTATATTTCTGAGATGAGGCAGTATATACTGTATTTACATTATTCGGATTATTGTCCTCATTATTTTTTCCATTCCTACGTCGTTTATTAATAGATCAATCTATTTCACTATATTTCTGAGATGAGGTTGTATTTACAGTATTTACATTATTCGGACTATTGTCCTCATCTTTATTGCTATTTGTACGACGTTTAATTACAGATCATTCTATATGTCGATATTTCTGAGATGAGGTAGTATTCACACTATTTACATTATTCGAACTATTGCCCTCATCTTTGTTGCCATTTGTACGACGTTTAATAACAGGTCATTCTTTTGTCTATATTTCTGAGATGAGGTAGTATTTACAGTATTTACATTATTCGGACTATTGTCCTCATCTTTGTTGCTACTTGTACGACGTTTAATTATACAGATCATTCTATTTGTTTACATTTCTGAGATGAGGAAGTATTTTCACTATTTACATTATTAGGACTATTGTACTAATCTTTGTTGTTGTTTGTAGGACGTTTAATTATAGATCATTCTATTTGTCTATATTTCTGAGATGAGGTAGTATATACTGTATTTACATCATTCGGACTATTGTCCTCATTATTGTTGCCATTTGTACCACGTTTAATAATAGATCAATCTATTTGTCTATACTTCTGTGATGAGGTAGTATTGACAGTATTTACATTATTCAGACTATTGTCCTCATCTTTGTTGCCATTTCTACGACTTTTCATTAGAGATCATTCTATTTGTCTATAATTCAGAGATGAGGTGGTATTTACATTATTTACATTATTCGGGCAATTGTCCTCATCGTTGTTGCTATTTGTGCGACGTTTAGTAAGAGATCATTCTATTTGTCTATATTTCTGAGATGAGGTAGTATATACTGTATTTACATTATTCGGACTATTGTCGTCATTATTGTTGCCATTTGGACGACTTTTAATAATAGATAATTCTATTTCTCTATATTTTTGAGATGAGTTAGTATTTACAGTATTTACATTATTCGGACAATTGTCCTCATCTTTATTGCCATTTCTACGACTTTTCATTAGAGATCATTCTATTTGTCTATAATTCAGAGATGAGGTAGTATTTCCAGTATTTTCATTATTCGGACTATTGTCCTCATCGTTGTTTCTATTTGTGCGACGTTTAATAACAGATCATTCTATTTGCCTATATTTTTGAGATGAGATAGTATTTCCAGTATTTACATTTTTGGGTATATTGACCTTTTCTTTGTTGCTATGACGTTTATTCATAAATCATTCTATTCGTCTATATTCCTGAGATGAGGTAGCATTTATAATATTTACATTATTCGGACTATTGTCCTCATCTTTGTTGACATCTGTACGGCCTTTAATCACTGATCATTCTAATAGTCTACATTCCTGAGATGAGGTAGTATTTACAGTATTTACATTATTCGAAATATTTTCCTCATCGTTGTTGCCATTTGTACGACGTTTAATAACAGATCATTCTATTTGTCTATATTTCTGTGATGAAGTATCATATACAGTATTTCCATTATTCGGACTATTGTCCTCGCCTTTGTAGCCATTTGTACGACGTTTACTCATAGATTATTCTATGTCTCTATATTTCTGAGAGGATGTAGTATTTACAGAATTTACATTATTCGGAATATTGTCCTCCTCTTTGTTGCCATTTGTACGACGTTTAATAACCAGATCATTCTCATTGTCGATATTTTGTAGTTCAGGGATTATTTACAGTATATATATTATTCGTCCTATACTCATTATATTTGTTGCTATTTGTACGACGTTTAATAATAGATCATTTTATTTGTCTATGTATCTGAGATGAAGTAGTATTTACAGTATTTACATTATTCGGACTATTGTCCTCATCTTTGTTGCCATTTCTACGAGGTTTAATAATAAATCATTCAATTTGTCTATACTTCTGAGATGAAGTAGTATTTACAGTATTTATATTATTCGGACTATTGTCCTCATCTTTGTTGCCATTTGTACGACGTTTATTAATAGATCGTTCTATTTGTCAATATTTCTGAGATGAGGTAGTATTTACAGTATTTACATTATTCGGACTATTGTCCTCATCTTTGTTGCCATTTGTAGAACGTTTAATAATACATCATTCTATTTTTCTTATTCATTTAAAATCCTTTGTACAATAAAGACGGAAACTGATGAATATTCGCTTGAAATAGGCGTACACTTCCAATTTACCCTGAAGTAACGTCTCTGCTTTAATTTTTCTTATATTTGCTCTCTATATATTTATCTAGTATTCTGTTAGATGTCGCTTAGAGATTTATTTTACCACTGTAAGTACAGAATACTCCTTTGGATTCCTCTATATCCACACTCCTTGCTTATCTATCTATCTATCTATCTATCTATCTATCTATCTATCTATCTATCTATCTATATACATATACATATACACATATATATATATATATATATATATATATATATATACATATATACATACATATATATATATATATATATATATATATATATATATATATATATATAAGAGAAACAGCGGATAATTAAAGAAGCTAGGATATAAAAAATTTCTTTCTACAATGGTTAGGTATGAATCAGCTCCTGATAACTGCCTTGTGTATGAAACTCAGTTATGCTACCACTGATAAAAAATGTACATTTATTACTAATATATAGTGTGTACGTTACCGTGGAATAGATAACCACTCGGAGAGCTGATTTCAATTCCAGTTAAATTCATTGCATTCACTTACGCACAAATATAACCTTCAGCTATTGATTGAATATCAGGAGAGACTGGTTTCTATAGCCTTGGTTGCCAACTAGTTTTATATAGAAAGTATTAGCGCGAGCATATTTTGTTCAGGCAGTCATATCTCTTTCGTGATATGATCAACCAAGCGTGAATCACATATGGCACTTAACTGACTATGGATGTGCATTGTGGATGTGTGTTTTGGTGCAGTGGATATCGACCTGGAACGAAAAATCGGAATGTCGAGTTTGTATTCCATTTGAATTCGTTGAATTGACTTATGTAAATACCCTTGAGAAAGGTATTAATCCGTCACTTCTTCCTTTGTTCCGGATTAAATAGCTAGACAGATTAATTTCTCTAACCTTGGTTGGCAACCAGTCTACCACAGAAAGTACTTGTAACCTACTGCGGAAAAATCGTTTGCCTAGTCAGTCATGTCACTTTCGAGATATTTTCGCCCAATCGTTTATCAAGTATGACATTTAACCTACTGATATATATATATATATATATATATATATATATAATTGATTATTTCTTTAGAACATGTACAAACTACTACGAAATTGTGCGTTTGTTAACAACATCGAAAGAACAATGTCTCATCAGGTAAGTAATATTAATGATAATAAAGGTAATTTTTTTAAAAATAATTTATGAAAATTAACTTTCTTTTATTACTGGAAAACTTTTTGTATGTAATCAAGGGGATAGGAAAGTTGAAATTTGATTTCTCTTTTTGTTTACTCATCTTTCCTATCCTAATTACCTCATTGCTCTATTTGTATATTGAGCACTGTTTTAAAGTCATGTTTTTTTTCGTTTCTTATTCATTTGGATATATATATATATATATATATATATATATATATATATATATATATATGGGGTCTAGGGGTAGAATCTCCAAATGACGCCGATTCGGTCGGGTTTCGATCCTGGGTTAAAAAGCGAACGGGATCTAAGCCGTACTGATGAACTGTAATACAGCGAAACACATCTGTCTGCGGATGACTATAGCATATATATATATATATATATATATGTATATGTGTGTGTGTGTGTGTGTGTGTGTGTGTGTGTGTGTGTGTGTGTGTGTGTGTGTGTACATGTGTGTGTGTGCACGCGTTTTGTCCTTTAAGGCAAGGTAGGAATTTTTGGTATTTCTATACAAAAGTGCGGATGTCACTGTTTTTTAAATTTGACAACGTTTATGAATGTTTATCAGGTGGAGTGGTTGAAATAGTTTTATCTCTTGTATCTTATATATATATATATATATATATATATATATATATATATATATATAAATGCAAGTTTGATTAAAAAATATAGCCAAGTTTTGTCTATTTATTTAATGTCATTTTTTTCATATTGTCTGCTAAGCTTAATAACATTATCATTAAACAAAGAAATTGCAATACTGTTACATAATTTATTTTAATTATCCAATCTAAGCTTTTAGCCCTTTTCAAAGATGTCCGGTTACTTTATAGTATAACAAATCATTTATTATTTGTGAATTGTTATACTGTGATGTTCTTGACATCTTTGAAAATGGCTTATGTAAGTCGAAAGCTTAGATTGGATTATACAAAAAAAATGTATACATATTGCAATTTTCTTTTTTCATTTAATGATAATTATGCTAAGCTTATCAGACAATATGAAAAGAATTTACATAAAATAAATAGACAAAACTTATCTATATTATTTAACCAAACATGCATTCATGGAAAAATGCTGCCAAAATACACACACAAATAATATATGGATAAATTTAGACATTAACTGTTGTATGATTTAGGTCTGAGGAGTAGAAACATTTTATACCCAGGGATTTGTAGAATATCTAACAATTTCTTCAAGATTATATTACTCTGTTATGTTTCATAAAAAATTAACATTGTGTTCTTTTGAGTCTGTCTGTATTGGAACTTACCTGACAAAAAATACCAAATATTCTACGTTATATATATATATATATATATATATATATATATATATTAATGCAGGTTTCATTGAATAATATAGACAAGTTTTGTCTGTTAATTTTGTGTAGGATCCGTTCATACCCAGTATTAGTCCATTAACATTCATTATGTTCATTAACACACAGTAAACATAGAACATTTAAGTTATTAACAATAAAGAGAATTAAATTGAAAATATAAGTCCATCCCTACCGTGGCGGATGGCCGAAGACAATAACAAAATAATGACGTTGTGGTTCCTGATCTGATTTCAATTTAATTCTCTTTATTGTTAATAACTTAAATGTTCTATGTTTACTGTGTGTTAATATTTATTCTTTGATAATGGCTTATGTGAGCCGAAAGCTTAGACCCGATAAAAAAAATCAACAATTACTGTGATTTTTTGTTGTCTTTCAACGATATCACCATCAAGTATATCAGACGGTATGAACGGATCCTACACAAAATTAATAGACAAAACTTGTCTATATTATTCAATGAAACCTGCATTAATGAAAAATGCTGCCAAAATACACAGAATATATATATATATATATATATATATATATTACGTAGAATATTTGTTATTATATATATATATATATATATATGGGGGTATATATATATGTATGTATGTATATATAATACAACAAGTGCACCAACGACCTAAATATATCATTATATCATATCACATAAAATGTATAAAACGACTACAAATTCTTGTAGCATTAAGCATACAAGTGAAACAATCTAACTGCAATAAATGTTATCCAATTCCGGAACAAAGGTAAAAAAATATTACATAAAATAAACGACTTGACAGCTGGAAAACTCGCGAGAAAATGCGATATTTACAAAAGAAAATCACGCGCAAAGACGCAAACAATGAAAAGAGACGAAATCGACAAAGCACAAAAGCAAACAATTTTTGATAATAAATTATGAAAACAATTTATATTTAAACTTTCAGTAGATACCAAGAAACATAAATATCCGTGACAACGTCCGTTTGACTTTAACCAAGCATGTACGTAAACATACAAGGTGCGATAGACGAATTGTTGTCTGAATGGCGCAAAAAATTTAAATAACACTAAAAAACTCTTATGTATGGATATAGTACTGTGCAAAAGTATTAGCACAAGAACTATTTTATCTTTTATGAGGCATCAATATAAAGTTTAAAATCACCCCTGGTCTAACATTTTTGAACACGACCGGTAGTGTGCAAAAGTATTAGGACAAGAACTATTTTATCTTTTATGAGGCATCAATATAAAGTTTAAAATCACCCCTGGCCTAACACTTTTGCACACTACCGGTAGTGTGCAAAAGTATTAGGACAAGAGTGATTTTCCTAGAAAAACCTCACTGAAATTCAAACACACGGTGAAAAGCCAAGTAAATTGCTAATAAATATTGATTATTTAAAACTAGGTGTAATATATTAAAAAGAAGTTATATTTCATTTTTCCTATTTTCTATTAAACAAGTTATTTTGAAACTACTCTCTTGAACATCTGTGGGATATTTTGGATAAAAAAAATTGATGAATCTAATGTTACTTCGCAAGACACACTTTAGAAACAAATACAAGCTGCTTAGCAGGAGATACCATTAGATACAGTGAAAAAGCTTGTGAAGCCTGACAGAATGAAGGCTGTGATCAAAGCAAAAGGCTAGTATACTAAATATTAAATTTCTTTTGTAACAAGTATTTTTTTTTCTTGTTAAAGCCTTTGTTGAGTAAATCAAATAAAATTCCTTTAATTAAATTTATTTTCTGTCAGTATGCCTCATAAAAGTTAAACTAGTTCTTGTCCAATACTTTTGCACAGTACTATATATATATATATATATATATATATGCTTCCAAGTGAAGAGGACTCGAGGTTTTATTTTTATATCTTGAGTTCTCTGGCATTTATTTTATTATAAACAGTGCTCAATATAATGACTATTATAGAGCTTAATATAATTTAATATAATTATATGGTTATGTCAATTTTACATTGCTACATGGAAATTTCTGTTTCGAGATTAATTCTCATCATCAGGCAATGCTGGTGTGGTTGTGCAGACGATTTACATTTAAATGACAAATACTTTCGATTTTCTGTGAATGTATGTGGGTGGGTTTTTTTGTGTGCGTGATGCTTATATGAAAAACTATTTATTATTAGATCCCTTAAAAATAAAAATTTATAAAATAAACGCAACGAAATTAATGTCATATGCAGACATTGTAAATTATTCACATTAGAAAACGGATAAAACCTAAATTAAATAACATGCTCACCGACGAATTAGGTAAAAATAGAAATGAAAATAAAAATAAAGCCAAAGATAGAATAAGTTAGTTGTCCTTTTTTTTAAATAATTCCCCTCCCCCTCCCCACTTTTGTATCAGGATAGTAAACTTTACAGCAAATTGATAGATGTAGCGAAAAAATAGCAGTTCGGGGTTTACTCGAAGGAAAGCAGACAAGAGGGGAATAGGGTCAAGGAAAAAGAAAAAAGAGGAGGAAAAAGTTGGTTAGCACGTAAATTCCTTGAGGTCAAACCCCTAAGTGAATCTCCATTCTGATTAGCCGAACACACACACACACACACACACACACACACACACACACACACACACACACACACACAAATACCCACATACATTCACAGTAAACCGAAAATATTTGTCATTTAAATGTAAATCGTCTGCACAACCATACCAACATTGCCTGATGATGAGAATTAATCTCGAAACATAGAAATTTCCATGTAGCAATGAAAAATTGACATAATCATATAATTATATTATATTATAATATATATATATATATATATATATATATATATATATATATACTAGCAGTATAGCCCGGTAGCCCGGCGTTGCTCGGGTGTAATGAAAGCTTTAAAACTAATCAATGGTCCTGGAGCTCAGACTCTTTGGACGTTGGCACGAAAGACTAAAAAGCAATAGTTGTTTCCAGTTAAAGTGAAACCGTAGACTGAAAGAAAAATGAATGGATGTAAGTCCAATTTTGATTTTCTGGTATCGATATCAAATAAGATCTTTTCGTCGAAAACTGAATTTTGATGACTTAATAAGTCCTCTGAGTAAATGGTATCATGGCTGAGACTAAGAACTACAATTATATCTACTTAGAGCCAAACTTGAAGCAAAAACTAAAATAAAAGGGCTGAAAAAAATACAGACATAAAGGCAGATATACAGACACACACACAAACATTTTGCCTTATATATATATATATATATATATATATATATATATATATATATATATATATATTATCACTTTTCTGCACTATTGTAAGAACTGCAACCTTGAAACTTCTGAATATCGTTTCTTATGTCTTTGTCTATGAGTGTATCTAATTTGATTAAAATCGAACCATTCCTTCTATAACCCAATATTTTCGATTATCGATTTTCGATATTTATCTGGGGTACTTCCACACAAAACCTAGCTAAGAACACTTGCATATCCTTATAGTACATCTGTGTACATTTTCAAGAAAATCGGTTCAGCCGTTTCAGAGTCTATAGGTAACGGATACACACACACAAAGTTCCATTTATAAATAAGTTTAGATACGAGGTACGATTGGTGAATTGTCGCAATTATTTTATTATTTTAAAGCAAAAGGCTAATATACTTAATATTATATTTATTTTGTAACAAGTATTTTTCTTGTTAATGCATTTGTTGAATAAATCAAAGAAAATTACTTTAATTAAATTGTTTATGTTCTGTCAATATGCCTCATAAAAGATAAAATAGTTCTTGTCCTGATACTTTTGCACAGTACTGTATATATATATATATATATATATATATATATATATATATATATATATATTAGGTGCGATTTTTAAATTCTCGCAATTATTTTATTATTTCAAAGCAAAAGGCTATTATACTAAATATTAAACTTATTTTGTAACAAGTATTTTTTCTTGTTAAAGCATTTGTGGAGTCAACCAAATAAAATTATTTTAATTAAATTGTTTATTTTCTGTCAATATGCCTCATAAAAGATAAATTAGTTCTTGTCCTAATACTTTTGCACAGTACTGTATATATACTAGGTGCGATTGTCGCAATTATTTTACTTGTCCTAATACTTTTGCAAAGTACTGTATATTTGTGAGTATTTGGAAATATTCAATCCAACGGAGGAAACAATTTTAAATTCAGTTCGTAAAGTGGTAAATAAAATTAAACGAATCAGACTTATAAATAATTAGTACGGTTTTTCTTAGCAAAAATATCGTTTTGTTTTTAGATCTATTTTGTCAATAAGCTGTTGTCCTTCGGACGAACATATATCAAGATGAAATTGTAGGGCCCTCGGTGATGCTTGGTTAATTGGCTTTGTGTCAAACACTTCCGAAGTCCCTAAAATTTAAATTTCAAAAGGTTGAAAGTTGGATGTTGAAATGTTAAAGGATAAAAAATTCGTCTGTACATTAAAGTTTTATTTACGGAAGGACAAAAGTGTAAGAAGGAAAATATAAGTGAAAGTTTGTTAACTGAACACTATAATATATTTGCGAAAGAAAAATATTCATTGAGGAAATGCATACCGTTAGGTAGTTAAGGTCGTTCGTAGTAGTAATGTAGGTGTTTGAAATGTCCGCAGAAGTTTAGAGTTCATGGTTGTGTAATAGCAGAATGTAAAGTCTTTGTTCCTTCCTCTTTTTGGTCGGTTGGCGACAGGTTGAGAGAGATATATAAGGCAAAACAAATAAAGAATTGGTAGACGTCCATTTTGTCATTGTGTTTCTCTCTTTAGCGGCGTGGTGTGAAAATGAAGAAAAGGACGTTGGAAGAAAAAGTCGAATGAAACTGTGGCGTGATCTACGTCCGGGTTGGCGTAAAGTGAAAAAGAAGAAAAGAAAATTGGCAGTGAGGGCGAGTCAGCTTGAAGTTTGTTCTTTACATTGGGAAGATACTGTCATCTAACGGACTGCCTTTGACAAGTTAGAGTCGTGGTTTAAATAATGCCGGTTCTCGTAATGCCGGTTCCAGCGAAGCTTTTTACAGCTAAGTGTGAAAATACGTCATTCATGAATTTGTTGGTTTTAATCCAATCAGGATTCAGAATTAGCTTTTTGTATTGACTTGTGAATTTTTCTTAGTTGTTTTTTTTTTCAAAGTCGTTTGAATCCACTTTTGCGGGTGTGCAATTTTACCTTGGGTTTTTTCCCAAATGTTTTAGTCGTTTGAATCCGATTTTGCGGGTATGCAAATTATTTTATGTTTTTTAAGTTGGTTGATGGATTATATAGGATTTTTATCCTATAAAATGCAATAGTTGGTTAAAGAAATGAGACAACAAACCAAAAGTATTGTTATTTTTATTGTTTCATAATAGTTTTAATATTTCACAAATTACTTTCAGGGGTCGTATAAGGGGTTCATTAATATTGCGATAAACATTGTCGATTGATCGATATTTCTGAGATGATGTAGTATTTACATTATTTACATTATTCGGACTATTGTCCTCATCTTTGTTGCCATTTGTACTACGTTTCGGCCGTTGAACGTTCCGGCCATCTTCAGTGATTGTAATAATGGTTCGGTTCGAAAATCCTAGCAACTGAAGAAGGCCGGAACGTACAACGGTTAAAGATTCGTGCAAATGGTAACAAAAATAAAGACAATAGTCCGAATAATGTAAATACTGTAAGCATTGTCGAATTCACAGTCGAGACTGAGCTGAAAAGTTTATAGTTTGGCTATGAAGGAACGCTGCGACGGCCGTGAAATCTTGTATGTATTAATTTCAAATCTTATTAAAAAATGCTTTGTTTCTTTCTAGGTACTACACAAGGCTGAAATGCTAATAGGCTGACTATGAAGGAGTACTGCTCCCGGTTGGAACTTATAAATCTTTCTCTTAAAACTATTTTTCAAGAAAACAGGTCTCTCAGATTCAGCAGCTGTTATTACTCTCTCCAGTATTCCTAACCTTATATTTGAAGTAGTGTGGAATGATAACATCTTGATTATGTCATTTTTGTTCTCTTTGGGAATATGCTAGTCCCTTAGCTGTTTTGAGAGATTTCAAGTGATGTTGTTTCTGTTATTTAGTACAGTTCTTCGTTTCTGATTATGCAGCGCCAAATCACAATGTTCAAATTAGGAGGATCTTTGGTAAGACCGTCATGCTTTATTTGCTCAAAGCCCTTTTTCACTGTTGATTTTAGAAAGTGATTGTATACATGTTGTGGATCGTTGTCACCAATTTTTTGTGGAGTAGTCGCGAAACTTCGCCGCAGAGTTGTAGTGACCGGAAGTAAGACACGGAACAAGAAGGTAGGTTCTAAACAGTGTATTAGTATAACAATATACAAGATATTCAAACGAAGTGTTAATAAAAAGTAACTAGAAATAAGTAAGTCCGAAGGTATTATTACGCTGCTTATTGCCTGTCGTAAACTGTCTTCGTTAACTGCTGTCGTAGCTGCTCTAGTTAACTGCTCTAGTTAACTGCCCTTCGGAGGTGTTATGTCGTGAGTAAGAATAAATAACTCAACAACAGGAATAGGTTAATTGTTGTATTCCGTGAAAATAGTATTTACAAAGGTTATTAGTATCCAATACAAGAATAAAGGTTAATCGTCTCAACCGTCGTAAGACGTAGTATGAGCAATGGGTACTTCCGGGTCGTCACCGGAAGTCTACGACTGACTTGTTGATCGGCTGCTCGGCACACTCTAGTTGTCCCTCCAAGTAAGGGCAACATGTGACACATGGTCAGTTATAACTGGGATTTCCAGGCTATATGGCCCGGCCAAAAAATGTCTGTCTATTTTTGCCCAGTCGTACCTCTACCCTTCGGCGGAACCACGACTGGGTTATAGCTCTCTGCTCGGAAGCAGAGAGCGCCCTCCACCCAAAGGCAGAGGGCTGACAGTGTCGTAGTAGTGTACGGCTGCTCGGCACACTCTCCTCACGTAGATGCCACCATTACTTTACATAGTAATGGAATAGTCCATTGTAGCCGAATAGGTGCGGGCGTCCCAACAGGAAGTCACGCAGGTAATTACATATAACAGGAGAAAGAGTCCATTCCTAATAGGAGCGCACCACAACAATACAGCTGATAGTATAGATATGAATGGATTTGACCCAAAGAAAGAAATATTAAAACGAAAGTCTTATACTGACAAGGCTATTTAAGAACATAACTCGCTTTTTCCGGTTGCTATCGTTCTTTCATCGTATTTTACTGGGTTGGGAGAAGCTACCTCTGGCGAAGACTCTGGCAAATGTATTTCCTACAATTCTTTAGTAATTAATTGTCATGCAAATAAAATGGTTCTTTTGTTCCTACTGCACAATAACATGTGCATCAAATGAATTTATAAATATTTAATAATTACCTATATTGCAGTTTCATCAATGAAATAATTAAGAAAGTTTAGGGTGATTCGGACGACTTCATCTTTGTTCCTTGCCTTGTAAATTTTTTCAAAGTAATAATAACAAAGAAACCCTTCTATTTTCATTTAAAATTATTTACCTGGCAATAAATACTAAAAAATAGTATGAAATACATCATTTTTTTAAAACACTGGTGTGGCCTAATAATTATGTCCGGTAGTGTATATATAATTATAAGCTTATATTTTTTTAATCGTTTTTGATGCTGTTCAGCTAGGTCACCTATTTATCTTTTCTCAATGTTTTCTTCGTTATATTTTGAGACTCATTTCGAATACCTGCGCAAAATAACCAGAATATCTCTTGATGTTTTCTTTTTTCAAGAATAAAAGGATAATATGTGGTTGATTTTCTTTTTATTTTCTGTTTCCGTCTTATTTTTCTCCAACCTTTCTTTTTTTTTATTAGACATTTCTTTCCTTTGGCATCATGATGGAGCTTTAAAAGATGCTATTTTCTTTTGATTTTAATTTATGATTATTAAAGAGTATTCTTGCACGAATTCTTGCATTATACTGACATTCCAAGACATTATGTCACCTTTCAGCTAAATTTTCTGTTTCATCAGAAATACAACGAATCTGGTTTTAATTATTTAAGATTTTTTAGAAATTTAAAACATTTTCTGTTTACACTTCTTACCAAAGAGCATTGTATGATTTAAAACCATCGTCTGAAAGCGACAGGTCAAGAGAAATTCACAGTTTGCCCTTTTTTATTTTAAATTAATGAAACCAGATTTGATAAGTTCTTTTTTATAATTTAAAAAAAGAATGAAACTCCTTACCAAAGAGTATTACATGGATTATAATAAAACAAATCATGAAAACATACAAATTTCATGCTTCCAAAATGTTAATCGTTTCCTGCGTCGCATTTGCAACATGAGTCGGTGAGAAACTGTTATGGGGAAACATCTATTTCTCAGATAATGGACTATCCCTCCTATATTAATAAGAGTTAACAGGAAGTTTTTAGGAATTTCATAGGAGTTCTTTAAACTTCTATTGTAGTTCGGTAGAAATACTAGGCAGTTGATATTAGTCGGCAGCTAGCCGAATACTAAGGAGTCAGCTTTCAGTGGAAGATTACCAAGTTCCTAACATTTTGGGTACGTTAAGTCGATTAGCAACCGACATAGCACGATTATAACCTTCAGTGCGAAAACTACTCAACAGAAACCACGTAATTCAATAAGTGTCACGCGTGATACATGCTTGCCGATCCTGTGTCATTCAATCCATGATTGATTAGGAAAAAGATTCTTCTACTGTAGATTGCTATTACATATTGCACCAAAATTATTTCCAGCCAAAGCTATAGAACCCAATCTTTCCTGCTATTCAATACTTTTGAATAGCAAGTGCTTTTATCGAGATCTATCAGCTAATGTCATACGTCGTGTATGCTTGGCAATCATGTCTCTTTCTATGTTTAACTGACTAGGAATAAAAATTTTTCGCAGTTGGTTGCGATTATTCCTGCGCTAGAGTCTATATATAACATGACCTCTGGCTTAGCCCAGCCATCCTCTTTGACCGTCGGTGGATTGCGCCCACGTTGTGTTGTTGATCTCGAATTAGCCGAAGCAAGATTGTTTGTTAGCACTTGTCAAGCTTGGCCCCGACACGCGACGGATTAGTATATAATGAAAACCAGATTTAAGAGCGTTAATTTCTGCCTGTTCTTATCAGCTGTCCTCGCAATAAGTACACACGAAATTCTCAAGACTGTCTTTTAACCGAGGGTCACACACACACACACACACACACACACACACACACACACACACACACACACACACATATATATATATATATATATATTACAATATATATTACAAGATATATATATATATATATATATTACAATATATATTACAATATATATATATATATATATATATATATATATTACAATATATATTACAAGATATATATATATATATATATATATATATATATATATATATATATATTGTAACAAAGGTATAGAACTCGTAGGCCTTTTTACATGCTGTTCATGCATTTACTTTTATAAAGAGTGCTCGATACAACGCAGAGCAATGTATTGTAATAGTTGTTACAATGGTTTATCAATTCATAGTATCACTACACAAAAATCTTCGCGTTTCGAAGCTGCTATGTGCGCTTCTCGTCGGGTGATAAATTGAAATGAAAATTAAATGGTGAAAACTGTTTATTTATGGTGATATGATGTTTAAGTGAACGTGGGGTGAGTGCTTATTCTGATTTAGTCGGCCTTAGAGGTATAGCTTTGGATTAGGTGAGGTAGTTTAGTTTAAGACATGTTCGTTATTTATTTTGTCTGGGTAGTTCTTATATTGGGATATATGGGTTTTTTTTAAGGAAAGGTAGACATCTTTTGTTTATTTTACTGCTATCTAAGTGTGATGGGAGTGGCGCCGCTGTTAATGAGAACGATGTAAGAAAATGTGGGGTGGAAGTTTAGAATGATCTAGTCGTCCGTTTGTGTTTCTAAAGATGCCGCTTTGGAGAAGTTAGTTTAGAGAAGTTAGGAGAAGTGTGTGGGGTAGCTTAGCTTTGGACAGGTCACTTTTTCGTTTAGTTTAGGTAATTTTTATATTGGGATATATGTTTGTTTTAAGGCAGTGTCGATAGTTTTTATTTTACTACTATTTATAGGTGGATGGAATTGCTGTTAATGTTGTGTGTCGTTTATTTTCTTTTATTTCTACGTTATTTTTTCTTTTGATTTAAAGGATTGATTATGTGTATTTATTGCATTATGGCCCACTTAGATAGCAGTAAAACAAACAAAAAATGTCTACACTTCCTTAAAAAAAAACATAAATCCCAGTATAAGAACTACCCAGACAAAATAAATAAGGAACCTGTTTTAAACTAAGCTACCTCTCCTAACCCAAAGCTATATCTCTTAGACTACAATACGGCCGACTAAATCAGAATAAGCTCCTACTGCACATCCACTTAAATATCATACCACCATAAATAAACCGTTTTCACCATTTAATTTTCATTTCAACTTATCACTCGATGATAAGAGCACATAGCATCTTCGAAACGCAAAAATGTTTGTGTAGTGAGACTATGAATTTTTAAACCATTGTAACAACCATTACAAAATATACTGTTATCTATACATGTACATATATATATATATATATATATATATATATATATATATATGTACATATATATACATGTATATATACACACACACACACACACACATATATATATATGTGTGTGTGTGCGCGCGCACGCGCGTGTGTGAGATAACCGATGAGGGTTTGGAGACGATGGAAACGAAAATGAAACTAATACTTAACATCAGGAAAAGACAGGTGAAGTTCCTGGGACAGGTAATGAGGAAGAGGGGCTTGGAGAATTTGATACTCACAGTTCAGATAGAAAGAAAGAGAGACAGGGGAAAGCAACGTGTAACATCTTGTTTGTGCAAGTGTAAGGCAGAGCAGGATTTACGTGGGGTAACAGGAGAAATAGTGTTAAAAGCCACTAAGGATAGGGAGATGTGGAAGGCCATGATCGCCTACGTCTTGAAGATACATGGCACATAGAAGAAGAAGAAGAAGAAGAAGAAGAAGAAGAAGAAGAAGAAGAAGAAGAAGAAGTCCCTAAATCTGGACAAAAAGGCAATTTTTTTTTCAGAAAATTGAATTTTCAACATTTTATTGAATTGGATTATTAACAAATAACAACTTCAAGATAATTTCTGTTGTGGATCCCTGAAATGGGAACCGCACAAAATAAAGGAACAACAACCAGAAATTGAGATAGAAAACTAAGTATATTAAACGTAAAGATACAAACTTGAACGCAGGTTAGTAATCCAGGAATACGATTAGTACGAAGTATATATTCGAGTCTCTGAAGTGAAGCCGTAGTATGTTCACGAAGGAAGCTGACGGGTGCTGTGTAATACTAATCAGACTGAGTGGAGCTCAGAGCTACAATGTAACCCGGATATAAGAGAGTTGTCGGGACCGGATAAGAATTCTATTATATCCTGGTTTCTCTTATATTCGAGTTTGGTGTATTTTATATACATTACCACAAGGTCTAATTTGAAACCAGATAAACCTCTCTTATATCAGGGTCTCCTATATCCTGGTATCTTATATCCGGGTTATACTACTATGAAATACTGCCGGGGTATTCACCGTGAAACCTCGGTATCTTTCGGTACCTCTCAGTGTCATACGGTAACTGACGTATCTCAGCTACCGTAACTGATGTATATTCAAGTCGAGTCCATTATCATAGAAAAAGAGGAGATCCCACAATTGCCATCATTTGTGATGTAAAAGTTGAGCTTTGCAAGATTCATTTAAACTCGATGCAATAAATTTTCATTGTCGTCAATTGTAGCACATTCAATCTCAGTGCTTTCAGTTAAGTGTGTTGCATGTGCAATCTTCACTGAGTACACAATTTCCTTTAGCAGACCCCAGAAAAAGTAGTCAATTGTTTCTTCTTTCGGTAAAACGATGTATAACCTGTCAGTTAAAGGCCATACTTGATACACGTAGAAGATTTCCGCCATTGCCAACGAAGAGTATGGAATCCAAACTGTCCTGCTATTTAACCGGTAGTTGCAGGGAGATGATACCTTCCCAAGGGTCTTTGCTCGTAAGCGACTGCAACGAATTCAACTGAAATTCGAACCCGGCCCTCTGATTTCTGGTTCCAAACTAATATCCACTGCACCACACCAGATATCTGCGGAACTAATAAAATTAGATTTAATAAGATTTTCCTTGTGTTCAGATTTTAGGCTACCCTGTATGAAGAATTAATACATTGTATTTAATTTAATTAGCAGTTTTCATCTAATATTCCTAATTTTATGACACTAAGGTGTATCATGTCAAATCTCCTGGGATTCTCATCAGAACGGAAGTACTACTGAAATTTTCTATCATTTAAAAAATATTTCAATATATAAATATTATTTAATTATCTTACATTCGGGTCTCATTTCTAATCATTAATATTTGTGATGCATTGATATCAAAATAATTCCATTTAGCAAATTAGCACTAATGATGGGGCGATTTTCTATCAGGAGTTAACTGGGAACGTTTATAGCAAATGATTATTCAACATTATGTGCCAGATTTATTTATTCGATAGGAATTTTATTGAGATAATTTTGCCAGCGTAAGTGACGCCGATTGTCAATTATTACATGTGATTTGAAGCGAAGATGGAGGCTTCATCACAGAAAGCAATCCACTTGTGATTTTAATTATTTAAATGCTTCAAAATTTAGAGGGGGTGAATTTCTCGAAATTTCGGCAATGTTAAACTAAAACGGATGTGAGAGTTGGTGTGGCGACACATAAAATCCTTCAAGGTATTTTCGATTTTTATTTTTTTATTTTTTAAGGTAATAGTTTTAATCGAGTAGTAAATAAAATAAAATTTAAATAAATTCAAGAATACATGAATAAATATCAAATAGAAGGAAATAAAACAAATAGTAGTTACGTTTTAAATTATTTTTCGGTGATTTTAAACAGAATATGGAATCATCAAGTCGTGTTCAAATTTTACTGAGTTGGCTGCGTTCGCGAAAAGGCTCTTAGAAAAAGGTTACAATTAAATTTTTTTAATCATTTCATCCCAAGCAAGGCAGGACAGCAACTGAGGGTTACATAAGAGGTGAGTGATGAGAAAGAGGAACAGGTTACAGGTGAGTCAGAGAATGAGTAACAAAAATACGTGAATACAGGTGTGAAGAGAGCTGCATGAGAGTGAAGTGGAAAGGAAGAAGAACATGATACAAGGGTTGTCAGGGAAACAATGCGAATCCCGAAAATAAGAGATGACAATTGACTTTGCATTTAAATTCTTGGAGATTGTAGCTTTCAGGGAAGCAATTATACGGAAGGGAATTCCACAGGTGGGAAGTGCGAGCAAAGAAGCTGGTAGAGCAGAAGTTGCGGTTTACATTTTCACTGTAAAAGGGTGGGGCCTAGTTGCTAGTTTAGTAGCTCGACTAAATTCATGCTTACAATGTACCAGGGAGCTAAGCTCATCGGAACAGAAGCAGTGAAAATATTTGTAGAAAAGACAGGGGGAAGCCACACTTATATCTTCATCACATAGCTAGAAGATAATAGTAAGTAGATTTGAACTAAGTTAGGTAGAGTGAATATTTTAAGAAGCAAATATATGAATAAAAGAAATAAACCCTTTAAAAATCACTCAGTCAGTCAGTTAAGTGATACACGCTTGGGCGATCATGTCTCGAAAGAGATATGACTGACTGGGCAGAAGATTATGCCGCAGTAAGTTGCCAGTACTTTCTGCGGTAGATGGTTGCCAGCCAAAGCTATAGAACCCAATCTATCCTGTTATTTAACCCATAACTGGAGGGAAGAGACGGATTAATACCTTTCCCAGGGGTATTTGCAAGTAACTGAACGCAAGGAATTTGAACTCGGCTTCTCGGTTTCACTCAGTTGTAATTCGTCTAGCGAGACCAGCGTTACACCACGTTGGAATGACCAAAACGATTTTCTATGCGCAGATTAGATGTGGCATACTATTGTATTGGATCTAGTGGGACAAGCATGCTAATCAATACACCACATAAAAGAGTCCAAGCTTTGTTAAGATTATGCCGGCCAATAACAGGTCTTTCTTGGGAACATCTCGCCGTATACATTTAATAATTTCGGTGAAATATACTTCCTTGTCGTTGTCTTCTTTCTATTTTTCTGTACTCACTAAACTTATTATTCATAATTATGGTGACTGTTCACAAAGCACTGGCTTTTTCAAGGATTACTGTGAAAGTTTTGAGTTTGAATTTTATTTAATGCCATATTAACCTCTGGGTTATTTAATGCCATAAATGCGGTGTTTAAGGTATTTTTTAAATGTTCGGTTATATTGAGAACGTTAATTTAGTCAGATTTTGATGAAAAATTTTATTTTCCTTTTTATTTTAGAAAGCTGAAGATATCTTCTAATTTTTTATTAAAATATATTACTGGTAATTACTTTTTTCCTTTGAAAACTATATTTTTCTATAAAAACCTATTTTTGTGTATATATTTATAAACTAACCTCGACCATTCTATCCCCTCTTCTGGTTACTTTTCCCTCTTCAATATTGACTCCAATGTGCATATGCATGGGTTTGGTGTTTATGTTAGTGAACACCTCCCTCTAGCTAGGGTCATCTCTCTTGTATCCCTAGAGCATTCTTTCATGTGCTTCCCTCTCTCACTTTTCTTTTTCTACCGTTTTCCCTCATCTTATGACTGTTCAGTACTTGATAACATCTCTACTAATATCGTCATTTTTTCTCATCCATCTACCCATATATTTGTGTTTGGTGACTTTAACGCCTACCACAGCAAGTGGCTGGAAAACTCTGTCACCGATCTTGCTGGTGTCCACACCATGAATTTTTCAATCACCCAATCCCTTATGCAAGTGGTAGATTTCCCCACGTGTTTCTCCAATAACCCTAATGAAAGGGACTCACTGCTAGACCTCTGCTTCACCTCTATCCCAGAATTTTGCAATGTCAAGCAGCTCTGCCCTCTCGGAAACCCTGACCATGCAAAAGTTTCCGTTAACATCTCCTTCCATTCCAACGCCACCCAAGAAACTCAGACCAGCAGAATATCGTACTGCTACCAAAGAGCAGACTAGGATTCGTTCCGCGACTTCCTGTGTGACTTCCTGTGTGACGTCCCGTTGAACAGTGTTTTTAGTCTTCCCGCTGAATGTCTCCACTTGGGTTAAGGCTGGAATCGATGCATTCATCCCAGCCAAGTAGTTTCAGCTTAAATCCCATTCGTCTGCCTGGTTTTCGCCTGCTTGCTTGGCCGCCATTGCCCACCGGAATCACATCTTCCGGCTTTACAGAAGCCACGCGTCGGGCCATAACAGGCGCCTTTCGCCTCAGCACGTAATAAGTGCAAATAAATACTCAATGTAGCTAAGATGTTTGATGCCAGAGAGAAGCAACGCATAGCATCTCGTAAGTTCGGCACCAAAGACTACTGGCGAGTCGGTAAATGTGTGCTTAACAATAGTAAAGCCTCAATACCCCGTCTAATCAATGAATTTGAGGTCCTCACCTCTTCAGTGGTCAAGGCTGAATGATTTGCTCGCAGATTCTCCACTAATTCGAGACTGGATTCGTCTGGAGTATCTATACCCAACTTCCCATCTAGAACTGAGGCCCAAGTGAACAACGTCAATATTATCCACTCGCTGGTCTCTAGCATAATCTCGAAGCTTGACCCTCATAAAGCGGGCGGAGGGGATGGAATCCCAGTCATAGTCTTGAAGAAATGTGCTCCTGAACTCTCCTCTGTCCTCACTGAGCTCTACAACTACTGCCTATCTGCTTCCTGCTTTCTTGTCTGTTGGAAATCTTCCTCTGTAGTTTCTATATTTAAGAAAACTGGAGAACCTCAAACACCGCAAATTACCGCCCTATCAGCTTCCTACCGATCTTTGGCAAAGTGTTCGAAGCCATTATCAACGCCGAGGTAGTTCAACATTTCACAGTCTTTGATCGGACAAACTGTATGGTTTTCGCTTCACTAGGTTTACTGCTGATATGCTAACGACCATCACTGAGTATATAAACCAATCTTTCTACGAGAATGACGAAGCTCGA
Organism: Ascarosepion bandense; assembly: GCA_037127315.1. Classification (NCBI taxonomy): domain Eukaryota; kingdom Metazoa; phylum Mollusca; class Cephalopoda; order Sepiida; family Sepiidae; genus Ascarosepion; species Ascarosepion bandense. The sequence goes on along the minus strand of JBBBDQ010002171.1, from coordinate 202,313 downwards.
AGCGTTGCCCTGGATATTTCCAAAGCGTTTGACAGGGTCTGCTATGCTGTCCTTCTACGCAAGCTGCGGAGCTATGGTATAACTGGACATTTGGTTGATCTAATCCAGTCATTCCTCTCTAACTGCACAAAGAAGGTAGTATTAAATGGACATTCCTCCCAAAACTACCATACGAAAATGTCCCTCAAGGCTCTATTCTAGGTCCTACGCTTTTTCTGATCTACATTAACGATCTCTCCGATGTTATAAGATCCCAAGTAGGCATGTACGCTGACGACACCACCGTTTACTCTCGCCTCGATCAAAAATCTGCTGAGGTTGACAAAGCGAACTTTGCTGCCGAGCTTGAGAAGGACCTCCAATCCGTGGTGGACTGGGGAAAGAAATGGCTCGTAAATTTTAATGCTTCCAAATCGAAGCTGCTATCTATTAACGATCATAGACAATCGCGCCTACCCACCCCCATTAGCATGGAACAGGCTAGCCTCGCTGAGAGTAATACACTACGCCACCTTGGCCTCACTCTCAGTGGACCTCAAGTAGAATGACTATATCGAATCCATTGTTAAATTCGCTGCCAAGAAGATCGGTTCACTGTGCAAGGCCAGGATATTTTTCCCGTCTAAGTCCATTATCCACATCTACCATCCGCTCGTGTATTAAATACTGCTGCTACATCTGGTCGGGTGCCTCTGCTATACACCTTTTGGTTCTTAACAAAATCCACCGGAGAATCTGCAATGTGCTCGATACCGACTTAGTAGCTCAGCTGCAGTCGCTCTCTCACCGGCGTGACGTGGCTTCCCTGTGCCTCTTCTATAAATACTTTCACGGCTTCTGCTCCGATGAACTTAGATCAATGGTGACCCCTAGGTATGAATTTACACGAGCTACTAGATTAGCAATGAGGTCCCAGCTATTTACAGTGAAACCGATAAAGTGTAACCGCAATTTCTACTCTAACAGCTTCTTTTCACGCACTTCCCACCTGTGGAATTCCATTCCATATACTTGCTTGCACGACTGCTACAATCTCCAAGAATTAAAATTTAAGGTCAATAAACATCTCCTATCACACTAACTCGCATCCATTCTCTCTAGCTTTTTTTTTTCCATCTACTCCACCTCCATCCTCGGTATCCTCATCCGTCTATAACCCTCCTTCTGACATTTCCTATAACTGACCCCCTCTTTCTCATCACTTTCCCCGTATGTAACCCTCTGCGCAACAGTGGCAGTAGATTGCTCTGCTTGAGGTGAGATGATTTTAAAAAAGTCTTGGGGTGAACTATTTGCTCATAAAAGTTGCTGCCACCTCGGGTCAGAGTGCATCTGGGAACAACAGCAATTGAGGTGTTTCCATGTTCTCACAACCTCTCAATCAGAGGCCTTGCTGATGGATGCAATTTACCATCAGATCAAGGGGATTCACATCTAACAAAATGACCGTGAATGCCGGACAATCTCTTCACACATGAAGTAAATAATGCAGGCTACAGAAATTTGCTTATACAGAAAGTTACTAAGAATAACATGGACGTCGAGGGTAACAAGTAGCGTCTTAAGTAGATTAGAAAAAAAAAAAAAAAAGGCACGTATAATCTGAATCAAAAAGAGACAGCTAAAATTCCTTGGACAAATTAATAAGGAGGAAAAGCTTGGAAAACTTTACACTTACAGGAAATTTCGAATGTAAAAGGGATGGGATAAAATAGTCAGTCAGTTAAGGGCCATACGTGATACACGCTTTGGGCGATCATGTCTCGAAAGAGACATGACTGACTGGGCAGAAGGTTTTCCTGCTGAAGGTTACCATTGCTTTCTGCGGTAGACTGGTTGTCAACCAAGGCTATAGAAACCAATCCGTCCTATTACTTAACCCATAACTGGAGGGAAGAGACGGATTAATACCTTCCACAAGGGTAACGATTTTGTGTCGATGAATGATGGGATGGTTGTTAGATGGATGGTTAAATAGAAAAATGTTGCTAAAATCTACAAGGTATAGACGTTCGTGGAAATCCAAGATTATCCACGTCCTGAAGGGACACGGCATACAGAAGAAGAAGAAGAAAAAGAAGGGGGATCCTGGGAAAATGACACTTATAATCATAATCAGAAAAAAATTGGTAAAATTACTTGGACAAAATAATAAGGATGAAAGGCTTAGAGAATTCGACACTCACAGGAAATATGGAATGTAAAAGGGACGGGAGGAAGTAGTGGTCTATTTATTTGACGATTTTGTGTCGACGGATGATGGAATAGATTTTGCTAGGTAGAAAAGAGAGTTATGATTGATAACTTCCTGAAGGAGCACGACTCGAAGAAAGAAAATAAAGAAAGAAAGAAAGAAAGAAAGAAAGAAAAGGGATGCGTAGAGAGCCATGATCTGTTACGTCCAAACAAGAAAATGACTTTTAAAAAAATTAGAAAACTTAGTTTTTTATGTTAAAGTATTTATTGTCCCTAAAATGATTTAAAGAAAGATGGCGCCACTCTTCCTTTTTATTACGGATATAAGGAACTTTTAACTTAATGTAGACCGTCTACCTTTCCCAAGGGTATTTGCGGGAAAGGTATTAATCCGTCTATTCCTTCCAGTTATGGGTTAAATAACAGGACAGATTGGGTTCTATAGCCTTGGTCGGCAACCAGTCTACCGCAGAAAGCAATGGCAACCTACTGCGGGATAATCTTCTGCCCAGTCAGTCATGTCTCTTTCGAGACATGATCGCCCAAGTGTGTATCACGTATGACACTTAACTGACTGAGACCGTCTACGTCTAGAACGCATGTTTTTACTTGTTTTTATTTAGTGTGCATACTGTAGAGCAAGTTATCTCTTGCTTGCTGTAAGTCCATAGCATGTTTTCGCCGAAGGTGTACACTAACGGCCATAATTATTAGGCAACCCCAGTTTAAAAAAGAAATGATGTATTTCATAGTATTTTTAGTATTTATTGCCAAGTGGTTAATTCAAAAATAAAAAATAGAATGGTTCCTTTGATATTATTACTTTTGCAAAATTTTACAAGGCAGCGAGGAAGCCTTTGCTTCGGCCAGTCAATAAGAAGAGAGGGGAAGGGAACACAAAAACTGGACACAAAAACAGTTCATTTGATGCACATGTTATTGTGCAGTGTTTTTTTTTTTTTTTAATCATCATATCACCCCAAGCAAGGCATTTTACTGCCACTGTTTTGCAGGGAGTTACATAAGAGGAAAGTTATGAGAAAGAGTGACAGGTTATAGGGGGTGTCAGGAAGTGGATAAGAGAAGGATGAGAATACTGATGAGGGTGGAGTGGACAGAGAAAGGAGCATGAGAGAGAGGATGCAAGTTAGTGCGACAGGAAATGACTATTGATTTTAAATTTGAATTTGTGAAGATTGTAGCTGCGGGAAAGCAAGTAAACGTAAGAAAATTCCACAGGCGGGAAGTGCGTAAAAAGCAGCTACTAGAGTAGAATTTTTTTTTTTACGCCTCCTCGGGCTATCTCTCACAACAGACCTCAAGTGGAATCATTATATAGAGTCCATAGATAAATCCGCTGCTAAGAAAGTCGGTTCTCTGTGTAGGGCCAGGAAGTTTTTTCCGTCCCAAACAATCCTGCACATATACAAGTCTACCATCCGCCCGTGCATTGAGTATTGCTGCCATATCTGGTCCGGTGCTCCTGCTATCCACCTAGGTGCCATTGACAAAATTCAACGGAGAATCTGTTATGTGATCGATCCCGACTTGGCAGCTCGAATACAGTCACCGGCGCAATGTGGCTTCCCTTTTAATACTTTCACGGCTTCTGCTCCGATAAACTTAGCTCATTGGTGCCCCCTATATATAAATTTACTCGAGCCACAAGATTAGCAACTAGGTCCCATCCGTTTACTGTAAAACCAGTAAATTGTAAATGCAACTTCTATTCCCTCAGCTTCTTTTCTCGCACTTCCCGCCTGTGAAATTCCCCTCCGTTTACTTACTTCCACGACAACTAGAATCTCCAAGAATTGAAATGTAAAGTCAATAATCATCTCTTATCTCACTAACCTGCATCCTTTCTCTCATGCTCGTTTCTCCGTCCACTCCACTATCATCAGTACTCTCATCTTTCTCTTACCCACTTCCTGTGTGGGATCAATTTTACATTACAATCACTATATAAACAGATCCGTCAATTTATGACCACAGTCATCCTTCTCTTACCCACTTCCTGACACCCCTTATAACATGTTACTCTTTCTCATAACTTTCCTCCTATGTAACCCTCTGCGAAACAGTGGCAGCAAAATGCCTTGCTTGGGGCAATATGATTATAAAAAAAAATTCTATACTATTATATTGTGGATATAAAGTGGGGGATCAATTTTATAATACAATCAATATATAAACTGATCCCTCACTTTATGACCATAGTCATTCTTCTCTTACCTACTTCCTGACACCCCCTGTAACCTGTCACTCTTTCTCATAACTTTCCTTCTATGTAACCCCCTGCAAAACAGTTGCAGTAAAATGACTTGCTTGGGACGATATGTTTATAAAAAAAAATATTTTTATACTATTATAATGTGGATATAAAGTGAGGAATCAATTCTACATTACAATCAATATATAAACTGATCCCTCAGTTTATGCCACATTCATCCTTTTCTTGCCCACTTCCTGACACCCCTTATAACCTGTTACTCTTTCTCACAACTTTTCTCCTATGTAACACCTCGCAAAACAGTGGCAGCTAAATGCCTTGCATGGGGCGAGAGGATTATAAAAAACATTTCTGTACTATTATAATGTGGATATAAAATGGGTGATCAATTCTACATGAAAAAAAAGTCCTGTTAAATTCCTTGTTCGTCTTTTGCCTGGTCAGTGTCTAGTTGACCCCACCACTCCTCAGCCAAAAGATAAAATAATTCTTTTTCTCTCCTGGCGTTAGTACACGTGCGTTTGGTTTAGGATCAGCTTTGAAATATTCTTAAAAGTAAGTTATAAGTTTGCTTTGATTTTATTTTGTTTTATTTTTTGTGGCTAATTTTTAAATAGTTTCATGGTTATTTGAACGAGTGTTTACCCTTTTTCTAGGAAATTTCTTTGACCGGACTTTAACTAAGTTAAACTAAGATAGTCTAAACTATCGCCCGGTTCACACTCCACCCACGTCTATTGAACAGGTGTAGAGGCTCATCCCTTGTTCCCTGTTTAGGATGTGGTTTACGGCTTTCTTTCAATCTTTTCACTTTTCTTTTTTTTTTTCTCTCAATTGGAGTAGATAGACTAAACTATCGCCCGGTTCACACTCCACCCACGTCTATTGAACAAGTGTAGAGGCTCATCCCTTGTTCCCTGTTTAGGATGTGGTTTCCGGCTTTCTCTCCTCTAATCTTTTCACTCTTAGTAGCCCCCGGTACATCAGTGGCGTTACCGCCTTGATCGGGGTAATATGATTAAATATATATATATATATATATATATATATATATATATATATATACATATATATATAAACTGATTCCTTACTTTATGGCCACATTCATCCTTCTTTTACCCACTTCCTGACACCCCTTATAACCTGTCTCTCTTTCTCATAATTCCTCCTATATAACTCCTTGAAAAACAGTGGCAGTAAAATGCCTTGCTTGGGGCGGCATGATTATAATAAAATAAAATAAAAACTTAAAATGTTAAAATTTTACGAGAATAACTCTCACCAATACGTTATATGGTAAAAAATAAAGTAATTTTTAAATTTAGTAATTCTTATTATTTAATGATGTCATTTGGAATATAGAAAACGTCATGAAAGTAAGTGGAATTGGCCTAATTTTGTCCATCCAGTATTCTCATTATCTCCACTTTTTCTTTTTATATCATTTATTAATATTCTGGCAAAAAAGAAAAAAATCAAAAATAAAATGGATATATTCTTAACGTTCACGCATGTTAATTATCTCCTGTCGAAATAAAATTGTTTAATTTAATTGCCGAGAGGAAAATAAGTCTTTTTTTTTAATATCTTTCCTCGATTATTTTTTTTTTATGTTTCTTTTTATTCTAGAGGGAAACAAGATAAAAATCTGTAGAGAATTTTCTCTCTGGAGAGGAAGAAATTATAGTATCTTGCAGAGTATTGTACTGTAGGTCGGGCGCTTCGAGGTTCCAATTTCTTGCCAAATGAGAATAAAATCTCGAAGAATCGCCAATAGGTACTGAGACTAGATTCATCATTTCTGTTTAAATTAGCAAAATTAAAGTCAATATATTCCCTAGTTTTCCCGGTCTTGGGTATGACGGTAAACTCCATCCGGCAGCAACGCCTTTGATTGGGAGGTTATCAGGAGCAGGGAACCACCTCAATTGCTGTTGTTTCTACCCTGACACGGTGTGGTAGCACCTGTTAATGTCCCAGCTCTGTGCAAATATTTAACCCCCAAACTGGAGTCAAAGCTCCATGAAAGTATAAAAATACACTTTTATAAAAATATATACATATAACTCCATGAAAGTATAGTAAAGTTTTGTAATTTACTTGAAGCATTGTGCATATTAGGTGCATGGTTAGGTCTTGAAGGCTGTCACAATGCATTTAGTAAAATAAAGGAAGGTGAAAAAGATTTGGGATATTACCTATTTATTATACATTAATATTTCGAGATCAAAATCTCATCTTCAGAATGGCAGAAGAGCGTGTGTCTGTCTGAGTGAGTCTGTGCCTTTTAAAGAATGGTCATTCCTGGCTGCTGCTGTCATTAATTGTACAAGTGCTTGTGTGTGTGTGTGTGTGTGTGTGTGTGTGTGTGTGTGTGTTAGAGCATGTGTGTGTGTGTATATGTGTGTGTGTCTATGGTATATATATATATATATATATATATATATATATATGTGATTGACAGTTGGGACCTTTTTCTGGTCTGATGATATCAGTCTACTTTAATGTCTGGTTTATCTATTGTCATTATTATTATGTGTGACCTGACCGTTAATTTGACCTTTGTCATAGTTGAAGAGGATTTGTTTTATTATTGTTGTTTTATCTATCTGCTTTATCTCGTGGTGTGTGCGTGTCCGTGACTGTGTCATGTGTGCGTATTTATGTGCGTATACTTCTTGTAATTAATTTACTTTATTTTGTATGTGTGTGTGTGTGTGTGTGTGTGTGTGTGTGTGTGTGTGTGTGTGTGTGTGTTATAGGTACCTCCAATACTTTGCGGGGAAAAACAGCATAGTGTAATGAAAACGGCCACAAACAAAATTCTATCGTTGATGTTATTATTAAGACAAAACACCAAATTATTTTTTATTGAATTGTTATTATTATTATTTCGTTTTTTATGAATTTCTGAACTTCTTTCTAACAAACAGTATAGCGTAATGAAAAATTATGAAAATACACTTTTATAGAAATATATACATAACAGACTTTTATATAAAAATATACATTTTTAAAGGAAAAAAAATATTACCATACTACCTTTTTTAAGAAAAAAATTATTACTAGCAATACATTTTTGAATAAAAAACTACAAGATATCTTCATTTTTCTAAAGAAAAAAATGGAATTCTTTTCTTCGAAATCTGACTGAATCAACCTTAACATTAACCGAACATTAAAAAAATATCTTAAACTCCCACCTTTTTGGCATTTATGACACGATAACTAGGCGTATATTAAGAAGGATTTGTAAAATATGTATTTTATTATAATAGATTAAGAATAGAAAAATTTCGTTTAACAAAAGTGCTAAGTGAAAAAGAAAAGAAAAAATAAATAAATAAACGCTTTTTCTTTTATAAGTAAATTTGCGGAAGAGAAAAGGGTATCAGATTTCTGTTAAATCCTACCAGTCTTCCAATAAAATATTTGACTAAGTGATTTGATGTGATAAACGATAAACGTTTAAGAAATAGATTTTAGGTGACCAGGTGATTTTAGGTTACTGTATCTTGACTACACATTAAAAAAATAACGAAAAGATAATAGAATTTTCCCTTTCTCCTGGCAATAAAAAACGCCAGGTTATGGGTAAAGTGTCAGAGCTATAAAAACATCCGACGGCCTTCACACAAAGCTTTATTAAGAAACAAAGTTAAAAAAAAATCCTGGAAAATACGTCGTTGGAGGCTGAGTGCAGTCGGGATGTTTACACATCAAAGGAAGCAAAATTTAAGTACCTTGAAATTTTGGACTTACAGTTACCAGTGCTTATCTTTTGTTTTAAGCCGATGGTCTAGTGGACTTCCGATTATTTCAATATAAATACAAGTGATTTTTCCGAGCTGATCAGTTCAGCCGGGCGAGCAGTTCAACGAGCGTGTGCTTGAAGAAACTACGTGTGTCAGGCACACTGAAGAAGAGAAACTCCGTTCGTCTGAGTCGCTGGGTTCAGCATTTGATCTCCATTAATTAGAGTTAGAGCTGAATGACACATCGCCTGCATCAACTGCAAGACTAACTCTGAACGAAATAATATCAGTAAGATTAAACTAATTCAAGTTGTGGAAGTTAGTTCCTCCAATAGTTTATCTTGTACCCCCAGCTTGAGACTTCGACTTTTTCAACCAACCCCCGGCAACATCACAGCGTGGAGAACGGCCGCCGGAGAAATTGTTCGAAACTCTAACACATTAAATAACTCACAGATGTTGATATGCCGTTAAACAAATCTCAAACTTTAGATTTCCCTAAGTGCCGTTATGGTAATGAGAATGTTAATATTTGCCGTTTCCCTATAAGGAAACATTTGGCATTCATCGACCGAGCATCTAATATAGATATAGTTTGAAAATAAATCTTTTTCTAAAAATTCTTTTTTGTAAGGTAAACAGTTTTCTTATGTCTATTAGTTGTTATCGATCTTTTCTTTATCGAAATATCTCTTTTTCTTTTTTTCATATCACCCCCAAGCCAGACGGGACCTGCGCAAAGGAGTTATATACAGAGAAATACTGTTTATAGTGGGCACTGAATAGAACATAAAAGATGAACGGGATTCAAGAGGACTAACATTTAAACTTTTAGAGATTGTAGCTATCAGGAAAGCAAGCAAACGGAAGGAAGTTCCACGGGCGGGAAGTGCGAGAAAAGAAACTGTTGGAATAGAAGAGATGGTTACGTTGAACTATTTTATTGGTAAAAGGTTGAGACCTAGATACCAATCTAGTAGCACGCTTAAATTCATGTGGTCGAAGAATCAGGAAAAAATTTCTTTAGAGCAGTTTCCATGAAAATATTTGTAGACAGAGGAAAGCCACGTCACAACGGTAAGAATATTACTGGAGTCGAGATGTCAAGGTAAACGAATTATATTGTCGATCTTTGTCTGGATATTGCCGAGAACCACGAGATGAATTGCAGAAAAAACTGACCAGATTTGACAAGAGTATCCAGTGCACGGACGAGTGGTAGATTTATAAATGTGCAAGATGGATCCTGAAGAGAAAGATATTCTGTTACGGCACAGTGAACCAGTTTTCCTCCCAATAGACGTAGCAATCAATGCGATATAGTCACTTCACTTCACGTCCTTTTGTCAAGAATCTCAATATGTACAGTATGAGCACCCGACCAGATATGGCAACAGTATTCAATGCACGGATGAATGGTAGATTTATAAATGTGCAACATGGATTCTGAAGAGAAAGATATTCTGGCACGGCACAGTGAACCAGTTTTCCTCCCAATAGACGTAGCAATCAATGCGATATAGTCACTTCACTTCATGTCATTTTGTCAAGAATCTCAATATGTACAGCATGAGCACCCGACCAGATATGGCAACAGTATTCAATGCACGGACGAGTGGTAGATTTATAAATGTGCAACATGGATTCTGAAGAGAAAGATATTCTGTTACGGCACAGTGAACCAGTTTTCTTCCCAATAGACGTCGCAACTGATTCGATTTAGTCACGAAAAAGTATTACTAGACACAAAACTTAAAATAAATTGTTGAAAGAAAAAACGTATTACCAGCAATAAATAAATAAAATTTAGTTAGCAATAAATGACCCACCATGTTTGATATGCCATAAAAACAAAACAACCAATCAACCAACATACATGGTCGTTTAGTTTGGTACAAAGTTTTAAGGCATTCTAACTTGCATGATGACTTATGATTGTTTCAACGTTTTTTAAAATTGCCTTCAGTACATCCTATATATATATTTTTTCTCTTGTATCTTGAACTTCTGTTTTGTAAATAATTATTTTGGTTTTACAAAATCCATCAGTAGACAGTTGCTTTTATCTCTACAGTTACATTTTTCAGACAGAGAAAAACATATACAGAATATAGTGAAGACAATTATAAATATATATATAGTCATCCGCGGACAGATCTGTTTCGCTGTGTCACAGCTCATCAGTACGGTTAGACAGCCTATTGCTTTTTAACCAAGGATTGAAACCGACCAAACTGACATCAGTCGGCGATTCTACCACTGAGCTATGGGCGCTCGACAGAAGAAGGCAGACTTTTAGCGTATGATGTATTATACGCCAGTAGTCAGAGTGCCCTAATTCATTACTGAATAGAGCGATATATATATATATATATATATATATATATATATATAATGAAATGAATTAAGAAATTGAGTTCTTTCGCTGACTGGCGTGTGTATTCACTGCTTATATACAACTCGTTAAAATTCCCCTTCTCTGATTTCATGTGCCTATGCATTAGGGGGTAGCTATGATACTGCGAAACAGGATTGTATGTGAATATATATACTAGTCATCCACATACAAGCCTGTTTCGCTGTATCACAGCTCATCAGTGTGGCTAGACACATCCACTTGCTTCTGGCCGGAATCGAAACTCGAGCGGTTTGGTGTCAGTCGGAGTAGTTATGATCTGATTCTTGTAAACGTATAGTACAGAAGAAAAGTTCATAGACATACTCGGGTAGTTCAGGGAGACGACCATTCTTCAATCATCTTTAACAATGTAATGTATAGACGTAGCAATTGATGTTTGTGTTCATTTAATGTGTCCTATAGCTTAACGAGAATGCTAGTAAATTTTGTGACCTCATTAAATTTATAGGGCATAATCTGAAAACAAACACAATAGATATTATATCATAACAATTACAAATCTTCAACACAAATATATTAACTGAAAAAAATGAGTGTGAGTTGTTTGCTAGGGTTTATTTTGTTTTTACGGACTTTCAAACTCAGTGGGTTATTTAATGCCGATATTTTTAGGATAGTTTCATATCAATAGAAATGTATTCTTTGTAAGAAATCAGTTTGAAGATAAGGTTTCATTGACGTATTTTTGTAAAAAGGGTTTTGAAATATATTTTTGGGGCATATCAACTTCAATGATTACTTACTGACGACAATATATTTAGCATAGTTTCATATCAATAGAAATGTATTCTTTGTAAGAGATCAGTTTACAGATGAGATTTCATTGACGTATTTTTGTAAAAAGGATTTTGGAATATTTATTTTTTTACAGCATATCAACTTCAATGATTAATTAATGCCGACAAGACTTTAAGGTTTCTTACTGGAGCGGGACTATATTGTAGTATCATCTGCGTAGATGCCTACTTGGGACTTGATCTCATCCGGGAGGTCGTTGATGAAAATAAGGAAGAGCGTCGGGACCAGGATAGAGTCCTGTGGGACACCAGCATTCGTGCTGTAGGACGAAGAGGCACGCCCATTCAGAACGACTTTCGTTTTGCGGTTATTTAAGAAAGATTGGATTAGGTCAAGCAGGCGGTCGGTAATACCATGACCGCGTAGTTTGCATAGGAGGCCAGAGTGCCAAACCCTGTCGAAAGCCTTGGAGATGTCCAGAGCAACCGCGCGAGCCTCGTCAGACTCATCAAGGGCCTGTAGCATGTACTCCGTTACGGATGTTAACAGGTCGGCCGTGGACCTGTCAAAGCGGAATCCATATTGCCTGTCGGAGAACAGTTTGGGGCGGTGAGATGATGAACTATTTCAGCATTGATTATAGCCTCGAATACTTTCCCGAATATCGGTAAAAGACAGATAGGGCGATAGTTGGATGGGTCCGAGGGTTCACCACAATTCTTAAAGACAGGAACGACTGAAGAGAATTTCCAGCATGCAGGAAAGCAGGAAGCAGAAAGGCAATAGTTAAATAGTTTAGAGAGGACAGGGGAAAGTTCAGGAGCACACCTCTTAAGGACTATCACCGGGATTCCATCGTCTCCACACGCCTTATGGGGGTCGAGTTTTGAAATTACTCTGGATACTACTGTCGGGGTAATATATACGTCGTGCAGTTTGGCCTCAGTTCTAATAGGGAAGTCGGGTGGGTGCACTCCGGATGAGTCGAATGTGGAGTTGGATGAGAATCTCTGGGCAGAGCACTCAGCTTTGTCCGCAGATGACGTGAGAACCTCAAATACATGGATTAAAGGAGGTATTGAGGATTTCCTGTTGTTGAGCACTCGTTTACAAATCCTCCAATAGTCCTTGGAGCCAAACTTGCGGTCAGCTATGTGCTGTCGCATTCTCTCAGCAAACAATTGTTTGGCGTCATTTAGAGTTCTCTTGCACTCATTGCGAGCAGATGTGAACAGGCGCCTAGTGTGATCAGTTGGCTGTCTCCGGAATAGACGGAAGTAATGGTTCCTGTGGGCAATGGCCGCTGAGCAGGCAGGAGAGAACCACGGAGAGGAATGAGGTTTTAAGCAATACTTCCTGGTGGGTATGAAGGCATCAATGCCAGCTTTCACCCATGACGAGATCTCAGAGGCACAGTCATCAACTGATAGGTCAAACACTTTTCCCCAAGGGACGTCGCAGAGGAAATCGCGAAAGGCATCTCAGTCAGCTTTTTGGTAGAGGTAGGAGGTTCTATAAGTAGGGGGCTCCTGGGTGAGATTGGAAAGAAATACTGACAGACTACAGCGTGGTCAGAGTTGCCGAGAGGGCAAAGCTGTGAGACTTGACAGGCGTAAGGCGCAGAGGTGAAGCATATATCTAGCAGTGAGGAATGACCTGGGGAAGCGAGTGGGGAAGTCCACCACTTGCGTTAGGGATTGGGAAATAGCAAAGTTCATGGCGTGAATGCCCGTCGGATCAGTAACGGCGTTTTCAAGCCACTCAGTGTGATGGGCATTGAGGTCTCCAAATACAAATATGTGGGCGAATGGGTGATAGGAAATAGCCTTGTCTATGTCGTCAGCAATGCTATCTAGTAGGGAGCAATCAGGAGAGGAGGGAGAATGGTAAAGAAAAAATAGGTAGCTAACCGAACTGAGGAGAGACAGGAGGAGACATATGTATTGGTGGTCAGTAGATTCGAGTGAAGTTACCCTAGCAATGGGGAGGTGTTCACTGACATAAACACCCAGCCCATGCATGTGGACAGGGGAATCCTTCCTTAAAAGGGGAAGATAACCAGGGATGAAGAGGCCAGAGGAGGGAATAGCTGAGTTGAGGTTAGTTTCGCAGAGTGCAAGGATGTCAGGGGACTTTTCATGCAGGAACGCTTCTACACTAGGAAAGTTAGTACGAATACCTCGGATATTAGTGAAAGAAAGGTTAATGGGTTTAGGTGGTTTGGATTTAACAGGTTTAGGGTCTTCAATGATTACTTAATGCCGACAAGATTTTTAGGATAGTTTCATATCAATAGAAATGCACTCTTTAAGAAATCAGTTTGCAGATGAAGTTTCATTTACTTATTTTTGGAAAAAGGGTTTTGGGATATATTTTTTTACGGCACATCAACTTCAAAGATTACTTAATGACGACAATATTTTTAGGATAGTTTCATATCAATAGAAATATATTCTTTGTAAGAAATCAGTTTGCAGATAAGGTTTCATTGACGTATTTTTGTAAAAAGGGTTTTGGGATATATATTTTTACGGCATATCAACTTCAATGATTACTTAATGCCGACAAGACTTATAGGATAGTTTCATATCAATAGAAATGTATTCTTTGTACGAAATCAAATTGCAGTTAAGGTTTCATTGACGTATTTTTCTCAAAAGGATTTTGGAATATATTCTTTGGGTATGTCAACTTCAACGATTATTTAATGACGACATGATTTTTAGGATAGTTTCATATCAATAGAAATGTATTCTTAGTAAGAAATCAGTTTGAAGATAAGGTTTCATTGACGTATTTTTGTAAAACGGGTTTTAGATTATATATATTTTTAGGGCATATCAACTTCAATGATTACTTAATGCCGACAAGATTTTTAGGATAGTTTCATATCAATAAAAATGTACTCTTTAAGAAATCAGTTTGCAGATGAAGTTTCATTGACGTATTTTTGGAGAAAGGGTTTGGGGATATATTTTTTTACGGCACATCAACTTCAATGAGTACTTAATGCCGACAAGATTTTTGGGGGAGTTTCGTATCAATGGAAATATATTCTTTGTAAGAAATCAGTTTGCAGATGTTTCATTGACGTATTTTTGTAAAAAGGCTTTGGAATATATTTTTTACAGCATATCAACTTTAGTGATTATTTAATAACGATAAAAGTTTTAGGATAGTTTAATCTCAATAGAATATAAATTCTTTTTTTAAAAAGCATTTTGTAGATAAAGCATATGTTTTGTAAAAAGGATTGTTGATTTCGTTTATTTTGGTTTACAGATTATCAAATTCAATAGGTTATTTAATGTCAAAAATTATTTTAGGATAGTTTCATATCAATTGAATATATATTCTTTGTAAGGTGTCATTTTGTAGGTCAGGTTCTATTTACGTATTTTTGTGAAAAGGTTTTTGAAGTCTTCTTTTTAACGGCCTGTCAACAATTATGATTTATTTAATATCGACAAGATTTTCAGGATAGATTCAAATCAATAGAATATATATTCTTTGTAAGAAATCAGTTGGTAAATCAGGTTTTATTGAGTATTTTTGCAAAGAAGGTTTTTTGATTCGTTTTGTTTTGATTCATGGCATATCAATTACAATGGTCTATTTAATGCTGACAAGATTTATAGGATAGTTTCGTATCAACAGAATGTATTTTTTGTACTTTGTTCATCATGTTTTATTGACATATTTTTGTAAAGAGAGATTTTGTAGCAATACAAATATATTGCTGGTATTTTTCAATTTTTATTTGTGAAAATATTTTTCTTCCAAAATTTATTACTTGTAATATATTTTCTTATCAATTTTTATTCGTGGTAAAAAGTTTTCCTTAAAATTTTATTGCTTGTAGTATTTTCTCTTTTCAATTTTTATTAGTGGTAATATTTTTTTCTTCCAAAATTTACTGCTTGTAATCTTTTCAATTGGTAATATTTTCTTCCAAAATTTATTGCTGTTAATATTTTCACTTTACAATTTTGATTACTTGCGTTATTTTTTCTTAAATAAATCCCTGCTTGTAATATTTTCTCTTTTCAATTCTTATGAGTGGTAATCTTTTTTGTCAAGTCAAAAATTTATTGCTTGTAATTATTACAAAGAATATACTACAATGTAATATATTTTTTCGTCAATTTTTATCAATGGTAGAATTTTGTCTTTAAAAGATTATTGCTTGCAATATTTTCTTTTCAAGTGGTAATATTTTTCTTCCCAAATTTATTGCTTGAATATTATCTCTTTTCAATTTTTATTTGTGGTAATATTTTTTCTTCCAAAATGTATTGCTTGCAATATTTCCTTTTCAATTGGTAATATTTTTCATCCAAAATTTATTGATTTAATATTATCTCTTTTCAATTATTATTTGTGGTAATATTTTTTCTTCCAAAATGTATTGCTTGTAATATTTTCTCTTTTTAATTGGTAATATTTTTCTTCCAAAATTTATTGCTTTCAATATTTTCTTTTCAATTCGTAATATTTTTCTTCCCGAATTTATTGCTTTAATATTATCTCTTTTCAATTTTTAATTGTGGTAATATTTTTTCTTCCAAAATTTATTGCTTGTAATATTTTCTTTTCAATTGGTAATATTTTTCTTCCAAAATTTATTGCTTGCAATATTTCTTTTTCAATTCGTAATATTTTTCTTCCAAAATTTATTGCTTTAATATTATCTCTTTTCAATTTTTAATTGTGGTAATATTTTTTCTTCCAAAATTTATTGCTTGCAATATTTTCTCTTTTTAATTGGTAATATTTTTCTTCCAAAATTTATTGCTTGCAATATTTTCTTTTCAATTGGTAATATTTTTCTTCCAAAATTTATTGCTTTAATATTATCTCTTTTCAATTTTTATTTGTGGTAATATTTTTTCTTCCAAAATTTATTGCTTGTAATATTTTCTCTTTTTAATTGGTAATATTTTTCTTCCAAAATTTATTAGTAATGTTTTCGCTTTTCAATTTTTATTACTTGCAATATTTGTTCTTAAATAAATTCTTGCTTGTAATATTTTCTCTTTTCAATTCTTATTAGTGGTAATATTTTTCATCAAAAATTCATTGCTTGTAATATTTTCTCTTTTAAATTTTTATTAAAAGTAACATTTTATCTTCAAAATTCTTTGGTTGCAATATTTTCTCTTTTAATATTTATTAGTGGTACCATTTGTTCTTCAAAAATGTATTGCTTTTAATATCTTCACTTTTCAATTATTATTATTGGCAATATTTTTTCGTCAAAAATGTATTGCTTGTAATATTTTCTTTTTCAATTTTTATAGTGGTAATATTCTTTCTTCAAAATTTTATTGCTTGCAATATTTTCTCTTTTTATTTGTTATTAATGTTAATATTTTTTCATCAAAAATTTATTTACTTGTAATATTTTCTTTTTTCAATTTTTATTAGTGGTAATATTTTTTCTTTAAAATGTTATTGCTTGTAATATTTTCTCGTTTCAATTTTTATTCGTGGTAATATTTTTCTTAAAAATTTATTGCTAATATTTTCTTTATTCAGTTTTTATTTGTGGTAACATTCTTTTCTTAAAATTATCGCTTGTAATATTTTCTCTTTTAAATTACTTTAGTGGTAATATTTTTCTTCAAAAGTTTTTTGCTAGTAATATTTTCTTTTTTCAAATTGCATTGGTGGTTTTTCTTCAAATTTTACTTCTGGTAATGTTTTCGTTTATTAGAAATTTATTGCAGGTAATACTTTTCTTCAAAACCTGTTGCTGGTATTTTTACTACAAAAACAATTTTTAACTTTCATACTGTTGTGACCACAGTTTGGGACTTTACTATTTACCTATAACTGGAAACCTAACAGGTGCTACTCCTTGGATCAGGATTGGTATCAATTAATTACGCTTCTAAATCACCTTTCAGATGTCTTGCTGTTAGATGTAGTTTATCGTCATACCCAGGACAAAATGAGGGTGATGACGACCTTGACTCTCGGCAGAAGAGTCAACGAATCGTAAAACTTTTTCTCTCTTAAAGTACTCGGAAGCAGCCGCAAATTCAGAGAAAGAAAAACAAACCTGAGTTGAGTTTGAGTTTCAGTTTTGCTTAAAGGCTTGGTTGTGGCTTATTTAATGCCAAACATGGTGGGGTTTTAAGGTATTATTTTGTGATTTGGTTATAATGAAAAGGTCAATTTAGTCAGATTTTGAGGTTGAGTTTGAATTTTGTTTAACAGCATATCAACCTCTACCAGTTATTTAATGCCAAAAAGGTGGGGGCTTAAGATATTTTTTAATGTTTGGTTTGTGTTACAGTAGATATCGACTCGGAAAGACAAATCGGGTGTGCCGAGTTCGAATTCCAGTTGAATTCCTTGCATTCACATACGCACAAATACCTTTTGGGAAAGGTATTAATCCGTCTCTTCCCTCCAGTTATGGGTTAAATAATAGGACAGACTGGGTTCTATAGCTTTGGTCGGCAACCAGTCTAACGCAGAAAGCAATGGCAACATACGATGGGATAATCTTATGCCGAATCAGTCATGTCTCTTTCGAGACATGATCGCCCAAAGCGTCTATCACGTATGGCACTTAACTGACTATAGTGAGAAGGTTGATTTGATCATATTTTGATGAAAATTTTTATTATTATTATTATTATTATTTTAGAAAACTGAAGTGTTTTTCTAGTTTTTTATTAACTATCTATTACTGGTCATAATTTTTTTCTTTCAGATATGTATTATGGCAAGAATTTATTTATCCTTTAAACATTTGTTATGGTAATAAATTTTTTCTTCAAAAATGTATTGGTCGTAATATTTTTCCTTCAAAAAATGTATATTTTTCCATAAAAGTCTATTTTTATGTATATATATTTAGAAAAGTGTATATTTTTTACTCCTAGTTTGGGGGTTAAGTATTTGCCCACAGCTGGGACCCTAACAGTTGCTACCACTCAGGGTTAGGGTGAACCTGGGAACAACAGCAATTAAGAGGTAGTACCATGCTTCTGAAAACCTTCCAATCATAGGCCTTGCTGTTGTATGCATTCATGCACGGAAAATGAGTTCCGAAACACAACAACTCGCGGAGTAATCACTGGTAAAAGGGAGTAAACAGAACGAATTCAGTATCCTACGCCTCAGTTCATTCAGCGGTGAATCGGAAATGACAACGGTGCTAAAGGGGTGAGATATAGTCCGATTGATTTCTGGTCGATAACATAAAAAAAGGTACGTTTCTTCTATAAACAATTATCGAATTGAGTTCAGCATATACTTTTACTCAGAATTAAGGATGTATTGGGAAGATTTGAAAGGGGTAAAGGCCTTCGGGGAACAAAACAAAAATTTATCTAACTCTTAAGCATTTTTGCTTTTCTATGAACACTGATATTCTTAAAGCCAATTTCTTTTCTTGGTCTTATCTTTCCTCTGTTTCCAATTGTTTTATTGTTCTATCATATCTGTTTACCTTTCCAAAATTTCCGCTCAAACAAATGACTTCATAATATTTTGTTTTGCTATTGACGTCATGTTTTTAAAAATCTCCATGGCAACCATTTGAGTAACAAATACTATTTCGTGATATCATAGTCATTATGCAGAATGACTGAAAATAAATCGAAATATAAGGCTATCGTATATTAGCAAATAAGTTATTTATTATTATTTTTAAATTGTTTCACCTCAAGCAAGGCAGTACTGCCACTGATGCACAAGGGGCGACATATAAGAAGAGTGAAGAGAAAGAGGAACCGGTTAGAGGGGGTGCCAGAATGGGTAAGAGAAGGGTGCGAATTCTGGTGTGAAGAGAATTACGTGAGAATAGAATGAAAAGTAAGAACAAGATACAGGGGGTGTCGGGGAAAGGATAAAAGAAAGACGGAAGTTAAGGCGATAAAAAATGACAATTGACGTTGCATTTAAACTCTTGGAGATTCTAGCTGTTAGGGAAGCAGCTAAAAAGTTCTACAGGCAGGAAGTGCGAGAAAAGAAGCTGTTAGGTTAGAAGTTCAGGCTGCATTTCGTTGTTGTGACTGTAAAAATTCGGAAGCTTGTTGTCAGTCACGTTGCTCGAGTAAATTCGTGTGGAGGGGCACCAGGGAGCTAAGCTCGTCAGAGCAGAGGCCGTGAAAATAATTGTAGATGAGACAGAGGGAAGCCACATCCCGTCGGTGAGAAAGTGGCTGGACTCGAGATGCTAGGTCGAGACTAACTATATTGAAAATTCTCCTCTGGATCATGTCGAGAACCCCGTGATGATCAGCAGTGGCGCCCGTCTAGATATGATTCAATGCACGGACGAATGGTTGATTTGTATATGTGTATGTGTAAGATGAATTCAGGCAAGGAAAACTTCCTGGCCAGACACAGCGATCCAACCTTCCTAGATGTAGCTATTTATTCAATTTGGTCGTTTCACTTGAGGCCGGCTGCGAGAATGAGTGAGGAGACGCAGTGTATTGCTTTCCGGGAGACTAGCTTGGTCCATGCTGCTGGGGAGTAGAAGGGACCGTCTATGTTACTTAAAGGATAGCAGCTTCATTTTTGAAGTATTAAATTTGACAAGTGATTTTTTACCTCAGTCCACCACAGATTAGAGTTCTGTTTCAAGATCATCTTCTATGTAACCTGTACCTTCAGGACGTAGGCGATCATGGGTTTCCACGTCTCCCTATCCCTATCTTAGTATGTTTGCTCCTGTTACTCCTGGCAGCCCCCGTTCCGTCATCCACCTGATCAGGCCCTGCAAATATGTTATCCTCTGTTTCGTTTTCCTTCTATCTGGCCTGTCAGTATCAGGTTCTCCAATCCGTCCTTCCTCGTTGCGTGTCCCAGAAACTTCAGTTGTCTCTTCCTGATACTCAGTATTAATTTCCTTTTTGTTACCATTCTTTCCAACACCTCATTATTGCTTGCATGCTCAGTCCACGATATCCGCAGCATCCTTTTGTAGAACCACATTTCCGCTGTTTCAAGGTTTGTCCTCATTTTCGATGATATTGTTCAGCATTCACTGCCGTATTGAAGAACGGACATCACATATCAATCCAGGACTGTTTTCTTTGTTTCTAGTGAGATTTTCCTGTGTGTTAGTACTTTACTCAGCTTCTGGAACGCGTCCTTTGCCATGCCAATTCGCCTTCGGATCTCTGTGTCGCATTTTCCGTCTTCTGTTAGAACATTTCCTAGGTATTTAAATTTTTGTACTTGCTTCATTCTGGTATCCCCCCACCTGTATTTGGCATTTTGGGTTGCACCCTTTGCTGATTGGAGGCCACAATTTGAACAACATAAGGTATGCAGATGATACAGTGCTGATTGCAGACACGGAAAGGAAACTACAAGACCTCCTACAGAAGGTAGCGGTGGAGAGCGACAAAAAAGGACTACAAATAAACTTTAAGAAAGCTGAATGTATGGTCATTTATAGGATACAAATCCTATATCATCTAACAATTAAATGAAATGAAAACAATAAAATTGCACATCCACAAAATCGGATCAGAATGACTGAAAACATTTTGGAAAAACCCAGACCAAAGCAAAAATTCCCAATCAAGTGCGAAATTTAATTTTGACAAATAGGAAAAGGGTTGACCCCCTTACTGAAAGAAAAAAATGAAGCCAAATTTTGTGGTCACATGTTAAATTTATTTTCTAACCAATGAAAGAAAGCAATTTGCAAAACTGAGAGAAAAGTTAGCAATCCAGTGTTAAAAGGTGAATCGCTATAAAGAAAGAAGGATTTTTGCACAAGACATATAAAAAAAAATCTACCCACTTTGTCATTGTAAATACAACAGCAACACAAT
This sequence comes from Ascarosepion bandense, assembly GCA_037127315.1. NCBI lineage: Eukaryota > Metazoa > Mollusca > Cephalopoda > Sepiida > Sepiidae > Ascarosepion > Ascarosepion bandense. The sequence goes on along the minus strand of JBBBDQ010002171.1, from coordinate 181,163 downwards.
ACACAAGCTCACTCAGTCATGTCACATGGCTAACTCCATATAAGAGTTTCTATTCTTACATTTGCTGATGACCATGCATTGAGTTTTCTTCAAGATCAGCATCAAAATTTTCTCTGTAAGCATTATTATTACTAAGATTTTTTTATGTCGGATTTATTCATATTTTGTGCTTAATAAATTCGACTTTATAAAGATCTACATCTTTTCCGGGGCCAATCAAAAGAACAATTAAATTTCTAAATTAGCCAATAATAAATCCTTTTGTATTGGCTCCTATTTTTACCATATTCGGACGTACTAGAGAGATAAAAGAAATGTACAGGCTTTTATTTATTGACCAACCAAAAGACACTCCCAGAAACTCAAATTTGATCTTTTTCTGGGTTCTCAAAACGTCGAGAAGAATGGTAGACAGTAGCTACACTGGCATGTACGCATCGCTCATTCAGTAATGGATTAGAGCACTCTGGCTATTGGGCGGGTATAATGACAATATACACGCAAAAAGTCTGCTTTCTTCGACCGAAAGCACACAGCCTAGGGGCAAAATCGCCGACTGACGCCAATTCGGTCGGGATTCAATCCTGGGTTAAAAGCAATCAGAGTCTAACCATACTGATGAGCTGTGATACAGCGAAACAGATCTGTCTGCGGATGACTATATATATATATATATATATATATATATATATTCGTCATCCATATATATATATATGAGTTGTTTTTGTTTTAAACCTTCAGAGAGTAGCATGTCTTGGCTGGACGTCAGACACGTATTTTTCTCACTCGCCCACTCTTTCACCTCTTCTTCGTGCAACGAAAGAAAGAATAAGTGTCGTCTCTTCTGTCTCTCAAAAAGCAGACGACAGAAAAATTTCTCAATCCAATCACGCTTTCCTTCTTCTTGACATTTCTTCCTCTTTGCAACTAGTCAGCAGCAACAAAAATGAGATGAACAACAAATCAACGTAAGATTCTTACTAATATCTGTGCAAATACAAACAAATATCAATAATTTCTTCAAAACATTTCCTCCGATATTCAAGAAAATCTAATTTGTAAAAAATATTATTCCGGAAAAAATATTCCAATGAACTTTGAACACCCAATTACTATTTATATAAATAACAATTTTTGCCGAATAATTAATCTTTTGTTTTTATTATAAAAGAAAGAGAACATTTTTATTCTTTGATGCTTTTAACCACACTGAATCTTCTGATCTAGAAATTGTGGAGGAAATCGGTTATATTTGTTACAAAGCCAATTTGATTAACATAATCGAAATCCCTACAATTATAAGGTGTAACTTGCGTGGAATAATTACACTGGACATCAAGTGGCAAAAACAAAAACCGTTTTTTAGCTAATTTAATGGCGTTGATCCTAAAAATGTCCTTAGACTTTTATGGTTAGCTACCGTTTTTGCACATGTGCGTCGTGGTGCAGTGGATATCGGCTCGGAACGAGAAAACGGAGAGCCGAGTTCGAATTCTAGTTGAATTCATTGCGACAGGGTACATAAATATACGCGCAAATACCCTTGGGAAAGGTATTAATCCTTCTCTTCCCTCCAATTATGGGTTAAATAACAGGACAAATAGGGTTCTATAGTCCTTGGCCGGCACAGTCTACCGCAGAAAGCAATGGCAACCTACTGCGGGATAATCTTTTGCCCAGTCAGTCATGTCTCTTTCGAGACATGATCGCCCAAGCGTGTATCACGTATGGCACTTAACTGACTGACCGTTTTTGTTGAACTGAACGATCAATTTTTAGAGAAAAGATCAGTTTACGATCTTGAATGATCGCAACATTTAATTAATAAAGGTCATAGAAGCACAACAATTTTTAGATAGGACGGGCAATTTAGTGTACCTACTTGAAATACACTTCTTCTATATTTATGTACCCTGTCGCTTCAGGACGTAGGCGATCATGGTTTTCTACGTCTCCCTATCCCTCGTGACTCTTAGCAGGTCTTCTCCGGTTACACCATGCAACACTTGTTCCATCATCCAATTGATTAGGTCCTTCAATTATGTTATCCGTTGCTTTCCCCTGTCTCTTTTTTCCTCTATCTGGCCTGTTAGTATCAGGTTCTCCAAGCCCTCCTTCCTCATTGCATGTCCCAGGAACTTCAGCTGTCTCTTCCTGATGCTCAGTATTAATTTCCATTTTGTTTCCATCATTTCTAAGACCTCATCATTGCTCACATGCTCGATCCATGATATTCGCAGCATCCTTCTGTAGAACCACATTTCAGTTGCTTCAAGTTTTTCCTTCATCTTTGATGATATTCTCCAGCATTCACTGCCATATTGAAGAACTGACAACACATAGCAATCCAGTACTCTCTTCCTAGTTTCTAGGGAAATTGTTGTGTTCCTTAATACCTTACTCAACTTCTGGAATGCTTCCCTCGCCTACGGATCTCTGTGTTGCACTTTCAGTCTTCTGTTATAACACTTCCCAGATATTTAAATTTTTGTACATGCTTGATTCTAGTATCCCCGACCTGTATTTGGCATACTGAGATGCACTTTTTACTGATGACCATGTATTCGGTTTTCTTGTTGTTTTCTCTAATCACTCACTTCAGCTACCTTCTACTTTGATAAAAAAATAATATGTTTTTGAGTCAAAAGTTTTAAAACAGAAGTCCGAATCTTTCTAGTTTATCACCAAAATTCAAATTAACTGATAAAATTTGTCATTAATACGCTGATATTAGTTTTTATACGTAGCCATCAAAACCAATTGCCAGATAATTGTGACGATCTGGATGATGAGAAAGGAGACCAATTCAATCTGGATATTCAAACAATGGAAGACGCTACCAGGGACTGTGGGACAAACAAATGATGGCTGACTACTGCTGGTGTTTCAAAAGAGACTTAAATAACATTGCACATGACTGACAATCAAGAAAGTGACACATTTTACAATAGTTCTTATGTTCACGAAGTTTTTATTTCTGCTGTTAATTTATTAAATGATTTGATGAAAATACTTGCTGGTCTTGGTATATTCAATTGTAATATTTTTAAAGCCGTAGTATCCAATTAATATTGCAAAAATAGTATTTCTCAATAAGCAGACCCATATTTGTTGAATCCTTCGCCATGCCAATTCACATTCAAATCTCTGTGTCGCACTTTCCTTCTCCTGTTAGAACACTTCCTAAGTATTTAAATTTTGTAGCTGCTTGATTCTAGTATCCCCAACATGTATTTGGCATTTTGAGTTGCTGTTTTTGCTGATGACCATGCATTCAGTTTTCTTGCAGTTTGTTTGTAGTCCTTACGACACAGCTTTATGATTCGAACCCGCGACCTTTGTTTAGACTGATTGTCATTCCTGGTCGAGAGGTCTAAGACGCGCCAGATCACTTAGTGGCTTTCCCTATGTGAATAGGTTTAAATCCTGCCGAATGACACCCATTTTCGTAACAAAAATCTATCGTAAATAATCAGGCCGATAGAAAAAATATAATACTGTTTAATTTATATAGAATCTCTACTTAAATACGAGTATCGATCAAAAATAATGTTCAAACAAATCATTTCAAATTGTCGGTTGTTTATAACCAGTTTCATTAATCTTCGTTAATTTCCGTAATATATATATATATATATATATATATATATATATATATATATATATATAAACATATGCTGTTAAATATAAGAGACTATGAATGTCTATTATGTTTAATCATGAGCCGTTCTAAACGTCGTATTTTTGCTTTAATTTCAGTTGAAAATAAAGACAAAAATTCTCCAACATTTGGATAATTATTTATTGATTTTCTTCTAAGCTTTCGGCTCACATGAGCCATCTTCAGAGAGGTTGTTTAGACTGAAATATTATAAAATCCACCATCACCGACGATTTTATTCAGTGTTGACATAAAACTCCGCTTGGCAACAACAATAGTTACCAAAGATAATAAACGCAGTTCTTAAATTTGCGATGCGGTTTTATGACGTCACACCGCGTGATAGCGCGGAATGACAACAAAACCATGTAGTCAAATGCAATAAATAATTATCGTCTCTTCTTCTTTTTCTTCTTCAACTTTCCCTCCTTGAATTGCTTCTTCGTCAATTTCTTTTATTTTCATATTTTTCCATTTCTTCTTCTTCCTCTTCTTCCTCTTCTTATTCTTCTTCTTCTTCTTCTTCTTCTTATTATTATTATTATTATTGTCATTTTTCATCACATTTTGATTTCTGCTATGGTCGCACTACCTACCAAGTCTGCGAGAAGACCTAAGGCAGGTCGTGGTGTGATATTATGGCTCCATTTCATGTTTTTTCTATCTCCCCTATCATCCTTAGTGTTACATAGACAAAGTTCTCTTTAGTGTGTAGGCTGTACTTAACAAGACAATATTTTACATCTTTTAAGCTGGCGTTTTCAAGGTTTCTTTCTATGTGTTGTTTTGTTTTCAATTTCCACATTTGTTTTTCTATTTCAATTTCCAGGTCTTTATATTTTGATATTTTTTCGAATTCCTTGTTTGCTATGTTACAATCCGCTGGACAAGCCATATCAATTAATAGGCAAATTTTTCTTTCTGGTTTTTAACAATAATATCCGCTCTTTTTGCTTCAATTTTTCTGTCTGTGTAGATGGTGTAATCCCCTAGAATGGTGACATCTTCTATTTCTGTATCCAGTGCTGGGTGATGTTCATACCAGTGTTTGTTCATATATTTTCCATCGTATTTGCACTCTGTCCAGTGTATTTATTGCCTCACTCTATTGTAACGATTTTTATATTATATGGGGCAAGTACAGAACATCCTGTGATTAGATGGTCTATTGTTTCTTGGTATTTATCACAGAACCTGCATTTTGGATCCACATTATTCTGTATAATGTATTATTATGTATAATATTTATCTGAAAGTTCCTAATGAAAAGACTTTGGTCTTTCGCTGCAAGAATAAAGCCTTCAGTTTCAGACTTGAATCCAGATGCACGTAACCATCAATGAGTATTAACTTTATCAACATTGGGTTTATTAGCACGTTCTGGATATTGGCCATGCAGAGGTTTGTCTTGTCAGCATTGTTTCATCTGTCTAAGAGCTTTATCCTTGCCTTTCATTTTCATATTTTTTGCCGCAATAGTTGGTTCGTAGCTTATTATTAGTATTATTATTTGTTTTTCAGCTTAAGGCCGTATGACGTTAAATCATCGGTTCTCATACGATCACTGAAGGTAAGGAACGTCGGACCTGAACAGTACCTTGAGAAGTGACCACTTGAGAATTCCAGGTGCTGTAAGCTTCAATGTGCGGTATGTATAATAGATAACGGATCTGCATTTTAATCGGAAAGCATCATTACATTTCCCATTGAGATTCTTATTTTTATTTACGCGCAAACACCTTTCAGAAAAGTGTGAATACACCTCTTTTTTTCTTGATAAGACTTGAAAATCATCATTATCTTAAAACAAATAGTCTTAAGATTCAACCATATATTATGGCTTAAATAGCTCCCAAAACGGGTGATAAACCGTAAAAAATAACAGATCGATCAATCAACTTGTAATCTTCTTTCCCTATTTGGTATTGATTGCCAAGCCAACATAACCGGGTTTCGTTATCTTAAAAGCGGTGGGATACTTTCCGAACTTAGCTAGTATTCTTTAATGGAGAATAAGGAATGATTGGTATAAAACCTCTGGTCTCATCTTGTAAATTCGTCTCGTATTTCCCTTGATACGATGTAAATCAAACTTTGTTGACTGCAATTATATGGAGCAGCACTTATACAAAAGAGTAATAAAAGCCTGAGTGAAGTAAACAAAATGTCATTTTGATGAACGAGGCTTTTTTTTTCTTTCTTAAATCCACAATAAAAAAATCTATAAATTCATTTTATATACAATGAAAGATAATATAATAAAACTATTTAGAGTGCTTTACTGTTCAGTGACGAAAAGATTTCTTATTATTGAAAATACAGACATTTTGTACGCGGCTGTAATTCAGTCTTACACTAGACTGAAACGCAGTTTAGAACAGCACTTAATAAAGCTTCGTAGAAAACGTAAATGAAGTTTGTCACAGAGTTGAATATATTCATTCACGTTACGCAAATATATGTGCGTTGTGGTCCAGTGGATATCGGCTCGGAATGAGAAATCGCAGAGCCAAGTTCGAATTCTTTGCATTCACTTACGCGCAAATACACTTGGGAAAGGTATTAATCCGTCTCTTCCCTCCAGTTATGGGTTAAATAACAGGACAGATTGGGTTCTATAGTCCTTGGCCGTCAATCAGTCTACCGCTGAAAGCAATGGCAACCTACTGCGGGATAATCTTCTGCCCAGTCAGTCATGTCTCTTTCGAGACATGATCGCCCAAGCATGTTTCACGTATGGCACTTAACTAACTAACTAAATATATTTTATAAAAAATTCTGTATGTGATAATTACCACAATATACTTATCTCTCTCTAACATGATCCACAGGTGGTGTAGAACCAATTTTAACACAAAATAAATGTCACTCTTAAACAAGGCTCAAAATAAGTCTAGTACAGTTTAGCAAAGTGTGAATGTCACTCTCTTACAAGGTCGAAGGGCAATTGCAAACAAATTCTAAATCCACCGATTAAATACATGAATACCTAAGAAAAATCATAGTTTAAGTTTTGCTTCACGGCATATCAACCATTGTGGGTTAGTTAATGCCAAAAAGTTATGGTTTGAGGTACTTTTTTTAATGTTCGGTTATAGTGATAAGGTTGATTTAGTCAGATTTTGATGAAAAAAAATTTTTATCATCTAAACTTATTTATAAATGGAACTTTGTGTGTGTGTGTGTGTGTTTGTGCGTCCGTTACATACAGATTCCAAAACAGCTGAACTGATTTTCTTGAAAATTTACACAGTTGTACTATAAGCGTCTGCGAGTGTTCTTGGTTAGGATTTGTGTCGAGGTACCCCAGGTAAATATCAAAAATCGATAATCGAAAAAATCGGGTTAAAGATGCAGTGGTCCGATTTTATTCAAATTTGATACACTCATAGACAAAGACATAAGAAACGATATTCAGAAGTTTCAATGTTACAGTTCTTACAATAGTGCAGAATATCGATAACATATATATATATATATATATTAAAGACAAGATGTTTGTGTGTGTGTGTCTGTTTATCTGCCTGTGTGTCTGTATTTTTTAAACCCTTTTATTTTAGTTTTTGCTTCAGGTTTGGTTCTAATTAAGTATAATTGTAGTTCTTAGTCTCAGCCGTTTACTCAGAGAACTTATTTAGCCTTCAAAATTCAGTTTACGTCGAAATAAACTCATTTGATATCGATAGCAGGAAATCAAAATTTGACTTACATCCATTCATTTTTCTTTCAGTCTACGGTTTCGCTTTAACTGGAAACAACTATTGCTTTTTAGTCTTTCGTGCCAACGTCAAAAGAGTCTGAGATCCAGGACCATGGATTAGTTTTAAAGCTTTCATTACACCTGAGCAACACCGGGCTATACTGCTAGTTATAGATAACTGAAGATGTTTTATATCCAAAATGTATTGCTGGTTATATATTTTCTTTCAAAAACATGTTATGGCAATAATTCTTTTCTTCAAAAATGTATTGTTGGTAATATTTTTCCTTCAAAATTCTATGTCTATTTTTATGGATATATTTCTATAAATTATATTTTTATATTTTCATTGTGTTTTGACCCCAGTTTGGGGGGTTAACTATTTGCTCATAGCTGGGACCCTAACAGGTGCTACCAATCCGGGTCAGGGTGGACATGGAAAAACAGCAATCAAAATACGGTTCTATGCTTCCGATAACCTCTCAATCCCTTAAGTATGTTGAAAGGTTCTGGGTATGACGGTAAAGAACCGGAACCGGAACCGGAAAATGGCGTTCAAGAATCTAGCACAAGACAAATATCATTTTCTAGCAAGCTCTAAAATCAGCCAAGAGTAAAATCTAAATCTATTCCAGCATATAATAAATATTAATCTCCAAACACTTTGAAAGACAGTCTCGTACCAATTCTAAAGACAGTCTCCGACCAATTCTAAAGACAGTCTCGTACCAATTCTAAAGACAGTCTCGTACCAATTCTAAAGGCAGTCTCGTACCAATTCTAAAGACAGTCTCGTACCAATTCTAAAGACAGTCTCGTACCAATTCTAAAGACAGTCTCGTACCAATTCTAAAGGCAGTCTAGTACAATATAAGCATAATTCTTTAGAAAGCTCTCAAAGAAGTCTGAAAATTTTCTATATTCATTCTCGCTCGTATTAAATATCAATCTCTTCTTCTTTTCTTCTTTGTGTCTTGTCCTTTCAGGACGTAAGCTATCATGGCTTTCCACGTCTCTCTATCACTGGTGGCTCTTAGCATGCTTTCATTTGTAACACCAAGCAACCCCCGTTCCGTCATCCACCTGGTCAGGCCCTTCAAATATGTTATCCGCTGCCTTCCTCTGTCTCTTTTTCCGTCTATCTGGACTCTTAGTATCAGGTACTCCAAACCCTCCTTCTTCATTGCATGTCCCAGGAACCTTTGTTGTCACTACCTGTTGCTCAATATTAATTTCCTTTTCGTTTCCATCCTTTCCAAAACCTCGCCATTGCTCACATGCTCGATCCGTCTGTAGAACCACATTTCAGTTTCTTCAAGTCTTTCCTTCATCTTTGATGATATTGTCCAGCATTCACTGTCATATTGAAGAACTGACATCACATAGCAATTCAGTACTCTCTTCGTTGTTTCTAGTGAAATTCTCCTGTCTCTTAATACACTAGTCAGCTCCTGGAATGCATCCTTGTGCTTTTGGATCTCAGGAATATAAATGTATAGAAACTGCTGTGGTCATAAAGTGAGGGATCCGTTTATATATTGATTGTAATATAGAACTGATCCCCCACTTTATATCCAGTATGCTTCTGTAGAACCCCATTTCAGTTGCTTCAAGTTTTTCCTTCATCTTTGATGATATTGTCCAGCATTCACTGTCATATTGAAAAACTGACATTACATAGCAATCCACTACTCTCCTCTTTGTTTCCTTTCTCTTAATACTTTACTCAGTTTCTTGAACGCGTCCATCACCATGCCAATTCACCTTCAGTTCTCTGTCTCGCACTTTCCTTCTTCTGTTATAACACTTCCCAGGTATTTAAATTTTTGTACCTGCTTGATTTTAGTATTCCCCAACTCTATTTGGCATTTTGGGCTGATCTTTTTGCTGAAGACCATGAATTCGATTTTCTTGTAGTTTTCTTTCCGTGTCTACGATCAGCACTCGATCATATGCGTAACTTATGCTGTTCAAATTGTGGCCTCTGATGATAAATCCTGGCATAACATCTACGGTCCCCAAAATAGTCTCGCTGTACAAGTTAAATAGATCCGGTGAAAAGACACATCCTTGTCTTACGCCCCTTTCTATCTTTAGAAATAGAAACAGAGACAGAGATTAGCCTGAGTTTTTTTCTTCTATCTGGCCTGTTGATATCAGGTCCTCAAAGCCCTCCTTCCTCATTGCATGTCTCAGGAACTTTAGTTGTCTCTTCCTGATGCTCAATATTAATTTCCCTTTTGTTTCCATTCTTTCCAAAACCTCATCATTGTTCACATGATCGGTCCTCCGTATCCGCAGCATCCTTCTGTAGAACCACATTTCAACTACTTCAAATTTGCCCTTCATTTTTGATGAGATCATCCAGCATTCACTGCCGTATTGAAGACATCACATAGCAATCCAGTACTCTCTTCTTTGTTTCTAGTGAAATTTTCCTGTTTCTTAATACTTTACTGAACTTCTAGAACGCCTCCTTCGCCATGCAGATTCGCCTTCGGATCTCAGTGTCGCACTTTCCGTCCTCTGTTAGAACACTTCCCAGGTATTAAAATTTTTGTACCTGTTTGATTTTAGTATCTCCCAACTGTAATTGGCATTTTGGGCTGCTCTTTTTGCTGATGACCATACATTCAGTTTTCTTGCAGTTTATTTGTAGTCCTTTCTTGTCACTCTCTTCATCTATCTTCTACAGGAGGACCTGCAGTGTCTGCTATTAGCACTGTATCATCTGCGTATATTATTGTGGCCTCCGATGATAAATCCTAGGATAACATCTAGGGTCTTCAGAGTAGTCTCGCTGTACAAGCTGAATAGATCCGGTGAAAATACACATCCCTGTCTTACGCCCCTTTCTATCTTTGTATATCTGCTGAATTTGTTACCTGTCCGTATGCATGCAATTTGCTGAGAGTAGAAATTTTTATTGCTTTTATGTTTTCCCAAAGGCTGCTGAGCATCTCCATAAATTCTTTATGCCGTATTTTGTCGATTGTGCAAAGGAGTTCAACAAAATACGCCTTGAAGAATCCATCTCTAACATGGCTAAAAGACTGTCTTGAACCAATTCTAAATTAGTCTAGTACTAGGTAAATATCGATTTTCTAGCTAGCAGTAAAGGCAGTCAATAACAAATGATAAATACATTCTAAACCAAGATCCATATGACTCTTGATTTGGTTTATTTTATTTCACTGCGTGTAAAACTTTAATAAATTTATTTAATATAAGGCAAGATCTATTTTAGGATAAGCTCATATGAATAGAATTACATATAATGAAAGACATGACTTAGCACGGAATGGGAAAAACGAAAGCTCGAGGTAAACGGGAACTGGCAAAGACTGGGAATGGATATCCCCCACTCTGGTGTCCATCATTTCGTAACGCTGATGGACTGCGGTCCGTCGCGTTTTTCACTCTGGAAGCACTTGGTGAGACAGGATACAGCGACCGTGATTCGCCAGCTAAAAGCAGTGTTCTTAGAGTGAGGCCCACCCCACAAGCTCCTCACGGACAACGACCCAGCCTTCTGAAGTAGGGAATTCAGAGCTTTTGCGCGCGAGTCGGGAGTCAGCTTTCGGTTCCGATGCTCCAGCTGGGAATGGGATAGCAGAGCGATGTCACCGCACTGTAAAACGAATCACGGCCAGTATGTGCTGTTTTGTCTACTGGTAAAATATCACACCAAAAGACAATACATCACCCCAGACTGCGCAGGTCAACAGGATCCACCGATACGAGAGTGAAAGCGGTTGACGCCCCGACGATGTCGTTAGCTCCCGGGTACGGCTCTTACCAGGTCGGAGATCGCGTGTGGCTCAAGGCGCCAATGAGTCGGTGAACCACCAAGTTCAACAATGAATCAGCCCGCAGTCATTTCTGGTGGACGGAATACCCCGCCACGTTAAGGATCTGCTTCCGCGCCATGGTTTCATTGCATCCGAGAGCGGAGAAGAAACTTTCCTTTTTTATGAGGAAAGTGCAGAGTGCGTTAATTCACCCGAATTGGGAGCAAGAGCAAAGAAGAACCAATCTAAAACGACCGTTAGCGGGCTGCCACCCCTGTAATCATGCGATCAGGGAGGGATGTAGCGAAAAACAAGACTTATCTTGGAATTCGAAACGAGCGCGTAAGTGTCCTGCCTGCAAAGTGATAACATAAAAGAAATATAGCCGCTATAAAAGACACAGTTTATGCTCGGCCAAAACGAGACGATATTCGCACACATGCAAATATTGGCCGTCTTGGAATAGCATAAAAAGCTGGTAACCAGCAGCGCCAGGAGTTATTTTTTCGGCGGAATGTGGGTGTGAGACAGTTGGACGTGCTGATTGACAGTCAGACCGACAAAGAGGAAGTATGATCCACTTAGTTGATGCCTATTTCACAACTGCCCAGTATAACGGCCGAAAAAGGGAGACACGAAATCCATTTCCATGAGGCAACCGATGAAGAAAGAACAAAAGGTGGCCTGCCGTCGAGCGTCGTACTGTATTTTTAACCCACCTCATCACCTTTCTTTCTTTTCTCCATAATAGAATATGTATTCTTTGTAAGATATCAATCGTAGATCTGGTTTCATTGACGTATTTTTGTAAAAAAAGGGTTTTTGTTTGTTTTGTTTTACGGTATATAGACCACAATGGGTTATTTAATAACGACAACATTTTTAGAACGGATTCGTATGAATAGAATATATTTTCTTTGTAAGTAATCAGTTTGTAAATCAAGTTTCATTGGCATAGTTTTGTAAAGAGGCTTTTTTATTGAAAGTTAAATATATTGCTCGTAATATTTTCTGTTGGAAAAATGGATTGTTGGTATGGATTAATTTTCTCTTTTCAAAATTACCAGCAAATTAATTTTTCAAAAATTACCAGCAAAATTACCAGCAAATTAATTTTTTTTTCAAAATTACCAGCAAATTAATTTTTCAAAATTACCAGTAAATTAATTTTTTAAATTACCAGCAAATTAATTTTTCAAAAATTACCAGCAAAATTACCAGCAAATTAATTGTTTTTTCAAAATTATCAGCAAATTAATTTTTCAAAATTACCAGCAAATTAATTTTTAAAAAATTATTAGTTATTTTTACTCTAAAAATCTAGTTTTATACATTCATTATCTGCTTAATCCGGCTTTTCACTTTTTTTTTTTTTTTAGCTTTTATGTTGAAATTGTACGATCAAGTGAAGTGCTTATTCAAAAAGCTCCAGTGTGAGGTTACCATGATGCATAAGGCAAAAAATGCGAAATAAGTATTGGTTTTTGTAGTATTTGTAAAACGGGATTCATGCTTGGTCAGTTTTGCCAATAAACGGGAATGATGTATGTACAATTGGAAGAATGAGGGCGGGCGTTACAGAAGCTAGTAACTTTCTATAAATACTTTCACGGCTTCTGCTCCGATGAACTTAGATCACTGGTGCCCCCTAAATACGAATTTGCACGAGATACTAGATTAGCAACTAGATCCCACCCTTTTACAGTGAAATCGATAAAATGCAGCCGTAACTTCTACTCCAACAGTTTCTTTCCTCGCACTTCCCGACTGTGGAATTCTCTTCCAAAAGATTGCTTCCCCGACGGCTACAATCTCCAGGAGTTTAAATGTAAGGTCAATAGACACCTCCTAACACACTAACCTGCTCCCATTCTATCAAACACTCTTCCCATCTGCCCGACACTCATCCTCGCTATCCTTACTCATCTATCACCTTTCTCCTGACATTCCCTATGTCTATCCACTCCTTCTCTTTACCTTCCCCTATGTAGCCCCATGCGCAATAGTGGCAGTGGAATGCCTTGCCTGGGGTGAGATGATTAAAAAAAAAAAAAAAAAAAAAAAAAAAAAGCTAGTAATGTGATGCGATGACGTCGTGACGCAGAAGAATTGGATGAATTGTCTCTGCAACGTCTGAGAGGTTGGCACCTTGTAGAAAACGTGAAGTGTTTATGGATCATGATAAGGTAGAAAGTTACAAAAAATAAACGATCACAAAAAGCAACATTTTGTGATATCGTCAATTAAATATTTGTTTGTGATTAAGCTCTGTGTTTTGGTCAATCATTTTTCTTCGTTTGTTACAACTTATAACACGTAAGAATATATATATATATAGTCCGGCGTTGCTCAGGGTTTTTTAGTGGTTATATTGACATTGGTAAGGTCAAGTGCTTATTCAAAGAGCTCCAGTGTGAGGTTACCGTGTCGTGTAAGTTAAAATGCGAAGTAATTATTGATTTTGTTGTATTTGTAAAACGGGATTTATTCTTGGTCAGTTTTGCCAATAAACGGGAATGATGTATGTACAATTGGAAGAACGGGGTGCGCATTACGAGAGCCTGTAATGTGATGCGATGACGTTGTGACGCAGAAGAAGTGGATGCATTGTCCCTGCAACCTCGGAGGTGTTGGCACCTTCTAGATAACGTAAGATTGTTATGGTATATAATAACATAGAACTTAAGACTCGATTTCTGTTTAAATACAACTAAGTATTTCGGAGAAATAAACGATCCCAAAAAGCAACATTATTAATTTCTGTTTCATTCTGTGTGTTAATTAAAATTTTTGTTCGCATATCAAGACATCAGACCTTGATCTACCAGTGACTCGATTTTGATTGAGTTTGAGTGAAGTGTCTTTGAGAATTGTATAAAAGTACGTAAAAGACCACTCGATATTATTTTGTTTGTTGTTGATTTTAACGAACCCTGTACCGTGATTCGAAAGTTTTTTTTGTACATCAGAGGTTCGTTGAATTCGCATAAGACGTCTCGGAGAAGAGGAATTCCTAAATTCTAAGTGTTTCGGTGATTCACTGCCATAGCTTGAAAATCGATTCGAAAAATTTTTGTGTACATCAGAGGTTGATGTCATGATCAGCAAGTGACACAATTTTGGTTGAAATCAAACCAAGGGTTTCGGTGGAGTAGGTTTCTTTAAAATAGACACACAAACAAATAGACAGACAGACAGACATATCCATTTTTATATATATACACTAGCAGTATAGCCCGGCGTTGCTCGAGGGTAATGAAAGCTTTAAAACTAATCCATGGTCCTGGAGCTCAGACTCTTTGGACGTTGGCAATAGTTGTTTCCAGGTAAAGTGAAACCGTAGACTGAAAGAAAAGTGAATGGATGTAAGTCAAATTTTGATTTCCTGATATCGATATCAAATATGTTTATTTCGTCGTAAACTGAATTTTGAAGGCTAATTAAGTCCTCTGAGTAAATGGCATCATGGCTGAGACTAAGAACTACAATTATACATACTTAGAGCCAAACCTGAAGCAAAAACTAAAATAAAAGAGCTGCAAAAATCCAAACATACAGGCAGATAAACAGACACACACACAAACATCTTGCCTTTTATATATATATATATATATATATATATATATATATATATATATATATATTATTGATTTTCGGCACTGTTGTAAGAACTGCAACCTTGAAACTTCTGAATATCGTTTCTTATGACTTTGTCTATGAGTGTATCAAATTTGATTAAAATCGGACCACTCCTTCTATAACCCGATTTTTTCGATTATCGATTTTCGATATTTATCGGGGTTACCTCGACACAAAACCTAGCCAAGAACACTCGCAGACGCTTGTAGTACAACTGTGTAAATTTTCAAGAAAATCGATTCAGCCGTTTTAGAGTCTATAGGTAACGGACACACAAAAGTTCCATTTATAAATAAGTTTAGATGTCAAATAATGGATACATGTTTGTTATGACCCTTGGCTACATTAAAAGATAGCAGAAGCGAAAGGAACGATTAAGCGAAAGTGGTCAGGGTGGGACTGACATGCGAGGTAGCAGAAATCTAAAGACATTTAAACGTACGTGCTTAATACATGCATACCTCATGAATGTATGGATGATACTATAGAATCACTTGAACATGCACGTACATACCTACATACATATCGCCATGCACATACGTTCATACACATATACCCACACACACTTACCGCACGTGAAACTTTCTTTTTTCCCGCGTCTATTAAGTAATATATAAACTGATTTCCACACGTGTTGAGCCAGTTGGAGGCTGTTATTCGGAGCATAAATCCGAATGCCGTTCGTCTCTTCCAACTCATATACTGTGCTAATTCAGCAATTAGCCACATATGAAATGTTTCTCTCTATCTCATGTCATTTCAATACGAGTATAATTATATTCACTACTATTCAGTACAAACATATTATTATTTCTTTTTCAGGGACTCTTCTAGCATGAATATTGAGACAATATCTTTAATATCTAAGAGGTACCTCCACTAGGTGCTAGTGTACTAGGTACTAGTGGAGGTACCTAGTGGAGGTACCTAGTGGAGAGAACTCTCTTCACGACATCTTACATTCACGAATTATTCAGTTCTGTAACCTTACTTAATACAATGTTATATTCGTTACATTGTGCTTTGAGTTATTTTATTTATAATTGTGGTGGTTTGGACAACCAACCTACTTTTCACTGTTGAAATTACTACCCCGACGGTCGGTCTACTACATTTTGTTACCCAATTTGTCCAGACCACTTCAATACCACATGTGTACGTACGTAAATGTATATGTTTGCAACTATTTGGACTCGTATGTATGGGTATGCGTGTTTCGTCTTTGTTTGATGTGTGTGTGTGTGTGTGTGTGTGTGTGTGTGTGTGTGTGTGTGTGTGTGTGTGGTTCGTTTGTGGTACAATTTTCAAGAACAGTTTCAATAACAGTTTCACTTTGGTTGATTTTTTTCACTTTGAAGTATTTTGACGTTCCTTGAGGAAAAGTAATTTTTGTTAAGTGTCTTTTAATTTTAGATTTTCTTTTGTTTTTCTGATTTTTCAATGGCTATTTTCATTATGGTTTTAAATATTTAGGTTGACAGGATTCTGCATATGTAATTTTTCCTTAATTTTTACATTAATGGCCTTCGTCCGGCCCGCCACCTGTCATTATAACACGATCCGGCCCGCGGGGTCGAATGAGTTTCCGACCTATGACCTAGAAGAAGAAAATTACTGGAAAGTCATTGAAACTCACCTGAAGAGAGCTGAATGTGTAATGACCCTCATGCTAATGACATTTCCACCGAGCTTCTCTACAACATATGACTTCATTGAATTTCTTTTAATGTAGGTACTTCCACTTTTCAGTATAAATTTTTGATACCTGATTTTAAAATGAAATTTTTAAAATTAAAAACATTCTTGAAGATTTCATTTTAGATTTAACTAAAAGCGTAATGATTAAATTTGTTATTTCAATTCAGTAAAAAATTCTGGTGTATTTCAGATAGAAATTGTATAAATTTGAAATCACATTTAATTTCAATTTCTTAAATTTTCTTAAAACGGCCATTTTCTTAATCTTAAGAAATTTGTAAACAAACAAAAATTTATAGATTTCAAAAATATTTCAAAAGATTTCTGACACTTTATTTTAGTAAAATTAGAAAGTTAGAAATTAAATTAAGCTGATTTAAAAAGAAATATTACTTAACTTATTGCATTATAAAGTAATATGCAACCAATTATTAACGGTTGGTCATGTTCAACTGAACGAAGTTTTGACGGATTCGATGACAGGTTGTACGCATGCCTAAAACCAACAATTTTCATAAATCTAAGTAAAGGGACAAAACTTTTAAATTACGTAACCGTCTCATAATAATGGCACTTTCAGTCTACGGTACATTAAAATAAGGTAAAATTATAATAAAATAAAGATTACTTTAAAAAAAAAATAGTGAAACTACGTTTATTTATCTTTGCAATTTTGGACTCGTAAATTTCGTTTCCAATTAATTACTATATCAGATTCAATAAACGTGCTAATACAGAATTTTACACGATTTTAAACTATTATAAATTATTATAATTAAAATGTCAAAAAAATAAAAAAATTATTTTAAAAATTCATTACTCATCAGAAAAATTTTATTTCTGCAGACAATAATATCCTTAATATTACTTATTTACAAAAACAATTAAAAGCTTTTCTAATTAAGTAATGTCATAGTTTTATTGGATTCTTTATTTTTCAATTCAGAGCAGATTTTCAGTTAAATAGTACAAATTTGAAAAAAAAAGTAGGTGATTTGCAACCTCCAATGACTCCTACTTTTAACAAAAAAAAAAAAAATTCCATAAACGTGAAGGTTCTGTGCAAAATTTAATGAAATGAAGTAAGTGGGGGGTAAAACATTTTAAAAAAAAATTTTACTAATATTTTCTAAACAAAGATTTAAAAAATAATTTCATTCATTTGTGAATAAGTTCTGAAAATTTCATTAAAATTGGACAATTATTTGATTTGTACAAGAATTTTCAAATTAATGTTTTCAACAGAAAAAAAGTGCACAAAAAATCAATATTTAACTTTGTAGAAGACGTAAACAAAAGAAGCATTCTAACCAAAATTTTGAACGTGTTAGAAAGGATTAAAAAATTAAAAAATAATAATTAAAAATTATTTGATCTTTCCTCTTAATAATAATATCAACATTTTGACTATAAAACTTTATTTTTAAGTTTGTGGCGTTTTGCAGTACACTATGTTGTTTTTCCCGTGAAAAAGTGAAGGTACCTATTTTAATGTGTTCTTCTCGAATTTATATTTAAATTGGGGTCATCAGGAGAGAATGTGCACCGTTTCGGGGCCTTCCTCTCAAAGGTTTCACTTGCACACCGACCTCCATCACTGATGTGAAGCCCCATTATAACGATATACAAGTGTGTTCTAGATATACTAGATCAAATGTCTAACGGCGAAATTAGATTTACGAAAAGTTTCAAAAACCGCAAACGTTGCGTTCTGAGAATGCACGAGAACTTCATTACGCATTCACGATCCGTCATGCCGTCATGTTCCCGGAAACACTCCACGAAATATTTCCTTCTTTTTTTTTTATTTTATCTTATCCACATGGCTTACGGCCATATCACGTTGAATACACCGGTTCTCGCTCGATCACCAAAGTTAAGCAACGTTGAGCCTGCTCAGTACTTAGATGGGTGACTGCTTGGGAATACCAGATGCTGTAAGTGACGGATGTGCGTTGTGCGTTGTGCTGCAGTGGATATCAGCTCGGAAATAGAAATCGATGAGCCGAGTTCAAATTCCAGTTGAATACCCTGCATTCACTTAAGCACTGGTACCCTTGGGAAAGGTATTAATCAGCCCCTTCCCTCCAGTTATGGGTTAAATAACAAGGGTAGGACTTGGGGACCCTGCCCTTAAAAACAAATCTAAATGAATCTTGGTACTCGAAAAAGAAAAGGATTACTAGACACAAAACTAATATAAAAAAACAACAACAATAAATTGTTGAAAGGAAAAGGTATTACTAGTAATAAATAAAAAAAAAAATTAGTTAGCAATAAATGACCCGCCGAGGTGTTGACATGCCATAAAACAAACCAACCAACCATATCCACATAGAACTATTTTCAGTTATTTCTATTAGACGTTTTATATTTTTGGTCCTATTAGGCCCTTTTGATTCCAATTTGGCCCAGAAATTGGTACAGAATGCCTGCAACGAAAACATTTGCTCAAATTTCTACTGCTCTAACAATTACATTATACCCCTCCTTTATTAGCTTTGATTTTAGATTTTCACCTACAGTGAACTATGAAATTACTGATGGAAAAAAAAGTTTCTTATTTTTTACTTTTAGCATTGCTATTTATAGAGATATATTAACTGTTTTGTCTTTAATTTATTGTATTTTTATTTAATTTGATTTTAATTATATGTCTACTCACATTTTATTGTAATGTTTCAACGATCTATCAACGGAGAATACCGAGGAAAACCGAAGAAAAAGAACTATAAAAAATATATATGTGATTTTCTCTAAAGAAATCCGAATTAATTACATGTTATGCCAGGAACTGATTTCGAGAAAGCAAATAAAAACTTAGTCTTTTGACTTAAAACCATACAAATGTCTTCTGGTCAAAAAATTATGTGATGAGTTACGTTATTTTTTTATTTTTATTTTTTTAATCATATCACCCCAAGCAAGGCGATAACGCCACTGATGCGCAGGGGGCTACGTAAGGGTAAAAAGAATGGAAAAGAGAAAGCCGGAAACCACACCCTAAACAGGGAACAAGGGGTGGAGTGTGAACCGGGCGATAGTTTAGTCTATCTACTCCAATTGAAAAAAAAAATAAAAGAGTGAAAAGATTGGAAAAGAGAAAACCAAAAACCTCATCCTAAACAAGAAACAAGGGATGAGCCTCTTCACCTGTTCAATAGATGTGGGTGGAGTGTGAACCGGGCGATAATTTACTCTATTTTTGGAATTTTGTCCAGGCAAATATTTTTCAGAATCATTAGAATTCAATTCGGGAAGGCAATTATGTATGTTCTTAGGATGTGCGTTGTGGTGCAGTGGATATCGACTCGGAATGACAAATCGGGTGCCGAGTTCGAATTCCAGCTGAATTCCTTGCATTCACTTTTGCACAAATACCCTAAGGAAATGTATTAATCAGTCAATTCACCCCAGTTATGAGTTGAATAATAGAACAGACTGGGTTCTATAGCCTTGGCTGGCAACCAGTCTACCGCAGAAAACAATGGCAACCTACTGCAGGTCAATCTTCTGTCCAGTCAGTCATATCTCTGTCGAAGTGTGTATCACGTATGTCACTTAACTGATTGACTTAAGATATAGAGAGGAATCATGGGAAGGTTATTTTGTAGACACCTAAAAAGAGCAATTGACCCGTTGAAAATAAACAAGCTCCCATCTTGAAAAGTCGCTATGCTGTTATTTCTTACGAGAAGTAAAAATTATTTTTAAAGTATCTAAAATGTCGGCTTCTAATATATCAGTAAGTCAGTTAAGTGCCATACTTGCTTGGGCGATCAGACCTCGAAAGAGACGGAACTGAATGGCAAAAGATTTTTCAGTAGAAGGTTTCTGCTGTAGACTGGTTGCCAACCAATGCTATAGAACACAATATGTCCTGATGTTTAACCCATTGATGGAGAGAGAAGCGATAGATTGATAGCTAGCCCATTGGCATTTGCCCGTAAGTGAATGCAACAATTCAACTGAAATTCGAACTAGTCTCTCCGATTTATATTATTGGAACATGATTTTTACTGAATACTCGTTTTAGAGTGATTACTCTGTGTTTTATATTTAAACAATATATATATATATATATATATATATATATACTAACAGTATAGCCCGGCGTTACTCGGGTGCAATGAAAACTTTAAAACTAATCCATGGTTCTGGAGCTCAGACTCAGCCTAAAGAATATTTGTGTGAAGTTTGGTGAGAATCGGATAAAAATTGTGGATTTGTATAAAGGACATACAGACAGATAAACACACACTCACACAAACATCTTGCCTTTTATATATATATATTATCGATTTTCTGCACTATTGTAAGAACCTCAACTTTGAAACTTCTGAATATCGTTTCTTCTGTCTTTGTCTAAGAGGGTATCAAATTTGATTAAAAATCGGACCACTCCTTCTATAACCCGATTTTTTTGATAATCGATTTTCGATATTTATCGAGGGTACCTCGACACAAAACCTAGCTAAGAACACTCGCAGATGCTTATAGTTCAACTGTGTAAATTTTGATAAAATCGGTTCAGCCGTTTCGGAGTCTATAGGTAACGGACACACACAGACACACAGCGACACACACACACACACACACACACACACAGACAGAAAGTTGTATTTATAAATAAGTTTAGATTTATATATATATATATATATATATATATATATATATATATACATACATATATATATAACCAGGTATAGGTTAGGTATGGATGGAATAAAATTCCGTATCCAAAGAAAAAAAAGTGCTCAATACAAAGTAGGACGAATAATATATATTTAGAATTTATGGCATAAACATGTTATAATATCACTACAAAAGTAACTGACTCTTTTTATTATGTATTGATGTGGTAACATATTTATGTTATCAATTCTAAATAAACATTATATATATCCCCAGCCTGAATATTCAAGAATCTAGTTTTTCTGTTTCTGTTTTGCTGTATCACAGCTGTTTTTTTATTAATTTTCCTCTCTAGAGAGCTCAATCGTAATGAGAGAATAACATATTCGTCATCCACATACAAGCCTGTTTTGTTGTATCACAGCTCATCAGTGTAGCTAGACATCCACTTGTTTTTGGCCGGGATCGAAACTCAACCAATTTCGTGTCAGTCGGAGTCGCTAACCCCTAAGCCATAGGCGTATGGAATAAGAGAAGGCAAATTTTAGCGTGTTGTATGTAAGCGGGGTATACATACGCCAGTCACCAGAAGAAGTCAATTCATTACTAAGGAGTAATGCATTACTAAAGAGTAATGCGGAAGTGGCAACTGTTTTTTTTTAATTTTCCTCTCTAGAGAGCTCACTTGTAATGGGAACTATATATATATATAATGCTTCCACTTGATCTGGCGTGTTTTAACAACTCGACCACGAAAGATTTCATGTGCCACCATGAAATTGCCGTGGTCGAGTGGTTAAGACATGTCAAATTAACCGACGTCTTCCTTTATGTATATAGGAGTCGCAAGTTTAAATACCGTTGGATGATGTATATTTTCCTAAGAAGATTTCTCGAATATTAAAACCGGTGAATATATATATATATATATGTGTGTGTTGGGGGGTGTAGGTGTGGGTGTGTGTGTGTGTGTATGTGTGTGTGTGTGCATACATAATTTACAGCATAGATAAAATCACTACAAAAGTAGCCATTTTGTTTCGACACAATCCGTGTTTTATCAAATGATGAATTCCATTTCAAGTTTGAGGTTTTTAAAATGTTAAAGGACTAGCTAAACCTTCTGAATCAGAGAGGCTTTGGTACATAGACCAAATGGACCAATCAAAACAAAGCTGTCTCTGATCTGAAGAATACAAGAACTAACTCTAAAATTAATTTGTAAGGGGCCTCAACTTTATGCTCAAAATTCTAAATAAGTATTATTCGCTCGACTTTGTATTGAGCAATTTTTTAAAGAATAATGTTTCTTTGGATACGGAATATTTTTCCATCCATACATACCCTATATATATATATATATATATATATATATTAAAAACAGAAATGTGTTCTTCGAACGAGAGAAATTGGTATAGAAGAAAAAATGCGAGAAGCCATGAACGTTTTGTTTAAAGTCTACTTGTTGATGCTATTATTAATACGATATATTCAGTCAGTCAGTTAAGTGCCATACGTGATACACGCTTGGGCGATCATGTCTTGAAAGAGACATGACTGACTGGGCAGAAAATTATCCCGCAGTAGTTTGCCATTGCTTTCTGCGGTAGACTGGTTGCCGACCAAGGCTATAGAACCCTATCTGTCCTGCTATTTAACCCATAACTGGAAGGAAGAGACGGATTAATACCTTTCGCAAGGGTATTTGCGCGTAAGTGAATACAATGGATTCAACTGGAATTCAAACACCGCTCTCCGGTTTCTCGTTCCGAGCCGATATCCACTGTACCACAAGTGTCCATAATGGTATTTGTTGGCTCTCTTCAGGCAAATAAACTTGTAAGTTCACATATCGAGATCAATTTGTTTTTCTGATAGCCAAGGTATTGTGTTGTTGTTTTATTTTTTTATTTTTTTATTTTTTTTTCACACAAAAAAAAAACATTAAGTGACGGGAGAAACTTTTTCGCCTGAAGAGAGTAAACTCGAAACACGTTTAGCGAGAAAAATACCATTATGGACAAATACACACACACACACACACACACACACACACACACACACACACACATATATATATATATATATATATAGTGTTTAATTATAGAAAAACAGAGTATCAACTCAAATATGAGTATCCATTAAAAATAATGTTCAGATATATAAATATATCGCTTAATACCATTTTGTAATATGTATATATCGGATATGGTTTATGTTCTAATAGTTTCTTGACTGGTTTGCTGAATTTTATGTGTCTGTAGAAATCGTTTGACCGTTGACTATTTTGTTTTTTCTGTGACTGCTATCGTCATTTCAGAAAGATTTCTATTTTAATTTTCATATTTTAACTTCATTATTTTAGTTTCCTGACTGTTTTGCTGAATTTTATGTAATTGTAGAAATAGTTTAT
This sequence comes from Ascarosepion bandense, assembly GCA_037127315.1. Classification (NCBI taxonomy): domain Eukaryota; kingdom Metazoa; phylum Mollusca; class Cephalopoda; order Sepiida; family Sepiidae; genus Ascarosepion; species Ascarosepion bandense. Next base: position 157,626 of record JBBBDQ010002171.1, on the reverse strand, counting down.
TCATTGTCTTTTTTTTTTTGTTTTTTTTGTTTTTTTCTGTGACTGTTATCGTTATTTAAGATAGATTTTCATTTTAATCTTTATATGTTAACAGTTTCTTAATTGTTTTACTGAAATTTATGTCTGTAGAAATCGTTTGACCATTGACTATTTTGTTTTTCTGTGACTCTTATGGTCATTTAAGAGAGTTTTTCATTTTAATTTTTATATTCTAACAGTTTCTTGACTGTTTTGCTGAATATTATGTATCTGTCGAAATCGTTTGTTCGTTGACATCTTTTTCTTTGACGGTTATCGTCATTTAAGAGAGATTGTCGTTTTAATCTTTATATTTTAACAGTTTTTGACTGTTTTGCTGAATTGTATGTGTCTGTAGAAATCGTTTGACCATTGACTATTTGGTTTTTCTGTGACTGTTATCGTCATTTTAGAGAGTTTTTCATTTTAATCTTTATATTTTAACAGTTTTTTGACTGTTTTACTGAATTTTATGTCTCTATAGATATTGTTTGTTCATTGTTTTTCCATTTGTTTTTTTTTTCTGTGAATGTTATCGTCATTTAAGAAAGATTTTCATTTTGATCTTTATCCTTTTTTAAAAACATTTTAAAAACAGTCAGTCAGTAAGTTAAGTACCATACGTTGTACACGCTTGTGCGATCATGTCTCGAAAGTGACATGACTGACTGGGCAGAAGATTATCCTGCAGTAGGTTGGCATTACTTTCTGCGGTTGATTGGTTACGAAGGCTACAGAACCCAATATGTACTGTTATTTAACCCATAGCTGGTGGGGAGAGACGGATTAATAACTTTCCCAAGGGTATTTGCGCGTAAGTGAATGCAAGAAATTCAAGTTTTAAAAAATCTAGTTATTAAATAGTTGATTTTTAAATTTGGTCACATAATGCTTGTGACTTCAAACACTGTTCCTTTCAGTGTTTTCTTTTACTCAGTGGAAACGGACACGCAGTAACTAAGAAGAACGAGAGCAACTTGACCCCATAGATTAAATAAAGGGTTTAGTTCAGAATTCCCCCTGTGTACTGTGGTAAACCCGCATCAGTAATGACGCAAATGAGCTTCCGAATCGCATTCGGATATGCCTATCAAAACCAGACTTCTCTGAAACTTGTCTATATAATAGTTTCTGCCAGCGTTTTATGTTAATAAAAAACACGGGAAAACCAACAGTATTGGACTCTCTAGCATCGGACGAAGAGGAATCCAGATGCGGATATGTCACTCATGCAGGTTTTTCACACCTATAAAAATTCTGAAAGAAGAAGAGGATTGAACACCTTCCACGTGAGAATTATCCGACGCATATTGGGAATAGCATGAAAAGACAAGGTGCCCAACACTGGGGTTCTGTCTCGAGCCGGTCTGCCTACCATGTTTACACTCTTTAAACAGCGTAGACTCTGCTAGCTAGGCCATGTTCACCGCATGCCAGACGGTCACATTCCAAAAGACTTCCACTATGAAGAGCTGGCCTCTGGAAGAAGACCCACAATTGCAGTATCGTGACATTATAAAACGCACTATGAAAGGTGTGGGAGAGCGTAGCAGTCAACCAGACCAAACGGAGAGGAACGCTTGTCCAGCAACTCAAATCAAGGGAGAAGCAACTGACACAAGTCGCCATGGAGAGGCGGGTTCGCAGAAAGCAAAATGACAGCTCCGACCAGAAACAAAACATAAATGCAGCCTCTGCAACAAAGACTGTCAATCCAGCATCGACTTCTACAGTCCCAAACGCAGATGCTCCCGCCAAGCAGACAAATACGATGCTATCCATGGTCAACCCTGATTGACAGAGGCCTACTACATCTGACTTTTTTGCCGAACATTAGAAAAAATGGTTTTCATCTTCTGAAGTAAAATCAAAATTATTTTGGCTTACGCCACCTAAACCTATTGCAGCTGCCTTCAGTTTGCATTGTGTGGGGGATCGCCTCTTTTTTAAACACTTAATAGACTCTTCCAAGGTATACAAATAATCCTGCATACAGAGAACAAGGGTGTCTGTAGTGTGTTAAAAAGTTGTTTGTTGTTAGAGTTGTAGTGCTTGTCAGAGCAGTTAAACCACCACTCGTTGGTCAGCAAGAATATAGGCTTAATACCCGGTCTTACTTTTTTGTATATATTTGACACCTACTAACAAGTATTCCTGAATCTACTAACCGAGTACAGGTTGTATATCTTTTGTTCAATATACTTATATTTTTCCTCTCATATCTGTTTTATGTTAGCATTATATTTTGTGGTTTTCTAAACAAGAACCCACAACACATTGCATCTCATTTAAATGACAATTATTATGTGGAATACAATTACAGAGGGTGACGAATGAATTGTCGTCTGAATGACGCAAAAATAACACAGACATCTAATTTTAAAAGACCGAATGTCACTCTCCATCACAAAACGAACAAGTTTGTTCAATATCTTAGATATCATGAAGTTCTTCCCATATTATGTCAATAACAATATATTTCAATGGACGAAAAATAAAGCTTTTTATTCAGTCGTAACTAGTCTACTACAAAAGCTCCCACAGGTGCTGTCAGTAAGAATAAAGTTTTAGGCTGTATAAAAAAAATGAATAAAATCCATTGTCAAAACATAACGTAGAGCGTAGACGGATATTTTTATTCATTGCACAAAATATACAAATTTGACATAAGAATTTAATTCTGGAATTTTATTTTGCTCTGGGAAAGTTTTTTTCTTCCAAAATTATAAGAATTATCTGCATAATCGCCATGCAAAAAGATAATTCCAGTAAGAATAATCAGTATCATCCATTCAAAATAACGCTATGTCCCTTCCAGATATATACGATCAAGAATCTCTACAGAAAATTAAACTATTCTGTATTATAAGTGAAATCTTTTTTCTGAAAGAGAATTTAGAGGTTTTCTGGTTTTATCGATGCTTTTGAATTCGCCGTTTTTCTTCTGCTAAACCGGCTTCTAAAGCGTCCCATCTAATCTCTCCTGATATTTAACCCGTAGCTAGGAGAAAACGAAATACGTGCGAAATTGTCCAGATTGTCTTTGCATAAAAGTGATCGCAAATAACTAGACAAGATTATAAACTCAGCTTGCCTATTAAACATTTTGCACTATACTACGGAAAAAATATGGGCAGACAGGTAGAAGTGGCACTCTGGAACCATAATACACACCACCCACAACCATTGCAACTGCCTTCTCTTTACAGTGCATCTCATTTAAATGACAATTATTATGGGGAATATAAATACAGAATAAATTGTAGTCTGAAAGACGCAAAACCGAAAATAACACAGATATCTAATTTTAAAAGATATGTTTACTAAAATTATACAAAAATATCTTGAACTACTAAAGTAAACTTGTTTAAGTTGGTGAATACTGCGATAATCTTTGCCTTCAGTTCATCTTTAGTTTATAATAAAAGATATCTTAAAATACTAAAGAAATAAAATCACTATTAGTTTCAACCATGGCCTCTACACGACCTCGGAGACTCCTGTAACTCTTCTGGACGGTCTATTTGTTTAAGTTAGTAAATGCTCCGATAATCCTTGCCTTCAGTTCATCTTTAGTTTATAATAAAAGATATCTTAAAATACTAAAGTAAATAAAATCACTATTAGTTGTCGGAAATTTACAGATGTAACGGGTCTCCTGATTGGCTGATTTAACCCGAACCTCGTTTTGAACTTTAGGCGGGCTTTACCAGAGGTTTTATGTTTTTTTTTACACGATGGTTTTTGTTCACTCCTTTTTTCAGCTAGCACGAACAGTATCGGACGTATTGTGCCGCTCCGGATTTTTGTTGCAGCAGGGCCTAAATTGGCGCCCACTTGTCTCGCTATATCGAGACCATCTTACCAATTCTTTGTAATCTTTTAGGCTAATGCCACAACTTTGTAACAGAGAAAATCTCTTGTTACCCTTCTTACCTTAAAAAGGATACCCTATGGGCAAAGCCTTGCCTTCCTAGAGAAAAATTCTCTAAGCACTATCATCTTATACCAAGATAAGAAACTGTGAAAGAAGCTGACCCAGAAGAAAGTTCCTGTACGTCGCGGATCGCAGTTCCTTGTGTCTTTTCCATCCCACTCCTAGACGGAGGATACTATACCAAGCTAAGCAGAGAAAAGAGACTATACCAAGCTACACTGTAGCAGCAAAATTCAGCATATTTTTGCAAGACAAATAAATTGTTTTTTCTATACCAGGTATGTCTTGTTATGTTTGATAATTTCCTTTCACTGCTTAAGCGCTAAGCTATGTGAATATATTTCTCACATAGTTTCAACCATGGCCTCTACACGACCTCGGAGACTCCTGTAACTCTTCTGGACGGTCTATTTGTTTAAGTTAGTAAATGCTCCGATAATCCTTGCCTTCAGTTCACCTATAGTTCATAATAAAAAATATCTTGAAATACTAAAGTAACTTTATTCAATAAAAGCGATATTAGTTTTAACCACGGTTTCTAAACGACTTCGGAGACTCCTGGAACACTTCTGTACAGTTTCATTGTTTACGTTTGTGAATGCAGCTATAAGCCTTGCCTTCAGTTCATCTTTAGTTCATGATAAAAAGATCTTGAAATATTAAAATAAATGTATTCAATAAAATTGCATTTAGTTGCAACCACGGCCTCGAAACGACTTCAGAGACTCCTGTAACTTTTCTGGACGGATTCCTTGTTTAAGTTGGTCAATGCTGCTATAATTCTCGCCTTCAGTTAATCTTTAGTTCATTATAAAAAATATCTTGAAATACTAAAGTAAATTTATTCAATAAAAGCGATATTAGTTTTAACCACGGTTTCTAAACGACTTCGGAGACTCCTGGAACACTTCTGTACGGTTTCATTGTTTACGTTTGTGAATGCAGCTATAATCCTTGCCTTCAGTTCATCTTTAGTTCATGATAAAAAGATCTTGAAATATTAAAATAAATGTATTCAATAAAATTGCATTTAGTTTCAACCACGGCCTCGAAACTACTTCAGAAACTCCTGTAACACTTCTGGATGGTTTCTTTGTTTCAGTTAGTGAATGCTACCATAGACTCCTGTAACTTTTCTGGACGGTTTCCTTGTTTAAGTTGGTCAATGCTGCTATAATCCTTGCCTTTAGTTAATCTTTAGTTCATAATAAAACCTATCTTGAAATACTAACCTAAATTAAATCGCTATTAGTTTTAACCACGGCCTCTAAACTACTTCGGAGACTCCTGTAAAACTTCTGGATGGTTTCTTTGTTTCAGTTAGTGAATGCAGCCATAAGTCTTAACTTCAGTTCGTCTTTGGTGTTACAAGGAGTTTTGTTGGTTTCTCGCTAAGCTGAGTACCACACCTATTAACCAAGGAGGTTGCAGTCTGAGGTGTTAGGTGGCCAGATGAAAGGGGTGACTTGTTCGCAGATTTGACTCCGGTGACTGGGTTCCCCTGCATGTGTGTCATGGCACAAAGTTCTGTTAACAGATATCGCTTCTTCTAGGGGCCATCCTCCTAACAGAGGCTAACACTACCTCATCAAGTAAGTTAATGTAGGCTTCTGTGTTGAGGCCTTGTGGGACGATGAATGGGGGCGTAACGTCTCCATCACACCAAACACCTTAGCAATCACTATTAGACTCATCAAACGCTTTCCAAATCCTCTGCATTGTCCTCAGATTGACACCCAAACATTCAGAAATGTTTGTATTGGAGCTTCAGTGGAAAAAGAGCATACTAGGAATAACAGTACTTGATCCTGGGTCAGCATGGTTATCACTCTCTACCCCGGCTATCATTACCTGACGCTAGCAGATTGTGGCCCATCATGTTTTTTTATGTGGCTGCTGTTACACTGCCAAGAGTCACTGAGTATCATGCGTCAGCTTTTTTTCCAATCGTTTCGCCCCAAGCAAGGCTGTACCGACACTGATACGTAGGGATCTACATAAGATTAAAAGAAAGAAAAAGGGAAAGAGACGGAGGGGAAAACAGATGTGAAGACAATTGCAAAGGTAGAGAGAAAGGTAAAGAACAAGATATACAGAGTGATGTAGAAAGAACTAGAATCCAGTGAATAAGAGATGGGTATTGACATTGCATTTAAATTCCTGGAGGTTGTAGCTGTCAGGAAAGCAAGTATATGGAAGGGATTGCCACAGGCGGGAAGTGCGAGATGACGTAGAATTGTCGGCTGATGAACTGATGACGTAGAACTGATGATGTAGAATTGTCGGCTGCTTTTGGTTGATTTAACTGCAGTAAATAGGTTGCCAGGCAAGGCCATGGAATAGAATCTGTCTTATTATTTAACTCATAACTGGAGGGAAGAGACGGATTAATACCTTTCCCAAGAGTATTTGCACGTAAGTGAACGCGATGAATTCAAATGAAATTCGACCTCGGCACCCCGATTTATCGTTACGAGTCGATATCCACTGCACAACAAGTAATATATTACATTGATAAAAGAATTGGATTCCTCCGTCGGGCCAGAAAGTTTTTTTTACGTCAGAATCCATCATGCCTATTTATAAATTTACCATTCGTCCGTGTATTGAATACTGTTGCCATATCTGCTTGCGTGCTCTTGCTATTCATTTCGAGGTTCCCGACAAAATCCAAAAAAGGATCTACAGTATAATCTATCCTGACATAGCAGCTCACTTTCAATCACTTTCTCACCAACACGATGTGGCTTCCTTTTATCGTTTCTACAAGTATTTTCGTAACAATTGTTCTGACGAGTTTTTTCCCTGGTACTCAGGACAGTTGAATTTAAGTGTGCTACTAGATTGGCATGTAGGTCCCACCCTTTTACCGTTGAAATACCGTTTACTTGCTTCGCTGATAGCTACAATCCCTAAATATTTAGATGCTATCTTCTATATTATCGAATCTCGTTCATCTTATATCACTTTCTCCATACCCCTGTACACAGTCTTTTCTTTCATCTCCCAATCCAAGACATAGAAAGATATGGAAGGCCATGATCGCCTACGTCCTGTAAGAGCACGTCGCATAGAAAAAGAAAATTCAACAGTATTTCAGGTAACCAGTTGAAATTTTTCCAATATATTTGACTGAAATTTTACACTTTCCAAAATTAGCGTTTGTAATTACAGTTTAGATACATTGAGATGAACTGACGCCAGTTGGAGAAGGCTTAAGCCAAATGCTGACTTTTCTTTTCAGATGTTACCGCCTTTTTGATAAAATTTAGTGTTTTATTTGAAAGTGAAAACAAAAAGGACAGTTATGTTTGACACCAGAAAGAGATATTTAAAATTTCTCGGGAACATAAAGAGAAACAAAGAAAAGAGAACTGAACTGTTATGTAATATCAGTCATTTATATGGCAATGAATACTGGAGAATCTCTTCATAGATGAAGAGACTTGAAGCAAGAGAAATGTGGTTCTACAGAAAGATGCTGAGAATACCATGGACTGAACATGTAAGCAAATGACAAAACTCTAGAGACAATGGCAACAAAAATGACACTTATACTTAACATCAGGAAGAGAGAGTTGAAATTTTTAGGGCACATAAGGAGAAACAAAGAAAAGAGAACTGAACTGTTATGTAATATCAGTCATTTATATGGCAATGAATACTGGAGAATCTCTTCATAGATGAAGAGACTTGAAGCAACTGAAATGTGGTTCTACAGAAAGATGCTGAGAATACCATGGACTGAACATGGAAGCAAATGACAAAGCTCTAGAGACAATGGCAACAAAAAGGACACTTATACTTAACATAAGGAAGAGAGAGTTGAAATTTCCAGGGCACTTAAGGAGAAACAAAGAAAAGAGAACTGAACTGTTATGTAATATCAGTCATTTATATGGCAATGAATACTGGAGAATCTCTTCATAGATGAAGAGACTTGAAGCAACTGAAATGTGGTTCTACAGAAAGATGCTGAGAATACCATGGACTGAACATGGAAGCAAATGACAAAGCTCTAGAGACAATGGCAACAAAAAGGACACTTATACTTAACATCAGGAAGAGATAGTTGAAATTTCTCGGGCACATAAGGAGAAACAAAGAAAAGAGAACTGAACTGTTATGTAATATCAGTCCTCCTATATGCCAGTGAATGCTGGACAATCTCCTCAAAGATGGATAAGAGGCTTGAAGCAACAGCAATGTGGTTCTACAGAAAGATGCTAAGAATATTATGGACCGAACATGTAAGCAGATAACAAAGCTCTACAGACAATGGCAACAAAAAGAAAACTTATGTTTAACACCAGAAAGATAGTTAAAATTCCTAGCGAAAATAATGAGAAACAAAGAAAAAAAGACTGAACTGTAATGTAATATCAGTCCTCCTATATGGCAGTTAATACTGGACAATCTCCTCAAACATTAAAGAGAGATTTGAAGCAACAGAAATGTGGTTCTATAGAAAGATGATAAGAATACCTGAATTTAAGTGTGCTACTAAACTGGCATCTAGATTCTACTATTTTACCAGTGAAATATTTAAATGTAACCGCTGTTCCTATGCCAACAGTTTCTTCTATTGGACTTCCCACCTGTGGAAATCCCTTCTGTACCCAGTCTTATCTGGTGTAATATCAGTCGTCCTATAAGGCAGTAAATCATGGACAATCTCCTTAAAGATAAGTGTTATATATCGCCGTACGACGACAAAACAACAAACACGCATATATAAAAATATAAGGTTATATTTTTATTAATGACGACGAACCGTGTGGAATAGAGAACAGGAGAGTGAGAGCGCACATAGAATGGGTTGACGGGAGTGTAGTCTTGCCTGTGGTGTTTCTCTGCTTCCACTGGCCGTTCTCTGCTGGCGAATCCATGTGTCGAGGTCTTTATATAGTCTTCTAGAACCGGGACTTTCCTTCCGGTCCTGCCTCGCCCACGCAACGCCCACGTAATTTCCCAGAGACACCTGTTCTGTTTGCCTCCGTAGTCATTTCCGCCGCTGTCGGAAATAAGGTCAAACAACATCCGCTCCGGCCTCGACAGGATGTATTTCACAAACACCTGTCTTGTCGTTTCGCCGACCCCTTCACCGGCGGGAAACACCATCGCTTGCATCACTTCCTCGGGTGGGGCCAGATTGTTATATTACATAAGGAAGAGACTTGAAGCGACAGAAAAGTGATTCTACAGAAAGATGATGAGAATACCATGGACTGAACATGGAAGCAAATGACAAAGCTCTAGAGACAATGGCAACAAAAAGGACACTTATAATTAACATCAGGAAGAGATAGTTGAAAATTCTAGAGCACATCATGAGAAACAAAGGAAATAGAGCTGAACTGTTATGTAATATCAGTTCTCAACAATCTTCTCAAAAATGAAGAGTCTTAAAGCGACATAAATATGGTTCTACAGAGGGATGATGAAAATATCATGGGCCGAATATGTGAGCAACGACAAAGTTTTAGAAACTGAAACAAAAAGGACATTTATATGAAACATCAGGAAAAGGCAGCTTATATTTCTACAGCACATAATGTGGAAAGAGTACTTCAAAAATTTGAAGCCGAAAGGACATGATGAAGGCAAGAGGGATAGAGGAAAATGGCAGATAACTTGCATAAGAAGCTTTTGTAAATGGTTTAAAAATAAATGTGATATATATATATATATATATATATATATATATATATATATATATATATATATATATATATATATATATATATAGCAGTATACCTGAGTTGCTCAGGTGTAATGAAAGCTTTAAAACTAATCCATGGTCCTGGAGCTCAGACTCTTTGGACGTTAGCACGAAAGACTAAAAAGTAATAGTTGTTTCCAGTTAAAGCGAAACCGTAGTCTGAAAGAAAAATGAATGGATGTAAGTTAAATTTTGATTTCCTGGTATCGATATCAAATAAGTTTAAGGCTAAATAAGTTCTCTGAGTAAATCGTATCATGGCTGATACTAAGAACTACAATTATACATACTTAGAGCCAAACCTGAAGCAAATACTAAAATAAAAGGGCTGAAAAAATACAGATATACAGGCAGATAAACAGACACAAACACAAACATCTTGCCTTTTATATATATATATATATATATATATATATATATATATTACCGATTTTCTGCATTAATGTAAGAACTGCAACCTTGAAACTTGTAAATATCGTTTCTTATGTCTTTGTCTATGAGTGTATCAAATTTGATTGGACCACTCCTTCTATCACCCGATTTTTTCGATAATCGATTTCGACATTTATCGGTGGTACCTCGACACAAAACCTAAGAACACTCGTAGACGTTTATAGTACAACTGTGTAAATTTTCGAGAAAATAGGTTCAGCCGTTTCGGAGTTTATAGATAACGGACACACACACAGACACACACACACACACAAAGTTCCATTTATAAATAATTTTATATATATATATATATATATATATATATATATATATATATATATTGTGTGTATTTTGGCAGCATTTTTTCATTAATACAGGTTTCATTGAATAATATAGCCAAGTTCTGTCTATTTATTTTGTGTAAGATCTTTTCGTATGATCTGATTAGCTTGATAGTGTTGTCATGGAAAGACGACAAGAAATCGCAATGATTGTTGATTTAAAAAAAAAACAATGTAGTGTATAAATTCAAATGCCCCTTTCGAGAATGTATCTCTAACAAACTAAATAATACCTACATTGGACATACTACTAACTCGCTTTCACGGAGACTTACATTGCACTTAAATGAAAATTCTAACATATTCCGACATTTAAAACACCACGGCTATCAACATACACTTCTTAGGAAAACACTTGTTGAAAATACGTATATATTTAGACCAGACAATAATAAATGTAAACTTAAAATTCTAGAAGCTATCTACATCAAACAGTTTAAACCTAGCCTAAATAAAATAAATTTCGACACATCTACTAACATACTTTAATGCCTATAATCGACGGGAGAGGTCATAGTTATTATACTTACCCCCTACACCATAGTAGCAGCAGTCCCCAGACCAATCCCTCATGCCACTATACACTCAATTGAACAAAAAACCCACTACCACCATTCCTTCTCGGCCTACAGCCATGTGCGACACAAAAAATGGACCTGTCTAATTTTCTCTGTATAACTCCACTCTGTTAATAATAATTTAAATGTTCTATGTTCACTGAACATTAAATGTTCATCCTTTGATAATGGCTTATGTAATAAAAAAAATCAACAATTATTGGGATTACTTGTCGTTTTTCCATGACAACACTATCAAGCTAATCAGATCATACGAACGGATCTTACACAAAATAAATAGACAGAACTTGTCTAAATTATTCAATGAAACCTGTATTAATATATATATATATATATATATATATATATATATATATATATATATAATATGATTGTTTAATTACGTAGTTGTTGATCATAATAAAATTAGACCAGTGCACAGTTGTATAAAAAGTGTTCAATACAATTATATTGTAGAACTTTTGAATATTCTTCATTTGTAAACAAGTTATTACACGACCTAGGTTTCTACCATGTGGTGTTTTCAGGCAATTTGCTATAACTGAGTTTACCGTTCACCGTGTTTTAATAACACTCACGAAGATGATATTATCTTGTGTTGACATAAAACATTGCTATGCAAAGATAACAGTCACTGAAAAGCAGTTCGTAAATTTGTAATGCGGTTCTTATGACGTCACACCGCTGGGGGGAACCGAAATGTTTACAGAACCGTATATCTAAATGCAATGTGATGTGTAATGAGCAGATTGAAATGTGATTTTATTAAGTAGATGTCTTCGATGGTGGATGTGTTTATGTTAACGTCCCTGTAACCTCTCTGAAGATGGCTCATGGGAGCCGAAAATTTAGAACCAGCATAATAAAAAAAATATCGAAATGTTGGACAATTTTGTCTTTATTTTCATCTGAAGCTAAAGCCAAAATACTATGTTTAGAACGGCCCATCATTAAACATAACAAACATTCATTGTTTTTATATTTAAGAGTATATTATTTGAATATATATATATATATATATATATATATATATATATACGTTCTTGGGTGGCCAACGGTTTAAGTGAAGGACAACTTTCAATTCAAAACCTGCGGAGTGTAGTTTGTAGTTCTTGCGCAAAATGTGCAGTAGTTTTTTGTACTTCCGCTTCGAGATCAGTTACGTCTGAGTAGTGAGTTCAATCTTCAATTCTTCTTCTTCTATTTGCCCTGTCTTATCAGGACGTAGGCGATCATGGCTTTCCACGTCTCCCTATTCCTGATGGCTCTTAGCACGCCTTCTCCTATTACACCATGCAACTCACGTTCCATCATCCACCTGATTAGGTCCTTCAAATATGTTATCCACTGATTTCCTCTGTCTTTTTCCCCTCTATCTGTTCTGTTAGTATCAGGTTCTCCAAGCCCTCTTTCCTCATTGCATGTCCCAGGAACTTCAGCTGTCTCTTCCTGATGCTCAGTATTAATCTCATTTTCGTTTCCATCATTTCCAAAATTTCATCATTTCTCACATGATATCCGCAGCATCCTTCTGTAGAACCACATTCCAGTTGCTACAAGTTTTTCCTTCATCTTCGATGATATTGTCCAGCATTCACTGCCATATTGAAAAACCGACATCACATAGCAATCCAGTGCTCTCTTCTTTGTTTCTAGTGAGATTGTCTTGTTTCTTAATAATTTACTCAACTTCTGGAATGTTTCCTTCGCCATGCCAATTCGCCTTCGGATCTCAGTGTCACACTTTCCGTCTTCTGTTATAACACTTCCCAGGTATTTAAATCTCCGATCTGTGTTTGGCATATTAGGCTGACCTTTTTACTGATGACCATGCATTTGGTTTTCTTGCAGTTTATTTGTAGTCCTTTTTGTCACTCTCTTCAGCTACCTTCTGTAGGAGGTCTTGTAGTTTCCTTTCTTTTTTTTTTTTTTGTTATAAGCGTTTCCCCCCGAGCAAGGCATGTTACTGCCACTACTGCGCAAGGGGCTACGTAGAGTGGAGAAAGGCTGGTTAAATATAGGAAATAACAGAGGGTGGGTGATAGGCGGGTAAGGATACCGAGAATGAGGGTTGGGTAGATGAGAGTGTTCTGAGAATAATTGGGAGTTAGTGTGATAGGAGGTGTTTATTGACTCTACATTTAAACACCTGGAGATTGTAGCTGTCGGGAAAGCAGACTTGTGGAAGGGAGTTCCACAGCGGGAAGCGCGAGAAAAGAAGCTATTTTAGTAGAATTTACGGTTATATCTTATTTGTTTAACTGTAAAAGGGTAGGACCTAGTTGCTAATCTAGTATCTCGTGTAAATTCGTGCTTAGGCGGCACCAGTGATCTAAGCTCATCGGAGCAGAAGCCATGAAAGTACTTGTAGAAGAGGCACAGGGAAGCCACATCACGCCGGTGAGAGAGTGGTTGCAGCCGGTCTGACAAGTCAGTATCAACCACGTTGCAGATCCTCCTTTGTATTTTGTCAAGAAGCCCAAGGAGAGCAGCAGGGGCACCCGACCAGATATGGCAGCAATATTCAATATACGGGCGGATGGTAGATTTGTATATGTGCAGAATTGATTCAGGTGGGAAAAACTTCCGGGTCCTGCACAGGGAGTCGACTTTCATAGCAGCAGATTTGGCAATGGATTTTTCAGTGTCTGCTATCAGCACTGTATCATCTCCGTACCTTTTATCACTACGCGCCCCATACTTTCGACCTTGTGCCACATCTTAGCTATACTTAGAAAACCTCCATATCAATCTCTACGTGTTATTTAATACCGAAATCTAAATAGTCTCTAACCAAAATGTCTTTTGAACGCAATTGTATACTAAATGTAGTGCTGGTTATTTTTCATTAAAATGTTTTCTTTTTTATAGAAAAACGTATTACTGGCATTTTTACATTAATAAATATTTTTATACTTTTGTTGTGTTTTGTAAACGGATTCACTATTCGTCATTGGGGGTTAGTATTATAGATTACGGCTTTATCATAGATTCATAGACTGTATCACAAGTTACGACTGCACTGGCCCCGAATTTTACTTCCACGTATATTCTCTATTAATGAAGTATTAAAAAAATAATAAGGATATCACACATTCATACAAATATGATTAAAATACGATCGTTTCAAATAAAGTCTGTTGTTTACAAAGTCAATAATTAATTTCGCAAATATCGTTGATTTAATCAATATGAACAATTTAGCTCTTTGACTAGCAAATGTTTTGCAATATTTTTTCAACTTTGATAAAGGAAAGCATAAAATCCCACACTTCGGTGATTTCATTCGCTTTTTATTCCTATGGAATAAAGACATGAAAGTTTTTTTTCTTTTCAATATCATCAGTTAATTGAAACTACAATTTCGGGGTTTCGTTATCAAATACAATTTCGTAATTCACACGATTTTTCTGACTCTGTTGCAAACTTCGACACATTCTTCTCTAAAATGAAGGTGATAAAGAAATGTATAAGCGTAACTATCTAAATTATTTACATTGTTCGGACTGTTGTCTTCATCTTTTTTGCTACAATAACGACTTTACGGACGTTGTATTTCCAGCCTTCTTCAGGGTCTGTTTCTATTTCTGAGATGAGGTATTGTAATTATTTACACTATTTACTTTGTTCGGACTGTTGACCTCACATTTTTGCTACAATAACGAATTTACGGACGTTGTATTTCCAGCCTTCTTCAGGGTCTGTTTGTATTTCTGAGATGAGGTATTGTAATTATTTACACTATTTACATTGTTCGGACTGTTGTCATCATCTTTTTGCCACAAAAAAAAAAAAAAGTTTTCGGCCGTTGTACGCTCCAGTAGTTTCAGGGTTTGACTACATTTCAGAGATAACATAGTGTAAATAAATACAATATCTTAAGAAAAAACAATCAAGATGAGGATACTGGCATGTACAAAATTATTGTATAAAAGTAAAAAATAATAAAAATAACATTTTTCCAACATTAAAACAAAAAGAAGCCAGTCGACTACAGCTGCAGAAATACTAAGTAAAATAACAAAGATGAGGATACTAATATATAAATATCAATGGCATAATAGTCAGTCAGTTAAGTGCCGTACGTGATACACATTTTGGGCGATCATGTCTCGAAAGAAACATGACTGACTGGGCAGAAGATTATCCCGCAATAGATTGCTTTCTGCGGTAGACTGGTTGCCAGCCAAGACTATAGAACCCAATCTGTCCTGTCATTTGACTCATGGCTAGATGGGGAAGTAATGTACTATATTATTAAGTAGTATTTAGTGGGGGATCAGTTTATTACTTCATAACAATAGAAAACTGATCCCCCACTTTATGACCAGCAGAAGCCTCAATCATCTTTCCAACTATTATATTCCGTCAATCAGTTAAGTGCCATACGTGATAAATGCTTTTGGCGATCATGTGTTGAAAGAGACATGACTGACTGGGCTGAAGATTATCCCACAGTAGGTTGCCATTGCGAATTGACATGGCAAAAGACGCATTCCAGAAGCTGAGTAAATTATTAAGAAACAGGAAAACTTTGCTAAAAACAAATAAAAGAGTACAGGATAACTATGGAATGTTTGTTCTTCAATATGGCACTGAATACTGGACAATATCATCAAAGATGAAGGAAAAACTTGAAGCAACTGAAAAAGGAAGTTAATACTGAGCATCAGGAAAAGACAACTAAAGTTCCCGGTACACGAAGAAGGGCTTGGAGAACCTGATACTAACAGGCCAGATAGAGGGAAAAAGAGACATCAGGTTGATGAGATAATGGAGTTTGCGTGGTATAACAGGAGAAAGCGGGCTTAGTGCCACCAGGGAGAGGGAGACGTGGAAAGTCATGATCGCCTACGTCCCTAAAAGACAAGGCACATAGAAGAAAAAGAAGAAGAAGCAAATGTTTACGTCCGTGCATAGCCCATGCGTTGTTCATGTGTAAAAGCCCCAGGAAAATTCGAGAAACACAACGATTCTCAGAATTGTTAGAATATTGTCAAAAACATCTAACAGTATACAAACTATTTTCTGAAGTGAAACATCCAACTATAAATAGACTATTTTATCACCACATACATTCTAAGGTAGTATTTAGCAGAAGTAAAATTCGATTTCTAAAATTATCACTTAAAAACCAAAAGTGTATTTAATCGTGTGTGGAAGTCGATTTAGCTCTCCAATAATAGTCCAAAATCTTATATATCAGAAGAATCTTATTTTTATTTTTGGTTTCCTGCAAGTTATGTATTTATTATGCATTTGCGTCAATTTCATGTTATATCAAAACGTTTTGGAGTATAAATATACGATAAGAAAATTGAAAACAAATGTCAAACATGAAAACTAAATAATTCAGAATTTATTATACAAACTAAATGGTTTAATCTTTCTTCTTCTTTTTTTTACTCAGTTTTGAAATAATTTTTAGAGTGGGTGGCCCATTCTAAAATCGGCCCGGGGGAATAAATGCTAAATACGAAACTGCTTAGTCTTTAACCTTGTTGTATAAAAAAATCTATATTACAGACGAGAGAGAATTTGAAAAAAATGTTTAATTACTTTTTTGTCGTTATCCATCCATCAGGTTCGCTAATCAGACCGAGCAGGATGGGTTTTGTTTCACTTTTCGATTTAAAAATGTCTAAAAACGCTATTTAAATGCATAGTTTTTCTGTAACCCTATTCCTACGTAAATATACTTTCACAGATTGAAAGAAATTGTTATTGTTAATTGTGCTTTATTGTAATTCGCGATGTGAGCTTACGTAAAAATATTTAATACTACATACTTGTAAAATCCGAGAGATAGAGAAATTTGCTGAAAATTGGGAAAAAAGGAAAAATATATTTTTTCTTTCATTGTATTCGAAGCGAATTGTTTTGGGCCAGTGGAAGTTTAAAAATGGCGATAGTCACAACAAGATGTCAGAATTTTTTGATGAGGTCAAGTCCTTGCCCCCACATCTGCTGGAAATGATTTAAAAATTTTTGAAAACCTAAGATGATGTAATTGAGAGGAAGAAGACAAAAAGACATTACGTCATGTGAGGTGTTGATATTTCATTCGTTGAGCCATGACTCCCCCTTAAATCGTGTCGGTAGAAAATAATATCATTGGTTAAAGCTTTGAGTCGCATAGATACTCGGTCCATCCCCCAATAGAATTGGGGTCAGCTATAAAAATCGTTGGTTGAGTAGTTTTTGAAATTGCAGTCGAGACGTAATGACTGAGAGAAAAGTATTCCTAACTGGGGGCCACGACCCATAGAACTTATCGTTGAAGATATAAAGAAACTTAGAAAAGCCTGCCGCTGGTCAACATAAAAGAGTTAAAGTCAAATACTGCGCCTTCGATAAAGTCTTAACTAAGGATCTATAGAAACAGAATGGGTCGAGAAAGGGTTAAACTAGCTGAAAAGAGATTTTTTTTTAAATTTTGCCGAGCGAAGAAGAAAAGATGAATCTGCTATCATCATCAGAGCGTCCCAACTTGGGCCGTTTGCATAAAACTTTGGTAAAGAGACGAGATATTGAAGAGAATTTGAGAGAATTTCGGAGTTTTTTAGAGCTGTCGTGCGACAGAGACCAAACGAGCCCCGTCGTTGCAACTGTTCGCCCCCATTCGGCCGTTTCCGTAAAGCTTCTGTAAAGAGCTGTGAAAGGACTTGTTTTTATTTGGAGAATTGACAGCTCTGATTATTTTTAACGAAACTTCGCACTATTATGAAAAGGCTTGTTTTTATTTGGAGAATTGAAAGCTCTGATTATATTCAACGAAACTTCGCACTATTATGAAAAGACTTGTTTTTATTTGGAGAATTGAAAGCTCTGATTATATTCAACGAAACTTCGCACTGTTATGAAAAGACTTGTTTTTATTTGGAGAATTGAAAACTCTGACTATATTTAACGAAACTTCGCACTGTTATGAAAAGACTTTTTTTATTTTGGAAAATTGAACCCTCTGATTACTTAATGAATCCTTCTCTCCGTTGTAAACTTGGAAATTCGGCGATTGTACATTCTGCTTTTAAAATTAATTATTTTTTTTATACATAAAGACTTTCTTTCGTAACTCATCCAGGCGTCTTCGAACTTATTATTTTCTTTTTCTGATGCCGTATTTATTTTTTTCAACACAAGTGTACACAAGTGTCCGGTCTGGTGTGATGTGCTTGAGAGACGGCTACCTGGTTTTTAACTTGATTTTTCTAAGATCAAAGGACACAGCGTGGATAGAAAAGTTCACCGTTGAAATAGACGTCTTAAGAACCAGCTACTATGACGTGGCCATCGCCACGAACAGCGACCCAAGAGTGTCACCATAATTGGTACCGTTTTGATAGCATCAATCCGCTGAGGTTTCGGTCATCAACACTACAACAAGTTCTGGATTAGGGGCAGCGAACCAGCTTGGGCGAGGTGTCACTTTTCTTTCCACTATTACCGATTCATTTCTAGGAAACTTGAAAATTTTAAAACATTTGAAATTTCGGCTGTTGTACGCTCCAAACAGGTCCAGAACTGTTGCAATTTCGAACTGAGCCCTTTATTTAGTCAACTCGCGTAGCTAGCTCGCGTCCCATCAGATATGCCTCTTCCATAACTTTTTCTGGAACGAAAGAAATCTCCTCATTAAAAGGATTAAAGAGTTTAGTTCGAAATTCCAGTCACCTGAAAAAAATTCGGAAGTAACAGCTGTTAATATGGCAAGAAAGATGAAGACAACAGTCCGAACAATGCAAATACTATAAATTATTACAATACCTTATAACAGAAATATAAATAAACAGAAGATACGACGTCATTATGATTGTGATGATAATTTTGACAGTTGTTTTCATTCTAGGCAACATATAGAATTCAGATTAGAACAAATCAAGAAAATAGTGAGATTGATCAACCAGTTCAAAGCCACATATTCGCACAACAGCCATAGACATCAAGATCTTATGTGTGGGAGTATTGTCCTGATGAAGCAAAACGGATGATAGATAATCAGATGAGACTAAATCAAAAGAATAAGGTGCGTGAACAAATACTTCGAAACCAAAGTCACGCACAGCAAACATACACAAGAGCTCATATGTGGGATAATTATACTGATCAAACAAATCAGATTATAGTCAGATAAGACCAAACCAGGAGAATAGGGAGGGTGATTACCTAGCTCAAATTAAAGATCAAGGTGTTACGTGTAAGAGCATTGTCCTAATCAATTAAAACATAATATAGTCAGATGAGACGTAGTCAGGAGAATAGGGAGGGTGATCAGCTAAAGCTACTGTCAAGCATAGCAGCCATACACACCAAGAACTTAGGCGCTGGATAATTGTCTTGAGGAAACAAAACGGATGATAGCCAGATGAGACAAAATCAGTATAATAGGGTGGGTGATCAAACAATTTGAAACAACATTTGCGCACAGCAGTCAGAGAGACACCAAGAACTTATCCGTGGGCCAATGTCCTTATTTGTTGGGGCATTGTCATGAGGAAACAAAAGAGATAATAGTCAGATGAGACCAAATAAAATAAATAGGGTCGGTGATTTCACAATTTGAAAGTACATTTGCACACAGCAGTCACAGACATCAAGAACTTATCCGTGGGGCATTGTCCTTATAAAACAAAACGGATGATAGCCAGATGAGACAAAATCAGTATAATAGCGTGGGTGATCAAACAATTTGATACAACATTTGCGCACATCAGTCAGAGACACCAAGAACTTATCCGTGGGCCATTGTCCTTATTTGTGGGGGCATTGTCCCGAGGAAACAAAACAGATAATAGTCAGATGAGACAAAATAAAAATAAATAGGGTCGGTGATTTCACAATTTGAAACCACATATGCACACAGCAGTCACAAACACCAAGAACTTATCCGTGGGGCATTGTCTTTATAAAACAAAACGTATGATAGCCAGATGAGATGAAATCAAAGGAATATGGATTGTGATCAACCAGTTCAAAGCCTCATGGAAGAGAAACAGCTATAAACACCAAGACCATTCCGTGGGCCGTTGTCCTTATTTTTGGAGGCATTGTTCTGACGAAACAAAACAAATTATAGTCAGATGAGACCAAATCAGGAGAATAGGAAGTTGATCAGAACATAACAACAGCCATAGGCATCAAAATCTTATGTGTGGGAGCATTGTCCTGATAAAACAAAACGTATGAGATGAAACCAGGAGAATAGTGGGAGTGATCTACGAATACAAACTGCAGTCACGTACAGCAGCCATAGATACAAAAGCGTATGGCCAAAACAGATGATAGTCAGATGAAATCAAATCAGGAGAAAAGCGGGAATGAACAATCAGTTCAAAACCACAGTAACAAGACACCTTTCGTCAGTTTTCCTAATTAAGTTTTGATAGCCTTTCTTAAATGCCTCAAGAAGTTCGTATAGTACTCTCCATTGATGGTTTGGCTCCTTTTAAAGATACTCTAAAAACACAACACCTTCTTCTTTTATGTGCCATGTCCTTTCAGGACGTAGGCGATTATGGTTTCCACATCTCCCTGTCCCTGTTGCCTCTTAGCACTCTTTCTCCTGTTGTACCATGCAGCCCTCGCTCCGTCATCCACCTGATCAGGTCCTTCAAATATATCCGCTTTTCTCTGTCTCTTTTTCCCTCCATTTGGCCTGTTAGTATCAGATTCTCCAAGCCCTCCTTTCTCATTGCATGTCTCAGAAACTTTAGTTGTCTCTTCCTGATGCTCAGTATTAATTTCTTTTTCGTCTCCATCCTTTCCAAAATCTCGTCATTGCTGACATGCTCGATCCATGATATCTGCAGCATCCTTTTGTAGAACCACATTTCAGCTGCTTTAAGTTTGATGCCATTGTCCAACATTCACTGCCATATTGAAGGACGGACAGCACATAGCAATCCAGTACTCTCTTCTTTGTTTCTAGGGAAATTTTCCTGTGTCTTAATACCTTACTCAGCTTCTGGAATGCTTCCTTCGCCTCGCGGATCTCTGTCCGTCTTCTGTTTTAATACTTCCCAGGTATTTAAACTTTTGTACCTGCTTGATTCTAGTATCTCCGGCCTGTATTTGGCATATTGGGCTTCCCTTTTTACTGATGGCCATGCATTCGGTTTTCGTACAGGACAGACAATTTTGTTTATTATTCCAGTCTGGCATTTTATCTATTTCATATCTGTTCATGAGTGTCCATCCATCCACCCTTCTCTAGCAATCTACGTAGACCTGTTATTTCTCTACTTGATGACTGAGCACACTTGCCTTGCACATTTGATATATGAAACCAACCTTGTCCTCAATGATGTAGTGGTACGATATGAGCATTAACTATCATTACTGGTGTTAGCTTCAATCCACTGGGTATTTAACTGATTCCTCCCCAATGAGGCAGGATGTGGCACAAGCCCAGTTTTCGCAATGTATTTCCGAACGCATATGCTCAGGTAGAAATTCCTCATAGACCTTGGCTAAGCATGATCAGGTCTAACCTACGTCCCCCCCCAGACAAGACTGTCATTCGACATAGCTTGTCTGGGTTCCTCTCTACCCAAAGACCATCCGACAAGGTTGATTCTGTGTGGAAATCTAATGAGAATGATTGCTAAGAACATCTCTTTAATTTTGGAGAGAAATCCTGGGATTTCTTCCTACGTAATAAAAATGGAAGACCTAACCTCCCATTTTTTTGTTCATGAAAAATTGTTTTAGAAAAATTCCCGAGTAGGCAGAAGGAATCCGTAAATTTAGTTTAGTCAAGTTTTGCATCATTTGCCTAGATAGGAGATCCAATTTAATGTATTTTTTTAATAAGAAATTATATATTTTCGCCATGCATTTTTATGGACAGTATTTACATTATTCAGACTATTGTCTTCATCTTTGTTGCCATTTGTACTACGTTTCGGTCGTTGTACACCCCGGCATTCTTCAGGTACTAGGCTTTTCGAACCAAACACTTTATTACAATCCCTGGGGCATATGAATTGCATTGCTTAGTAGTACCTTTTTTGGAAGTCATGAGTTATCTCCCTCTAACGCTGTAAGTTCACTACTGCTGTATCCTGGTATTGAACTTACAAATCTTTGGATCAAGTCACAGGAAGTAACCAACATCTATATCCACTGGACCAATGATTGCAATAATGGATTCGGTTCGATATTCCTAGTACCTAAAGAAAGGCCGGAGCCTACAACGGCCGAAATATCAAGCAAATGGCAACAAAGATGAGGACAAAAGTTCGAATAATGTAAATACTGTAAATACTGCTTTATCTCAGAAATATAGACAAATAGAATGATCTGTTACTAAACGTCGTACAAATAGCAACAACCATGGGGACAATAGTCCGAATAATGTAAGTACTGTACATACTACTTCTTCTCAGAAATATAGACAAATAGAATGATCTACTACTAAATGTAGTACAAATGACAACAAAGATGAGGACAATAGTTCGAATAATGTAAATACTGTAAATACTACCTCATCTCAGAAATATAGACAAATAGAATGATCTATTATTAAACGTCGTATAAATGGCAACAAACATGAGGACAACAATCCTAATAATGTAAATACTGTAAATACTATCTCATCTCAGAAATATAGACAAATAGAATGGTCTATTATTAAACGTCGTACAAATGGCAACAAAGATGAGGACAAAAGTTCGAATAATGTAAATACAGTAAATACTGCTTTATCTCAGAAATATAGAAAAAATGTTTGGACATAATGCAAAACCCTTGTCTCGTTAGACTGATTCTTTCTAGGTGTAGATCCAGAATCAGTGAATTCGGCTTAGTCGGGTATAGAATCATTTGCCTACGTAAAGGATAATGATTAAAATGTTTTATGCTTCTTATAGTATAAGTTCTTACATAATCTCTCGCCAATAATATATATGAAACTAACGCAAAGCTCCATTACAGTTACCTTCTTATATGTGCCCTGTCCCTTCAGGACGTAGGCGATCATGGCTTTCAACGTCTCCCTATCCCTGGTGGCTTTGAGCACGCCTTCTCTTGTTACATCATGCAGCCCTCGTTTCATCATATACTAGCTGAAGCCCATAAATCTAGAATATAAATGTATAGAAACTAGCATGGCCACGAAATGAGGGATTAATTTATGTATTGATTCTAATATAGAATTGATCCCCCATTTTATGTCCACATTATAATTTCTTATAAACAGTTGGCATGTATATTCTTCTTTTATGTGCCCTGTCCTTTCAGAACGTAGGCGATCATGGCTTTCAACGTCTCCCTATCCCTGGTGGCTTTGAGCACGCCTTCTCTTGTGACACCATGCAGCCCGCGTTCCGCCATCCACCTGATTAGGTCCTTCAAATATGCATCCGTTGCTTTCTCCTGTCTCTTTTTCCCTCTATCTGGCCTGTTAGTATCAGGTTCTCCAAACCCTCCTTTCTCATTGCATGTCCCAAGAACTTCAGCTATCTCTTCCTGATGCTCAGTATCAATTTCCTTTTTGTTTCCTCATCATTGCTCACATGCTCGATCCATGATATTTGCAGCATCCTTCTGTAGAACCACATTTCAGTTGTTTGAAGTTTTTCATTCATCTTTAATGATATTGTCCAGCATTCACTGCAATATTGAAGAACTGACATCACATAGCAATCCAGTACTCTCTTCTTTGTTTCCAGTGAAATTTTCCTGTCTCTTAATACTCTACTCAGCTTCTGGAATGCATCATTGTGCTTTTGGATCTCAGGAATATAAATGTATAGAAATTGTTGTGGCCACAAAGTGAGGGTTCAGTTTATATATTGATTGTAATATGGAACTGATCCCCCACTTTATATCCAGTATGCTTCTGTAGAACCACATTTCAGTTGCTTCAAGTTTTTCCTTCATCTTTAATGATATTGTCCAGCATCCATTGCCATATTGAAGAACGGACAACACATAGCAATCCAGTACTGTCCTCTTTGTTTCTAGCAAAATTGTCCTGTTTCTTAATACCTTACTTAACTTCTGGAATGCTTACTAAATCTGAATTCGGAATCAGCGAACTCGCTTTAGTCGTGTACAATATTATTTGATTAGGTCGCAGATAAAACTGAAGGTGGTCCCCATTGTAATTAATTCGTGCGCGTATAATATAAAAAAAAACTGTTGTTATGGAATGAAATTTGTGTAATATATAAAATTTAATTATTTTTACAATTTTCAACTCATATATTCTGTCTAGTTTTTAAATATTTATCTATGATTATAATGTTTTAGTATTTCCACTACAAAATTGCAAATAAAAACGTTATTTTGTCTTTTTATCAATTGTTATTTACTTATAAAAAAATCTAAATTAAACCTGATATTTTCTTTACATTTCATTAAAATCAATATTATCTGCCTGTCATGTCGAATGTATCTAAGTACTTTGTTTGAAGTCAGTTCGCTTGGTTTCGTTTTAAGATTCCACGAAAATTTTCTCCCATTACTCGAAAACAATTTTTTTTCAAAAACATTGCTGTACTTTGTTTGTTAAATAAGAGTATATCTCATTTAAGAAAAAAAAATAAAACATGGTGTCTACTGTAGCGTAGTAAGTCCCGCAAGTCAGTTTGTTAGTGTGGTTGGTTAGCTAATTTTGTTATCAACCTCAATATGATATTTAATGCCCAAATCTAAATATCTTGTAGGTGATACTATGCTTTTAAAGACAGATATTCTGTAGTATTTTTCTATATTTCTGAGATGAGGTAGTATTTACAGTATTTACATTATTCGATCTATTATTTGCTATTTGTACGATGTTTCGCCCGTTATATGCTCGGGCCTTCTTCAGGTGCTAAGAATTTCAAACCAAACCCTTTGTTACAATGACTGTGGTATATGAACTCCATTCCTTGCCTAGTAGTGCTTCTTTTGGTAGTCAGAAGTTATCTCCCTCTATCCCTGTAAGTTACTTATTCACCACTGCTGTAGCCTGGTATTGAACTCACAACTTTGGGTCAACTAACCAATGTCTATATCCACTGGGCATGTGTCTTTAAGGATAAGAATTTTTGAGAATTATAAACCTGATGTTCAATAATCATTTTTTTTTTACCCGAGTTCTTATTGAAATTTTTTTGTTAACGGTTTTCTATATTATTTTCATGTTAATGGTTTTCTCTAGTATTTTTTACCAGAGCTCCTATTGCAATTTGTGATTTTCTCTGGCACTCCGTATTAGTGGTTCCCAAATTGTGTTCATCTCCATGCTTGGTCAGCTTAGAAGAATTTTGAAGCCTAGCATATGTGCTGATTCCTTAAGTTTACGTAGTTTCCAGTAGCGTTCTCTATTTATTATTTTAACTTCATCCCATACGGGGCGGTGATCCCCTTTCTCCCTCCATATGTGGATACAGACGTTGCTTAATTCCTGTGACTTGACCCAAATTTTACTATAAAATATATACTGTTTGTTTTTATCTATGCCTTTAAACCCTGACAAGTGTTACCATCTCTGCTCAAGGTGGACGTGGGAAAACCAGGAATTAAGATGTGGTTTCACGCTCATCAAAACTCGATCGTAGAATAGTGCTGTTATCTTGATCGCGATTGTTGTAAAGTTTCAGAATTTGTACCGTCCTCATGTGTCTGCTGCCGCTAGTAAATATACAGAAATTATGGATATAACACTTTATTCAATTAAAGATGGCCGTTCATTTCCATTCCGCTATAGAGACGAGAGGATATAAGTGGAATCCGTTAATTATATCATACCACAATTTTTTTATAATCATTTCATCCCAGGCAAGGCCGTACTGCCACTGATGCATAGTGGGTTACAATAAAAAAAGAAGGAAGAAAGAAAAAACAGTACAGTTGATGAGAGAGAGAGAGAGTAAGAGTCAAAGAGATAAAAGAGAGTGACTGAGGCTGCATTTAAAATTTTGAAGATTGTAGCTACGAGGGTCATTCAATACATAGGGTGAATTTTTCAGGATAAGGACTTCTAATACGGATAGAAGCTTCCTTTTTTTTCACTTTTTTCTTTTATTTCTTTTTCAAAGGGATTTAATTTTTTTTTTTTTGCAGATTGAAAAAAAGTCTTTTGGAGATTAACAACAATGGCCGACCAAGAAGTATGCTCCAGGATTAAACAGAGGTTAATTATCAATGTTTTGGTTGCTAAGGGTTGCAAACCAGTTGAAATTCGTAGAAGAATGTCAACTGTGTATGGTGCCACATGTTTCAGCCAGAAATATCCACAAGTGGGCTAAATTGTTTAAAGAAGGACAGAGGTTGATGATGAAGAGAGGCCTGAGAGGTCTACAGAAGTGAGGTCTCCTGAGGTAATCGAATCAGTCAATGACCTCATTCAGTCTGACAGAAAGGTGACTGTGGATGATATTGTAAGGATTTTGAGCCTATCTGATGGGACAGCACGCAAAATTGTCCAAGATGACCTTGCCTACTCGAAGGTCAGCTGCAAGGCTACACAGCAGTCCAAACGGTGCAGACTATCAACGAGCTGGGCTGAGAACTGCTCTCTCATCCCCCTTACAGCCCAGATCTTGCCACTTCAGACTTTTACCTGTTTGCTCCTTTGAAAGCGTTCACGAGAGGCACGAAGTTTGAAAGTGATGATGAAGTCAAAAGTGTGAGCGATTGGACAAGATTGTGTAAATTATTTTGCCTTTCAAGTTTCGTTTCAGTTCAAAGAGGGAATCCGGAAGATTGTGCACAAATGGGAAAGGTGTGTGACACTACTGAGAGATTACGTTGAAAAATAAAAAAAATTTAAGCTTCTATCTGTATTAGAAGTCCTTATACCGACAAATGCACCTTACGTATTGAATGAGCCTCGTAGAAGACCTTATACTGAAAAATTCACCTTATTTATTGAATGATCCTCGTAGAAGTCCTTATACCGAAAACTTCACCTTATTTATTGAATGACCCTCGTAGAAGTCCTTATACCGAAAAATTCACCTTATTTCTTGAATGACACTCGTAGAAGTCCTTATACCGAAAAATTCACCTTATTTATTGAATGAGACCTGTACAAGTCCTTACACCGAAAAATTCCCCTTACTTGATATGCTAACGACCATCACCGAGTACATATACCAGGCACTCGACAGGAATGGCGAAGCCCGAACCGTTGCATTGGATATATCTAAGGCGTTCGACAGAGTTTGTCATGCTGGCCTTCTATGTAAACTGCGGAGCTATGGTATAACTGGACATTTGTTTGAACTAATCCAGTCATTCCTCTCTAACCGCACGATGAAAGTGGTATTAAACGGACATGCCTCTCAGAACTACCATACAAACGCAGGTGTCCCCCAAGGCTCCATCTTAGGTCCTACACTCTTCCTGATATATATTAATGATCTCCCTGATTCCATAAGAACCCAAATAGGTTTGTACGCCGATGACACCACAGTTTACTCTCGCCTCCAACAAAAATCTGGTGTAGGCGTCAAAGCTAACCTCGCAGCCGAGATTGAAAAAGACCTCCAATCCATATTGAACTGGGGTAAGAAATGGCTAGTAAATTTTAATGCTTCTAAAACGAAGCTACTCTCAATTAACCATCATCGACAATCTCACCTACCTCCCATTAGCATGGACCAGGCTTACCTCCCAGAGAGTAAAACACTACGCCTCCTTGGTCTCACACTTTCAGCGGACCTCAAATGGAATGATTATATCGAATCCATTGCTAAATCCGCTGCTATGAAAGTCGGTTCTCTGTGTAGGGCCCGGAAGTTTTTTCCGTCTAAATCTATCCTACACATTTATAAATCTACCATCCGCCCGTACATTGAAAACTGCTGCCATATCTGGTCGGGTGCCCTTACTGTTCTCCTCGGGCTTCTCGATAAGGTTCAGAGGAGGGTCTGTAATGTGATAGATACCGACTTGGCAGACCGCCTGCAGTCTCTCTCCCACCGGCGAGACGTGGCTTCCCTGTGTCTCTTCTATAAATACTTCCACGGCTTCTGCTCCGATGAACTTAGATCACTGGTGCCCCCTAAATACTAATTTGCACGAGATACTAGATTAGCAACTAGATCCCACCCTTTTACAGTGAAACCGATAAAATGCAGCCGTAACTTCTACTCCAACAGTTTCTTTCCTCGCACTTCCCGACTGTGGAATTCTCTTCCAAACGATTGCTTCCCCGACGGCTACAATCTCCAGGAGTTTAAATGTAAGGTCAATAGACACCTCCTAACACACTAACCTGCTCCCATTCTATCAAGCACTCTTCCCATCTGCCCAACCCTCATCCTCGCTATCCTTACTCATCTGTCACCTTCCTCCTGTCATTCCCTATGTCTAATCACTCCTTCTCTTTACCTTCCCCTATGTAGCCCCATGCGCAATAGTGGCAGTGGAATGCCTTGCTTGGGGTGAGATGATTAAAAAAAAAACTTATTGAAGAGCCTCTTAGAAATCCTTTTTAAAAAAAGAGTTGAATTGTATTTTGACAATATTGTCTTCCGAAATTTTCACGTAACTTTCAGTTTATGTTCTCTGCAAGGTAAGTCGGTTGGATCGGTCTTTTTTTTTCTTTTTTTTTTTTGTTCCCAACATAAGTATTTTACTACTTACCTTTGCGGTGCACTAGGACAAGATTGCGTAAATTATTTTGGCTTTTAAGTTTCGTTTTGACATAAATGGTTTGACGTTTTATTTAATGTATTTTCTTAGCAATGCCGTTCTGTGAAAGAATTTAAGGGTAGCTTCTCTTTGACTATCGGTCATTTTACCCCCCTCCCTCAACCTTGCTCTGTAGTCTCTCTTTCCCTCTCTCTCTCACTCTCCCTCTCTCTCTCTCTCTCTCTCTCTCTCTCTCTCTCTCTCTCTTTCACCCCGTTCTAGCCTACTTAACAGGCAGTTAACTGGCCTACAATTTCTGAAAAAAAAAAAGAGTTGTATTGTATGTTGGCATCATTGTCTTCCGAAATTGTCACTCAACTTTCAGTTTATGTTCTCTCCATGGTAAATCGGTTGGATAGGTGCTCTTTTTTCCTTTTGTTTTTCTTTTTTGTTCGTTTTTTATTGTTTTTTTTATTGTTTCTTGTGACCAACTTAAGTATTTTGCTACTTACT
Source organism: Ascarosepion bandense (assembly GCA_037127315.1). NCBI lineage: Eukaryota > Metazoa > Mollusca > Cephalopoda > Sepiida > Sepiidae > Ascarosepion > Ascarosepion bandense. The sequence goes on along the minus strand of JBBBDQ010002171.1, from coordinate 128,514 downwards.
TTTGCATTGCACTTGGACAAGATTGTGTAAATTATTTTGGCTATCAAGTTTCTTTTCGACTTATACTAAGTTAAAACTTAGTAATTTTTTCTTCTTTGAATTTACTTTTTTTAATTGGAGTAGATAGGACGTACTATCGCCCGGGTTTACACTCCACCCACTTCTTTTGAACAGAAGTAGAGGTGATAGCCTTGTTTCTTGTTTAGGAAGGGGTTCTTCGCCCTTCTGCTTCGGTTCTAGTGTTAGTTCAGCTGGAAGATCTTTGCAATTATTGAGTATGGTGGCAACGTCTCTTCATTCTGAAGATACCGGGTTGGCAGTTTCCTAGTTGCTGCTTCCGACTGGTAGTTGGGAGCCCGAGCTCTTCCATAGCGTCTTGAGAGGCTGCTCTGATCAGCAGTTAAATAATATCGTGGTTCCTGTAGTGCCATATCTCGCATAGACGGGCGTCTCTGCATGAACCTCCGGCAGGCAACTCCGAGGGCAAGAGACGTGTCCATTTTTTGGGCATTGTGCACGTGCCACAAATGAACTTGTTTCATCGTTTGTATTATGGAGGCAGCCATCATCTCACAATCGATCTCGTAAGTTAACCTTTCCAGACAGAATACATAGAGATACAGCTATTGCCAAGGAAGACCTTACAGGAGCTATGACAAATTGGGAATACTGGAAGGGTGTAGTGAATTCTCTATCAGGCGAAGCCGCAGAATGACGATGATGATGATGATGTTGATATGCTAACGACCATCACCGAGTATATATACCAGGAATTCGACAAGAATGACGAAGCCCAAATCGTTGCCTTGGATATCTCCGAAGCGTTCGACAGAGTCTGGCATGCTGGCTTTTTACGCAAACTGCGGAGCTATGGTATAACTGGACATTTCTTTTACCTAATCCAGTCTTTCCTCTCTAACCGCACATTGAAGTTGGTATTAAATGGACATGCCTCCCAAAACTACCATGCGGGTGTCCCTCAAGGCTCTATCATAGGTCCCTTGTTCTTTCTGATGTAAATTAAAGATCTCTCCGATGCCATAAGATCCCAAGTAGGCAAGTACGCCGATGACACCACATTTACTCTCACCTCTGAATTCTGTCCGAACACTTTTGACAGATTCTCATGTTCTAAGGTCTTTCATTTTTTGTTTTTTTAAAACGAAATTTTTCTAAAGTTTTCTAGACGTGTATAACTATATATAATCACGTTTATAAATATATATATATTATGCTCTCATTACGATTGAGCTCTCTAGAGAAGAACATTTTAAAGATATATGCGTTACTCTTTCAGGAATGAATTGACTTCTTTAGGTCACTAGTGTGTGTATACACTGCTTATATACAACACGTTAAAATTTCCCTTCTCCGATTACATGCGCCTATGGCTTAGTGGATACCGACTCCGACTGACATCAAATCAGTCGGGTTTCGATCGCGACCAGAAGCAAGTAGATGGGTCTAGCCACTGTGATGATCTGTGATACAGCGAAACAGGCTTGTATACGATGACTAACATATTATGCTTTCATTATAATTGAGCTCTCTAGAAAAGAAAATTCTAAAATTCTGCAATATATGTTTGACTCTTCAAAAATGAATTGAATTTTCCTCCATCTATACTTAACCTACACTTAGTTATATACAACTGACCTCATAGTCTATAATAACCCAACAGGCACCAAACTAAATTCTTTACAAAAAACCAATGTAGTGGGCCAATTTACATGCCCATTCAGAGATTGCATCTCTGATACTAATCAAAAACCTAGTACATATATTGGTTTTACCACAACCACGCTCTCTCTTTCTGATCATAGTACTATTAAACAACATTTCTCTGAAAAACATAAACATGTAGGTAATATCAGACAGATTTTGGTCAACAATACGGTGATCCTTACTCATACACACAGTAAGAGGAACCTGCAGATATTGGAGGTCATGTACATCATTCAGTTAAATTCCTTGGATTGTTGCATTAAATGTATTTGCATTAGCAAATACATTTACTTAATTACCTCCAGTTATGGGTTAAATAACAGGACCGATTGGGTTCTATAGTCTTGGTCGGTAACCATTCTACCGCAGAAAATAATGGTAACCTATTTCAAGACATGATGTCCCAAGCTTGTATCATGTGCTTTATACAAAGTTTATTAGTTATATAATATAGAAACATACGTAAATATCAAATGTCGCACATTCTTTTTCTCTTTCTCCCTCTCCCTCCCTTTATCTCTCTCTCTCTCTCTCTCTCTCTATCTCTCTCAGGCACATGCACATACACATAGATAGATAGATAGATAGATAGATAGATAGATAGATAGATAATGAACAGAGATAGATAGATAGATATATAGATAGATAGATATATAGACAGATAGATAATGAACAGAGATAGATAGATAGATAGATAGATAGATAGATAGATAGATAGATAGATAGATAGATAGATAATGAACAGAGATAGATAGATGTAGTTTTAGTGCAAAGAATTTGTCACATTAACTGAGCAATTTCATGCCGACATCCAAATTCTGTGAGAATGCCGTTATGATTCTTTTACTCATCCGGGTGGGTTTCTTTGGTTTCATGCATTTATCAGTAAAACTACTGAAAAACAACAATCTTGCCCCTAAACATTATCATATCTCAACATTATATATATATATATATATATATATATATATATATATATATATATAATTAAATCTGATTTTTTTTTCAAATTAATATATTTTACGTTACTACACGTCATCAGGCAATGTTACGTGATTGTTGCAAAAATTATTTTCCATATCATTTGTACAACAATAAACTAACATTGACTAATGATGAGGTATCTCCAAACAAAGAAACATCAGTGTAGCAATGTAAACTATAATTATTTTACACTAGCAGTAAAGGCCGCGTTGCTCGGGTGTAATGAAAGCTTTAAAACTAATCCATGGTCCTGGAGCTCAGACTCTTTGGACGTTGACACGAAAGACTAAAAAGCAATAGTTGTTTCCAGTTAAAGCGAAACAGTAGACTGAAAAAAAATGAATGGATGTAAGTCAAATTTTGATTTCCTGGTATCGATATCAAACGTATTTTTCGTCGTAAACTGAATTTTGAATGCTAAATAAGTCCTCTGAGTAAATGGTATCATGGGTGAGACTAAGAACTACTTAGAGCCAAACCCGAAGCAAAAACTAAAATAAAAGGGCTGAAAAATATATAGACATAGAAACAGATAAACAGACACACACAAACATCTTGGCTTTATATATATATATATATATATATATTTATATATATATATATATTATCGATTTTCTGCACTATTGTAAGAACTGAAACTTTGCAACTTCTGAATATCGTTTCTTGTGTCTTTGTCTATAAGTGTGTTAAATTTGATTAAAATCGGACCACTCCTTCTATAAACCCATTTTTCGATTATCGATTTTCGATATTTATCGGTCGTACCTCGAAACAAAATCTAGCTAAGTACACTCGTAGACGCTTATATTACAACTGTGTAAATTTTCTAGAAAATCGGTTCAGTCGTTTCGGAGTCTATAGGAAACGGACACACACACACACACACACAGAGACACACACACACAAAGTTCTATTTATAACTAAGTTTAGATTAAACATATATATATAGTTATATTATTCTCTATAATTTTAGTTTTATTGAGCACCTTGTTAAAATAGGGTAATGCGGGAAACTCGGAATTCTGAAACTGTTGGATATATATATACATATATATGTATATCCAAATGAAACGAAGAACATATCTTCAACGTTAAAACATCAATTTAAAGTGCTCAATATAAAAATAGAGCAATAAATATTTATTATAAATTATACTTTGGAATATGTACAAAATACAATCTACTAAAAAACTGCACGTTTTGTTTCGACTTGAAAGAACAATGTCTAATTAATAATAATAATAATAATAATAATAATAATAATAATAATATATATATATATATATATATATATATATATATATATATATATATATCGCATCGTTCATTTAGCAATGATTTAGAATACTCTCCGCTACTGGCCGTGTATAATGATAATATACATGCTAAAAAGTCTGCCTTCTGCTACCGAGCGCCAATAGCTCAGGGGTAGAATCGCCGACTGACTCAAGTTGGTCGGGTTTCAATTCTGAGTTAAAAGCACTCGAAGTCTAACCGTACTGATGAGCTGTGATACAGCGAAAGAGATCTGTCTGAGGATGACTATATATATATATATATATATATATATAGCATTATGATGATCCACATATACTGTCTTAATATGTATAGGAAAAACTACTATTATGTTGTAAGTTTAAAAATGTATTTTTTGACAGTATTTATTTATTTCTATTATATATATATATATATATATATATAAATGCATTTAGGTGTGTCAAAACTAGTCAATCAGCATTTAGAATGATGTAACCATGGAGAGAAACATTTGGGTTACGAAAGGGGGCAGGATGGCTTATATATATATATAATAGAAATAAATAAATACTGTCAAAAAATACATTTTTAAACTTACAACATTTTAGTAGTTTATATATATATATATATATATAAGCCATCCTGCCCCCTTTCGTAACCCAAATGTTTCTCTCCATGGTTACATCATTGTAAATGCTGATTGACTAGTTTTGACACACCTAAATGCATTTTCTCCAACCCCTTCTCCCTAATTTGCTAAATAACCATGAATCTATTTATATTTTTAAAAATAAATTGTGTTCACCATCTATTAACATATCACATGAAGAGGAACAGTTATGCTTCGAAAGATGATTTTTTTTTTTGCAGTGATATTATGCTTTTATAAACCATTGGAATAACAAAATTACAATCTATCTATCTATCTATCTATCTATATATATATATATATATATATATATATATATATATATATATATGCCGAGGATAAATATACATTTGTAAATATAAATTGCCGATGACTGCTTTTCTGTTTCATGCACATAGCAATCGAGTGGAAAGAATTGAAGAATTTTTGTTGTTATATAACATTAATTATATGAAAAGATAGTAGGGCAGTATATTTACTTACATGTTAATTGATAAAAATTAACTTTTTAAAAAGATATATTTATTAACTCATGCAAAAGAAAATACATTCAAAAATGAATTAAGAAAAATATATTTATATATGCAAAAAAGGATTGATTAAACAATGAATTGAATACGTATATATATATTTCATTAAATAATATAGACAAGTTTTGTAGATTTATTTTATGCAATGTTTTATATCGTTTGATACGCTTAATAGCATTATCGTTGAAAGAGGAAAGAAAATCATAATATTGATATATTTTTTTATTTAATCCTTTCTGAGTTTTCGACTTACATCAGCCATTATCAAAGATGAAAATAGTGTTGGTTGTAACGAGCAGTTCGCGGACGAACGATAGTAGAAGTCGTCCATTTTGTTTGTGTGGAGGATTGGCGAACAAGTGCGTGCATACTGGAAGCGAAAATTGGACTACAGCTTGTGGCGTCTCACATGACCACACGAGAATGGGGTCGAGAATTATGAAGTATGGAAACACATTGGGATAAGCAATCGTTTCTGTTATCTATTATAGCCATTTAAGAATATTTGTGGAGATTTCGTAGTTTTGTTCAGGTTAGGTTTCAACTGTTTTATGTATATTGCTTCGACTATTTTTAGTTTTTGTTTATTGTTTTCGTGTTTAAGTATGGTTGTGTTTTCGACTAGGATTTCACGGAATTATATATATATATATATATATATATATATATATATATATATATATATATATATATATTACGATACATTTATAGAGCAGAGATGGTTATTTGCGAAAAATTGAAAGCTGTGTGTATGTCTTGATTTAACTGTTGAACCATTCATGGTCGAGCGGTCTAAGACGCCACAAATCAATTGGTGGCTACCGATATTATTAGAGGTCGCTGATTAAATGATTATATATAGCACTATTGACACTATTTACATTATTCGGACTATCGTCTTCATCTTTTTTTTTTTTGCCATTTGTACGACATTTCTGCCATTGGACACTCCGGCCGTCTTCAGTGCTAGGAAGTTCGAATCGAATCTTTTATTAAGATCACTGGGATGTATCATTCTCATTCCTTGTAGTCATGATTTATGTCCCTTTAAACGAACTTGTTCATCACTGCTGTAGTCTACTACTAAAATCACAACTGTTTGGGTCAAGTCACTGGGCCATGAGTTCATAAAGACAAGAACACCTGAATGTTTGGAACTTATAAACCTAATGTTCAGTAACCATTTTTTTATCAGAGTTGCAAGAAGGAAAGAACGTCGTACAGATGGAAACCAAGATAACGACAATACTCCGAATAATGTAAATACCACCTTATCTCAGAAATACAGACAAATAGAATGATCTTTTATTAAACGTTGTACAAATGGCAACAAAGATGAGGACAATAGTCCGAATAATGTAAATACTGTAAATACTACCTCATCTCAGAAACATAGACAAATAGAATGATCTGTTATTAAACGTCGTACAAATGGCAACAAAGATGAGGACAATAGTCCGAATAATGTAAATACTGTAAATACTACCTTATCTCAGAAATATAGACAAATAGAATGATCTTTTATTAAACGTTGTACAAATGGCAACAAAGATGAGGACAATAGTCCGAATAATGTAAATACTGTAAATACTACCTCATCTCAGAAATATAGACAAATAGAATGATCTATTATTAAACGTCCTACAAATGGCAACAAAGATGAGGACAATAGTCCGAATAATGTAAATACTGTAAATACCATTTCATCTCAGAAATATAGACAAATAGAATGATCTTTTATTAAACGTTGTACAAATGGCAACAAAGATGGGGACAATAGTCCGAATAATGTAAATACTGTAAATACTACCTTATCTCAGAAATATAGACAAATAGAATGATCTATTTTTAACGTTGTACAAATTACAACAAAGATGAGGACAATAGTCCGAATAGTGTAAATACTGTAAATACCATTTCATCTCAGAAATATGGACAAATTCTGTGCTGTAATTTTTTTCTCTCTTGCGGAACTCTCTTCCACCTCCTCGGTTTTGATCTCAGGAAATATGAGTACAGCGTTAGTCTTCATCTTTTATTTTCTTATTTAGTATTTTCTCTTTAATAAAATTTCCATTTTCTCGTATTCTTTCGCACTCAGTAACCTCTAGCGTCTTAGTGGCTCTATTGCCACGCTTGTGGGCGAAATGATTGAAAAAACGCGTGTGTTTGCGTTGGTGTATGTATTTATTTCGAGTTTCTGCAAACTATTCCCATTCGAAGGTGTGTTGTGGTGCATTGGATATCGCTCGGAACAAAAACTCGGAGAGCCAAGTTTGAATTCCAGTTGAATTCGTGGCATTCATTTACGTGAAAATATCCTTAGGAAAGGTACTAATCCATCTCATCCCGCTCCAGCTATTGGTTAAACAGCAAGACAAAGTTGGCCTGGGTTGGCAACCAGCTTACCATAAATATAATGGCAACCTACAGCGTAACATTGGGAAAGGTATTAATCCGTTCCTTCCCTCAAGTTATGGATTAAATAACAGAAGAGATTGGTTTCTATAGCCTTGTCTGGTAACCAGTCTATCGCAGAAAGTAATGGCAATCTACTACGGGATAACCTTCTGCTCAGTCAGTCATGTCTCGAAAGAGACATGATCACCTAAGTGTGTATCATGTATGGCACTTAACTAATTCATGTCAAAACATTGATATTAACTTGTTTGCTTATATAAGCAGAGGATTACAGTGTGGTGTTACTAGCTTTACACTACTCTCTTGTTAATACTATGGTAGGCCTTCGGGCGTGTTATATTTCTTTGGTATACAAGCTCAGACGTTATTAGACTCGTACCTCCATATTCTAACAGAAGAGGAAAAGTGCGGCACGGAGATCCGAAAGCGAATTTTCATGGCGAAGGACGCATTCCAGAAGGACGCATTTCAATCTCTCAATAATATATATTATTGAGAGATTGAAAAATTTCACTATAAACAAAGAAGAGAATACTGGATTTTTTTGTGTTTTCTATTCTTTAATATGGCAGTGAATGCTTGACAATCTCATCGAAGATGACGGAAAAACTTGAAGCAACGGAAATGTGGTTCTACAGAAGGATGTTGCTGATATCATGGATTGAGCTTGTGAGCCATGATGGGGCTTTGGAAAAGAAGGGAAACGAAAAGGAAATTAATACTGAGCATCAAGAAGACACATGCAATGAGGAAGGAGGGTTTGGAGAATCTGATACTAACAGGCCAAATAGGGGGAAGGAGAGACAGAGGAAAACAGCGTGTAACATATTTGACTGGCCTGAGCAGGTGGATGGCAGAACGGGGTGTGACAGGAGAAATCGTGCTAAGTGCCACCAGGGACAGGAAGACGTGGAAAGCCATGATCTCCTACATCTTGAAAGAAGAAGACGACGACGAAGAAGAAGAAGAAGAAGACCGCTATATTCACTGTGATAAATTGTCCACGTTCAATTCGTGTTCATTTGATAAAGTGTTAGTTATACTCAGAGAGATTCTCTCCCTTGAACTGTTATACTTTGGAACAAACTCCATAAACCTTGCTTCCTTCATAACCAGTTCAAACAACATCTATCCAATGCGTCATCATAATGTGCACTTCATGACCCCTCCTTCCCTTACAACCACTCCGCTCAGTAAACTTCTACCGTAAGTGGCCCTTGGGCGTTGTATTATTTTAAATACAAGTATATATATAAAAACAAAAAAAAAAAACAGAATAAAACAATCAAGAAAAAAAATGACACCCAGTTTTAAAAGATTGGCGAGTACAGCCTCGATTTCGAATCGGTCAAGAGAGCGGCGAAAAGAAACCGGCGACGGAATCTAAATGATAGATTAGAAAGTGAACAGAAAGTGACTTTAACAAATAAAGCAATCCCGAAATTGCTTGAAATCGTTGATCCAATAAAAGGCAGGAAAATCAGACGCGAATGATATTAAGATTTAGTACCCCAAAGACACTGACCACTCGTCCCCGAGTAAGATATGGAAGGAATTAGAAACAAATTGGAAGAGACAAGAAGACAGGAGAACAGAAAGACACAGAATGATACCAAGTTTAAGGAGAACACAACAACAATCATGATAATAATGGAAATTTAAACACAGAACGAACAAAGTGATGATAACTTTAAACCAATTGACTGTTACGTCACAGCAGTAAAAGACCAACTCTCATAATTACAAAGACGTTTCCGCTTCAAATCAGAATATTATGAATTCGGCGCCTGTTGTTACAAGAAACTAGCGAATTGCATAAAATCTGTCAGTTTTACTCAACATCGCTGAAATTACCGGGTGAGTATCGTCAAAGACATTTGATCGTAGAGACTTTTAACTGAATTAGAGAATTACGGAAATTATATATAAAGACTTTATCAATCTATCTATCTTCATATCTCTATATATGTTTATTTGCAACAAAATTGTATTTGTCTTTTTATCTATCTACTTATCTCAGTCTCTATCTATCTAGATATCTATATAAACAGAAATAGCAGGAGGATTTGAACAATTATTAAGTAATTCATCGAGCATCTTATTCGACCTCAACAGAATGCAGAAAGCACTGGTCGGCCGTTTCTTCCGATATTTGGCACCCTTCTGCAGTGCGCATCCACTACCAGAAATCGAACCCAGACAATTTTGGATATTAAGCTGATGTTATACCAAATGTACCACGGGCCCTTAATAATAATAATAATAATAATAATAATAATAATAATAATAATAATAATAATATATATATATATATATATATATATATATATGATAATAATATATATATATATAGATAATAATATATATACATATATATATATATATATAGATATATATATATATATAGATATAGATCATAAGATAGATAGATAGATAGAAAGAAAGAAATAATCAGACTAAGATAGATAGATAGATAGATAGATAGATAGATACGAACAGACTGAGATAGATAGATAGGTAAATAGATACGAACAGACTGAGATAGATAGATAGATAGATAGATAGATAGATAGATAGATAGATAGATAGATAGATACGAACAGACTGAGATAGATAGATAGATAAATAGATACGAACAGACTGAGATAGATAGATAGATAGATAGATAGATAGATAGATAGATACGACAGACTGAGGAATAGATAGATAGATAGATAGATAGATAGATAGATAGATAGATAGAATCAGATAGATAGAAATAAGATAGATAGAGATAGATAGATAGATAGATAGATAGATAGATACGAACAGACTGAGATAGATAGATAGATAAATAGATACGAACAGACTGAGATAGATAGATAGATAGATAGATAGATAGATAGATAGATAGATAGATAGATAGATAGATAGATAGATAGATACGAACAGTCTGAGATTTACAGCGTTACATAGACAAAGTTTTCCTTAGTGTGTGGGCTGTACTTAATAATACAATTTTTTGTATATCTCTTAAGCTGGGGTTTTCAAGGAATAATTCAGTGTGTTGTTCCATTTTTTATCATTCCAAGTGCACCTACTATCACTGGCACGACTCTTGTTTTCAATTTCCACATTTTTTCTATTTCAATTTCAATTTCCAGGTCTTTATATTTTGAGTGCCTTTCGAATTCCTTGGTTTCTATGTTACAATCCGCTGGACAAGCCATATCAATTAATAGACAAGTTTTTTCTTTCGGATTTTTAACAATAATGTCCGGCCTATTTGCTTCAATTTTTCTGTCTGTAGATGGTGTAATCCCATAAAATGTGACATCTTCTATTTCTGTTATTAATTATTATGTAATTTTTCATCATATTTCGATTTCTGCTTTGATCTCACTACCAACCAAGTCTGCGGGAAGACCTAAGGCAGGTCGTGGCGTGTTGCTATGGCTCCATTTCATTTTTTTCTGTCTTTCCTATCATCCCTAGCATTACATAGATAGAGTTTTCCTCAGTGTGTGGGCTGTACTTAACAAGACAATTTTTTGTATATCTCTTAAGCAGGGGTTTCCAAGGATTCTTTCAATGTGTTGTTTTGTTCCATTTTTTATCATTCCAAGTGCACCGACTATCACTGGCACAAAATTAAAACTACTACAAAATTGTAAATTTTGTTTCGATATTGAAAAATAATGTCTCATCAAGTAGTGAAAATGATGGTAATAAACGTTTTGTTGAAAAGATTTATGAAAAAACACCACTTCTCTTTATTTTTGTATTTTTTTATTACCATCATTATTTACTACTCGATGAGACATTGTTTTACAATGTCGAAAAAACATGTACAATTTTGTAGTAGTTTGTAGTTTGCACATATTCTAAAGTAATATTTAATAATAAATATTGCTCAATGTTTATACTGAGCAATTTAAATTAATGATTTGAACGTTGTAATTATTTTCTTCGTTCTCATTCATTTATATATATATATATATATATATATTATACGTCTATACTACAACTCGAAGTTTCATGAACTATGCAATCATTTGTTGCTTATTATGAACAATAATAATATTGTTATTGAAAATAAAGCTCTGTAATATTTATATCATGCGCTGTTTAAGTAACACCAGAAATATATTATATAAGGACGATTACTTGCGTGCATATCCATATGTATATTTATATATATATATATATATATATATATATATATATATATATATATATATTGATTGATTGATTGATTGATTGTTAATACTTATTTTTTTGTCATAATAGGGTTAGACCAGTACATATTTGTATTAAAATGTGATTGATAAAATTAAATCGTAGAACGTTTGAATATTTTCTATTTTTAAACGAGTTATTTCGCTACCCAGGTTTCTACCATGAGTGGTGTCATCAGCCGATTTTTAATAACTGATTTTACCGTTTACCGTTTTTCTTTTTAAGAACGCTCTTGTAACGGTTCTTTATTTGAACGCTCACGTGGCAAGAAATTTATGAACGCACACTTTTAAATTAAAACGAATTATGGCGTTATCATCCATGGTTGTATAAACCTAAGAGGTATTTCTTAGTGTGGATGCACTTAGTCATAATTTCCGTTCTTTCATTTAACAGTTCGTTTTTGTTTTAGAATAGCATAACGTTGTGGATTCTTGTTTAGAAAACCACACAATATAATAATAACAAAAACAGATATGAGAGGAAAAATGTAAGTATATTGAATAAAAGATATACATCATGTACATGGTTAGTAGATTCAGGAATACTTGTTAGTAGGAGTCAAATATATTCAAGAAGTAAGTCCTGGTAACAATCTATATTCTTGCTGACCCACGAGTGGCGGTTGAACTGCTCTGACAAACACCAACTCTAACAACAACTCAACAGGCAACTACAACTCTCTGTAGGCAGGATTATTTGTATACTTTGGAAGAGTCCATTGAGTGTATAAAAAGGGATGACTCCCCAACAGATAATTTCTAATTTTTCTTCTTGGCACAGTCTACATATTTTTCACCGTTGTAACGCTTGGCTGTTTTTACAATGCTCCACCTTATGTCTGGGGCTTTTTCATATTCTGATTTAGTATTACATATATTTTGATTTTAGTAATATATATATATATATATATATATATTTGTTGAATTTTTTATCGGGTCTAAGCTTTCGGCTCACATAAGCCATTATCAAAGAGTAAATATTAACACACAGTAAACATAGAACATTTAAGCTATTAACAATAAAGATAATGAACTTAATCACAGTAAGTCAACACTAATAATAACAGAGTAAATATCCGAAAATAATGCTAACTAACAGAATTATAAAACGCCTTCTAACCCGGCGAGGGCTACCTCGTGGGCTAAATAAAGGGGAAGAAAAAAAAAGAAACAAACAGCGCGCAAGAACACTACATCTGGTGCTCGTTTGAAAGAAAAAAAAACCCAAGACGAAAGCTTAACAGCCTTTGCTGAAGTATTGTTCTTGTGCGCTGTTTGTTTCTGTTTTTCTCCCTTTTATTTAACCCACGAGGGGGTCCTCGCTGGGTTAGAAGGCCTTTTTATATTACTGTGAGTTAGCATTAATTTCGGATATTTAGTCTGTTATTATTAGTGTTGACTTACTGTGATTAAGTTTATTACTACTCTTAGCTCTAGGTCCCCTATTGAGCACTTTAAAAACTATTAAAATGGAGCAAATTAATATAGAATGCTCGCTTAAGGATATACCTATACCAAAAAAAAAAAACACTATTACGAGTTACAATTGTTATATAAAATAGAGAATTTTATAACTAACCTTAGATAAAAAAAAAAAAAGCTTCTTACCCTGAAGAACCGTTCGTGTGAAACCGTGGTAGGTGGTGGCTCAATTCTAGATTTTTGTATTATATATACATATATATATATATATATATATATATACATATATATATATATATATATGTATATATATATATATATATATATATATATATATATACACGGTCTCACACTCTGATTGAGCACTCTGGAAGAGTGGTAGACTTTGTAAACAGTAGCTACTCCGGCATTTACGCACCGCTCATTCGATAATGAATTGGAGCACTCTAGCTATTGGGCGTGTTTATACGCGCTAAAAAGCCTGTCTTCTTCTACTGGACGCTCGTGGCCTAGGGTTAGAATCGCCGACTGATGCTAATTCGGTCGGGTTTCAATCCTGGGTTAGGAAGCGACCGGAGTCTAAGCCGTACTGATGAGCTGTAATACAGTGAAACAGATCTGTCTGCGGATGACTATAGTATATATATATATATATATATATATATATTACGTTGAATAACACAAATCCAGAATTTAAAACGAAAGCCATTAATACATTAGAAATTGTTGTTTTAGTTGGAGGGTCTAAAATAGAGCGGATTACTCCATCTTATATATTAAAGATTCAACAGAAACCATTGTAAAATGTACTTAAAAAAAGAATGATTCTACTTGTGCAAGTTGTCAAAATATCTGACTTAATCACGTTTAATTAACTGCTGTCAGACGTACATCACCCACAAATGAGTAAGAAATGTTAATGTCGATTGTGAGTGCTATTTTAGGTCAAATACCGAAGGATAAAACTTTTTTTTATGCAATGAAACTTAATTTTGACACAGAAGAAAACTTAACTAACAAGCGTTGCAACTATTCATTAGCATTCCGGAACGTATTTAAAGACGTACGTTCAAACCAAAACTGATTTGAATTAAAAACAGCAAAATTAAATGAATCTAAATAAAATTAAATGGTATAAATATATTTTTATTAAAAAATACTATGTCGATTCAGTGAAGAAGTCGAACAGGTTTTATTCTTCATTCATTTGTTTTTCTCTTTTGAAGGGTTGATGAGGATAGATAGCGAAAAACTGACGGAAAGATAAAAAGGTGCGCGGATAAAAAAAATAATATAATTGGATAAAGAAATATAGAATGAATTAATAATTCCGAAACAGAAATCTGTAGAAAAAGACGAATCAGTCAAATAATAATATTTTTTCTGGCAGGCGGAAGTATATGTCTACTTCATATACTATGTGTGTTTTATGTATATATAAATATATAAAATATAAATATATGCAATATATGCTTGGAGAAAAAATAACTATAATCGAAGATAAAAATCTTAATAAACTATTAAACCAGAGGAATGAACTAATTTTTAAATGTAGGCACAATTATAGGTATAGAATTCCATAGTAAAACAGAAGTTAACTTAAAAGTGTGTTGAAAAAACTAGAATTTCCCGTTAAAGACTTTATACCCTTAACATTTTTATCATTATTGTTATCATGTTTACTTTACTATTATTGTTTTTATTATTATTATGTCATTTTTCATCATATTTCGATTTCTGCTATGGTCGCACTACCAACCAAGTCTGTGGGAAGACTTAAGACAGGTCCTGGCATGTTGTTATGGCTCCATTTCATGTTTTTTCTATCTCCCCCATCATCCCTAGCGTTACATAGACAAAGTTTTCCTTAGTGTGTGGGCTGTACTTAACAAGACAATTTTTTGGATATCTCTTAAGCTGGGGTTTCCAGGGATTCTTTCAATGTGTTGTTTTGTTCCATTTCTTATCATTCCAAGTGCACCTACTATCACTGGCACAACTCTTGTTTTCAATTTCCACATTTTTTCTATTTCAATTTCCAGGTCTTTATATTTTGAGTTTTTCAAATTCCTTGGTTGCAATATTACAATCCTCTGGAGAAGCCATATCATTTAATAGACAAGTTTTCTCTTTCTGGTTTTTAGCAATAATGTCTGGCCTATTTGCTTCAACTTTTCTGTCTGTGTAGATGGTGTAATCCCATAAAATGGGGAAATCTTCTATTTCTGTAACCGGTGCTGGGTGATGTTCTTACCAATGTTTGTTTACAGATTTTCCATAGTGTTTGCACATTGTCCAATGTAAATATTGCCCTTCTCTGTTGTGGCGATTTTTATATTCATTTGGGGCAAGTACAGAACAACCTTGAGATTAGATGGTCTATTGTTTCTTGGTGTTTATCAAAAAACCTGCATTTTGGATCCATATTATTATGCATAATATTTGCCTGAAAGTTCCTAGTGAAAAGACTTTAGTCTTGCGCTGCAAGAATAAAGCCTTCAGTCTCAGACTTTAATCCAGATGCACGTAACCATCGATGAGTATTAACTTTATCAACATTGGATTTATTGACACGTTCTGGATATTGGCCATGCAGAGGTTTGTCTTGCCAGCGTAGTTTCATCTGTTCAAGAGCTTTATCTTTGACTTTTATTTTCATATTTTTTGCCGCAATAGTTGGTTCTTGACTTCTGTTTTGCTTTTATACATAATCTACTAACTGTAAATCTTGTTTGTATATACTGCCTTGAATATTTTTCTTTCTTTCTTCATGTTGCCTTACTAATTGTATCATCCAGTTCTTTATTCTTTCTATGTATGTTAGTAAGCCAATAGTTGTTGTCTTGTATGACTATTCTAGCTGAATAAGACATCTTCCACCTTTTTTACGGGGTATGTATAGACGGTCTACATCAGCCTTTGGATGATGCATCTTATGCTTAGAAAGAAGCTTTCTTGTTTTAGAATCCATTCGCCTGATGTCGTTTAGAGTCCAGATTAAGATGTTGAAACTATATTGGACAACTGGGAATGCAAGGCTATTAATGACCATAATTCTGTTCTGAGAATTCAATTCAGTTTTTAATATCATTCGTAGCCTTCTATAGTACTCTTTACGCACTATTTCTTTCATTTTTTTATGGTGAATGTTTTCGCTCTCATTTACACCTAGTATTTATAAGCTTCTTCTGGTGTCAATTCTTTCATTGTTACAGTAGGGTCTAAGCTAATTGAGAATGTTTCTTGTAGTGATCCACGTAAAACTGTAGCTTTAGCACATTTATTCAAATTGAATTTCATTCCAATGTCTTCATTGAAGCATTTTACAGTTTGCAGAAGACCTTCCAGCTCATTATCATTCTTAGCACACAACTTTAAGTCATCCATGTAAAATAGATTGCTTATTTTCTTTTGATGATTGAGGTAAAGGGTTGTTTTCCATATAGACATGCACTGTTTGATGGAATTGATGATGACGGCTGATATCTTGTATATATTTAAAGTTTTTAAACTCCAGGAATGTGGCACACTATCGAATGCCTTACGATAATCTATCCAGGCAGTACTAAGATGTTTCTTTGTACTGTAGCAGTTTTCCAGGATCATTTTATTAATAAGCAATTGGTCTTTACATCCGTAACAGCCACGTTTGCATCCGTTTTGTTCAAGCAGTAACATGTCATTTCTTTCTAAGAATAAATATGTCCGTTTTGTTAAAATAGATGTTAATAGTTTATATGTTGTCGGAAGGCATGTAATTAGTCTGTAGGTTTTCGGGTTGTTTGTGTCATTATTCTTGGGTAGAAAAAATGTAATTCCTTTGGTCATCCATGCAGGAATTTTAGTGGGATCCTCAACCACATCTTGAAGTTCTTTGGCTAGTTTTTATGTGCTGTATTTAAATAATATAGCCAAAAGTTAAGAATTTTATCTAGACCTGGAAATTTTTAATTGTGTGCTTTTTTTTGCAAATTTAACATCCTCTTCTGTAATTCCAGCCCATGTCTGTTCTGGTTTATTTTTGATTCGTTCTATCTCTTGTGCAATCCAATCTACTTATTTGTTATGTTCTTTAGGACAAGCCCATATTTTTCCCAGAACTGTGTCACTTCTTCCATTTTGGGGGAGGACTGTCACTTCAATTCTTTCTTTACCTATTTCCCTGTAAAATTTCTTTACATCGGTTTGAAAAATATTGTTTTGTTTGTAGAATCTTGATCTTTTCTCATAGCATCTTATTCTTTGAGCCTTCAGTTGTATTGTTTTCTTTATTTTTTCCTTTGTTGATAGGACTTCATTTTCATTTCTAATGTTGTATTTTCTTTCGACTCTTCTGCTTTTCCTAGTTCTTACATTTATTCCTCTAGTCAGTTCATCCAGTACTGATAGTTCACTTCTAAGTTGTTCGATTTCTTTTTCTATTATTCTTTTCCAAGGTGGATCTTCATGTCTGCGAGACTGTCTTGTTTTTAATTTGATGTTCAATTTTTTATTGCTGCTATTGCTGATGCATTTATTGCTTCATTGAGATTTATATGAGTGTCTTCTTCATCCAAAATTAATTTGAGTGCTGCATTGTAGAGCTTAATAGTTCGGAGGTTATGCTTTGTTGGTTGTAATTTTGGGAGCTGTTCTCGTTCCTCCATTGCAATATTTTCTATTTGACTTGTATGGTTCTTGATTTCTTCCTTGGCTTCTTGTATACTGTTCTTATTTTCCGTAAAATAATTCTGTTCCATGTGTTCTGAACTCGTTTTATTTTCGTCTTGTATCTGACTCAGATCATACCTTTCCAGCACTTTTAAACTTACAGCATTATCTTCGCAGTGATTTGCGTGTTTCACGGTTTCTACATTATGACCTGTGGCTTGTTTGATGTTATTACTTTTTATTTCTGATTCCGGTTCCTTTTCATATTTTGTTGATTCGTCTCTTCTTGTTACAATTCTTTTAATTTCATTAATTTCAGCCTCTGTCAGTCGGTTATTACGAATAATGTACCTACGTACATTGGCTAATGTATTTTCGTCAATATACTTTCTATTTGCTTGACCAACTTTTTCACGTCAAATGTCATATGTTAGGCGAGTCATGTTTTTTTGAGGTTTTAGTAACGCTTCATTATTATTATTATTATTATTATTATTATTATTATTATTATTATTATTATTCTTACTTTTATTTATAATTTTTATAAAATAGCATTATTATATTTTAAAGTATATTTTAATAGGTTTTAAATAGTATTATTTATTATTTTTTTAATTTTTAATTTTTTATTTTTTATTTCGTAATTTTTATCAATTATCGTTATCATGTTTAACTTTTTATTTTAATATTCTTTATTATGTTCAGGATTTTTATTATTATTATTACTTCAAGGTTTTTAAATATTATTTTAATAATATTTTTATTATTCTCTTTATTATTATATTGTAATGGTATTATTACTGCCAATAAGTTTTATGAAATAATCTAATCTCTTACCATTAGAATTAGTAAGAAAAAGTAACAATTCATTTTTTCTTGTGTAAATTCATCCCCTAATTTTAATGTCATGCATCTTAAAATAGACAAATAAAAATTAAAGTCAAAATATACTGACTTGCTTAGCTATTGTCATTGTAAATCTAGGTCATGGACATCTTGTCGTCTCGATATAATATAGACGCTAATATCTAACACTGTTAAGTTAACCTCTTCACTCCTATTTTTCTTCTCTTTTTCTTGTTTTCTACTCCCTTTTTACTTGACTTTTTATCTGGATAATTTTAACCCATTCATTGTTATATGAATTTGGTCTGAGGAGCGGTCTATAGAGAGCCGCGAAATGAAAAATTACCAATGGGGTTTATAAAAACATCCAAATTATTTTACTTATATATATATATATATATATATATATATATATATATGAGAAAATTGTCGCCTTTTATTTAATTTTGCGCATGCGCGTGGTTGTTAATGCTTTTATGATCTGCTGCAATATAGTCGAGTCAGTTTGAACAGTCTTAAGAAATTTGGAAACGACATGCTGTAGTGCTTAGTATTTGTGCCTTTAGCTCCAATACAAATATATATATATATATATATATATATATAGAGAGAGAGAGAGAGAGAGAGAGAGATAGATAGATATAGATATAGATATATAAAGTAAAACGGAAATTTTCGATATTTAAATCGGTTGAATAGCCATTTCTACGAGGAAATCCTCGCTTTATCAGCAACGGCAAAACCAAAATTTTATTTACTCAAATTCAAATGTGTTAAAAGATTTTATGTCGACAAAATTCCCCCCCCACCAAAAAAAATCATCCATACACAGAAAAATAAAATGGGGTGGGATTAACAATTTTTGAATTTAAGGAAGTAAGAAAGGGAAGGCAGACAGATACCTATGTCTCATATTAGAAGACATACCGCTACCCTATAAAAGAATCAAGAGTTAAAATTTAGCCATATCAGAGGGATTGAAGTGGTAGAGGGAACAGAAAGGAAAAACTGGCGAAGAGGTGGTTGACTGTGAAGTGATCTATGAAAATTTTTTTGAATAGAAACAAAAGAAAACTGCTAACATCATTGTTGAAAAAAAAAAAACGTTTGATAAATTTACCAAAGAGATTTTAGTTTAAATAAATAATGACTGGGATAAATGTTATAGAAAAATTTGGACATGCATATTTTAAAATAAATCTTAAATTTAAAATTAATAATTAAAAATATTAAATTCAAAGGTAGATCTAAAAAAAGAATCCATTTCTATTAATACTTAATGCCCAGTAATACTTCTATCTGTTCTAAAACATAAAAATTTTTGTGTAGTAATATTATACTTTTATAAACCATTGCAATAACAAGATTACAATATTTAGCTCTACTCTGTATCAATCACTCTTTATAAAAGTAAATGCTTAAACAGTAGGTTTTTAATCTACGTGTTCTTTCACTTTTTTATAATATATATATATATATATATATATATATTCGATAAAAATATAGTTTTACGGTATGCTATATTTATGCGTAGGGAAGACTGTGGCTAGTTGTTACATTTTTAACATTTTCGTCTCTTGTAGTGCAGTGGATATCGGCTTGGAACGAGAAATCGGAGAAAGCGGAGAGACGCGTTCGAATTCCAGTTTAATTCCTTGCATTCATTTACACGCAAATACCTTTGGGAAAGGTATTAATCCGTCTCTTCCTTCCAGTTATGGGTTAAATAACAGGACAGATTGGGTTCTATAGCCTTGGTCGGCAACCAGTCCACCGCAGAAAGCAATGGCAACCTACTGCGGGATAATATTCTGTCCAGTCAGTCATGGCTCTTTCGAGACATGATCGTCCAAGCTTTTGTCACGTATAGCATTTAACTGACTGAGTCATATAGCCTGTCAACAAATAAAAACTGATTATTCCATAATTGGAAGACATAAACAGTATAGTTTTCTGTGGTATCTATATTTGATTTGTTACAAATAAGTTTTAAAAATGTAAAATATAATGTTACAACATATCCTATTTTGGGACAATTTGTAACATGTCTGGGCTAAGTAGTAACATACACTTCTTTGCCATTGCGGCAAATTGTAACAAGCACAAAGACTTACAAATATAAACCTAGACCCACATTGAAACACTTTTATTTAGGAAGGAGTTAATACTACATATAGATGGTGGATTAAATTATAGTCTTTAAATATAAATTAGATCTGGCCACATAACAAGTAGGGCCTAAATGATTCAATCTGGCCAAATGGTTTACATATGATTAATACTAATGAAAAATCAAATCCTATGTAGCAACTCACTCCCCGAAGAACACATTAGGTACACAGGCCAGATATACTAACTAAGCTCAAGTTAATTCTGACATTACTGACTAGGCTTAGCTAGGATACAATACTATAAAGTAGGCGTTCACACATCAAACAACTTGTCATCATTAGCCTATCTAAGTGCATAGCTTGCAAGATCTGCAGAAAATATGAAACTTCTAGAACATCTTTTTGTGCCACCCATTGCTTTGGTTTGGGCAATTTTAAAACAATATCATGAAGATCATGGGTGCGGATCTCAATTTTATCTTCTTCAGGAAAAATTAACTTTGGTTTCTGCCCTCTTTACTTGACCATGAAATTTGAGGTGACATCTCCATCTACAGTCATTGTTTGTGCAATTAAGTGCTTTACAGACTTTTTTTTCCTAGTGAATTTAAACAATACAAAGCCACCAGGGGTAATATCATAGTTATCCAATATGGTGTGTGTGCATTCGAGGCTTTCATCATCTGACCAGTTTAACAAATTTCCATTCTGCTTATGATATTCAGATTAAGCCTCTTCATCGCTTTCAGAAAAAAACTGTCATCCTCTATCGGTTCTTCTGGACAATCTTTCTCTCTTAATAGTGTTAGCCTTCTCGGATGTTAGAAGCAACTTTCTTTTCACAGTGGGCCTACCTCTCTTTTTATTGTTTCTCTCCTCTTTCCACATGGCAAGTTCATTTCGAAATGGTGTATCAGTCAAAATTTTTGTATCACCACTCCGCCGCTTTTGCCAACTTCGTTTTCTTGGGCCTGACTTTGGAAATGTTAATATGTCCTCGGGTGAGAGTGCCTTAATTGAGGACTCTGTTCACTGTGCTTATCATTGGGGTCTTTGGATGAAGGGTCTGGCATAGCATGGCCGTCATTAGACCCTCTGTTATCTTCAGATGGTGGGCCTTCCTCTGTGTGGTCATCATTTACCTGAATTTCTTCCATGGTTAATGCTGGTCTATCAGTTACATCTACAGGTAGGAATTCATCATCAGCAAATATATTACGATTGAATGGTACAATTACAGTAACTCTGAAACCAGATGCAATATTAGTTGGTGTTATTGCGAGGGGAAATGGTTATTCAACCAGACTTGGTATATAATAAATATTAGGTTGTCCCAAAAGTTCGTAAGCACTTGCAAAGATTGAAATTTTATTCAAGTAATCTAAGGTTACCAGAAAAAAACTTGCAAAAAATTGAAATTCTACTCGTCAAGTAATCTAAGGTTACCAGAAAACACTTGCAAAAAATTGAAATTTTACTCGCAAAAATAACAAAAATTATTGCTCAAAATAAAGACCATCATTTTCCAAGACGTTCTGCCATCGATCTGCAAGCTTTCGGATCTGGTCAAAGTACCATTCAGCCAACTTCGAATCAAAGAATTCTTGACACGCTTCCTCGACTTCATCAAACGAGTCAAATCGGCGGCCCTTCAGAAAGTGTTGCATTGAGCGGAAAAGGCCGTAATCTGAGAGAGCACAGACTGTAGGTTTGGATGTGGCAGAAACTCAACGCCGTCCAGCTCTTCAAACTTGTCTTTAGTCTTCCTGGCTGTGTGTGGCATGGTATTGTCCTGCTGCACCAAAACGCGCTTTCTGTTGATCAGAGCCGGATACTTTTTGTAGACCCGCTCAAGTTGCTGACAGCAAATTTCGGCACTGATGGCACGATCATTCGGAACCAACTAAAAATGCACGATTCCTTCAAAGTTCCACCAAACGCACAGCATGACTTTCTTGCCGAATCGATCTTGTTTTGGAACTGACGGTGTCTCTTGCCCTTTCTGAACCCATCTCTTGTCTCGATTGTGCTGGACCAGATAGACCCATTTCGCAAGTGTTTACGAACTTTTGGGACCACCTAATACTCATAGTCTTCTCCGGATTGTTCACAATCCATCTGTTACTTGCCACGTTTATGAACTTTTTGAATGGCCCAAAGACAGACCGGTCAAGGGATTGTAATTTGTTGGAACAGTGAGTTGGGAAGGATGACATTACAATGCCATTTTCCTTGGCAAAAAAAGTATTTCTATAAACAGGTGGAACTGATGGTTGTAAAGAATTAATAAAACTTGATGCTCCTGTGAACAATAGGTATATTTTTGAAAAATGTCTCATGATGATCACAAACGAAAGTCGCCTCAGGTTTACGAATGGAAACATTCTGCTGTCTAGTCATAAATCCATATAGCCAGTCGTTGCCAATTTTCTCCTTGTCTGTCCAAGTATCAAGAACCTTTATCTGGTTAGCTGTGGTATATTTAAATGCTAGTCCTTTTTAAATCCAGAGGACTTAATCCATAATACAGTTTGGATGCTTTGAGCAAACATTCTGCTATCTCCAGCTCTTGATCATCTGTGAATACCTGGCGTGGTTTTTTAAAACCCAGTGTGACCACAATAGGTTGGGTTGGGTCACCTCTTTTGGCCTTTAATTTATCACAATATCGTTTCAGGTTAACATGACACAAGTGAAAGTCTCTTGCTACACTGTGGCATTGTTGTCCTTCTAAGACCATCTGTGAAGCCCGTTCCATTATAGCTTGTCATCACTTGACAAGGCACAAGAAGTGTTGAAACAAAATAATTACTTTTTTACTAATATCATAACATACACTCCTGATCAAAATTTTAAGACCACTTAAAAATCTTTAAAAAGAAATATTTTTTAGGGATAGATTTTAAACTCCTCCCACTTAAGGTTACCAATACTACAATCTAAAAGTTATGGAAACAAAAAGCTATATTCCAAACATTTTATATAGAAATTTACATTTTTATAAAATGAGGCGATTTACACATGATCGAAATTATAAGACCAGAGACAAAAAAAATACTACGAAATTGTACAAAAAGTGTATGAAAACATTCAAAAACCAAATTTAATAATGAGTTATACCTCCACTGCTTTTGATGATTTCAAAAATTCTGTCGGGCATGCTAGAAATAAGCGTTTCCATTTAGGTGTGGGGGATGTTGCTCCAGCTCTTCTGAAGATGGCTTCACGAAGTTCATTTTTGTTGAATATTGTTTGCCATTTCGATAAACATCTTTTGTCATCCATCCTCAAACATTTTCAATTGGATTCAAGTCTGGTGAACATGAAGGATGTCCCAAGATATGGACCCCATTTTCTTGTCGAAAGGTCAAGGTCTGTCTTGCAGCGTGGATTGCAGTATTATTCTGTGGGAATAATCATCCATCCACACACAAAAGATGGCCCTCCATCATCAATGCTGCTTTTTATAGCATGCTAACATAACCAGCCGGTGTTTGACAACCCTGCACCACCTGGAGCTCCATCGTCCCTCTGTAAGAAAAGGCACCCCATACCATTAGGGACCCTCCACCACTATGAGGTTTGAAGAAAATTTCAGGAGGCATGTTTTTGTTATGCCAATAACGTTGGAAGCCATCAGGACCATCTGGATTGAATTTTTTCTCATCAGAAAACAGGACTGTCTTCCCTTTCTCAACGTCCCATGTTTGGTATTCACAACCAAACTTTAAGCGGTCTACCTTGTGACGTGGAAGCAGCCGAGGAATTTGTTTACGCTTTTTATTTACCATGCCTTTTTGTCTTAAGTATCGTCTGATGGTTACGCGACTGCAATCAGCATCTGTGACTGCCTTAATTTGACTAGTTGCAACATGAGACATGAAATAAACACAGAAATGGGCCACACTCTTCCAAGGAACATATTTCTCGTTGGTTAGAGCTCACCGTGTGTAAAAAAATACTTTCTAAATAAATTCAAATTTTTGTTTTATCCCTAAATGTGTGATTTTATTTTGAAAATACGAGGTGAATTTTTCTATATAAAAACTTCTACAAGGGTCATACAATAAATAAGGTGAATTTTTCTATATAATGACTTCTACGAGGTTCATTCAATAAATAAGGTGAATTTTTTGGTATGAGGACTTCTACAAGGGTCATTCAATAAATAAGGTGAATTTTTCGATATAAAATCTTCTACAAGGGTCTTTCAATAAATAAGGTGAACTTTTTGGTATAAAGACTTCTACGAGGATCATTCAATAAATAAGGTGGATTTTTCGATATAAAATCTTCTACAAGGGTCATTCAATAAATAAGGTGGATTCTTCGGTATATGAACTTCTACGAGGTCATTCAATAAATAAGGTGAATTTTTCTGTATGAGGACTTCTACAAGGGTCATTCAATAAATAAGGTGAATTTTTCGGTATAAGGACTTGTCTCGTACATTCCAACACCGATTTGTGTCTTTCTGTTCAGCTGTTGAATAAAGACACTTAACGAACGGATCTGATGTCATCAACGCTATGAAACGGTTGGTTGGTGTGTGCAGAAACATGCAAATTGTTGTTTTTGATGTATTTTTTATGGTTATTGAAACGAAGACGGAATTCCGTGCTTCTTTCTGCATCACGATTCTGTGTTTTTGCACGAAATCATTCGTGTGAAATCATTCATGAAATTCGCGTGACAGTGAATTTCAAGTAAATCCAAAATAATGAGCACAGACCTTTCTCAATTCTCGAAAAATTTCCTAACCAGTTTTCCATAGAAAAAAGAGGTCAACGTGCATAAAATCTGATAACTTTTTTTTCCTAGGAGAAGGCATATTCGAATCCTTCTAGAGAGCATCTATGTTTCTAATAAAATTCCAGCCGGCACATGTCAATAAATATAGTGTTTAATAAATAAATACATTTGAATATCCTGTTTTACAGGCAGTGTTTAATAAATTATGAAAAACATATTCAAATATTAGAATCCATTAAAAACAGCTTTTATTCAACTATATAAATATGTCGGATATATGAATAAAAAACCCTTAGACACACACACACACACACAATTATATATATATATATATATATATATATATATATATATGATGGATTGGGTTCTATAGCATTGGAGTGGCAAATGGTCTAGGAGAAAACAAGTCAGAATTCAAAACCTGTGGACGGACGTTTCGGTATTTGTGGCATGCTGTGCATCAGTTCTCTGTGAACGACTCTTCGAAATGTGTGACTTATTTTGCACTAGCATTCACCACTATATTTAAATAATATTCGCTGGTAGTCTGGGTGTTGGTTCTAAGAACTGAGTTGCTTGACCCTAATGCATCGAAAACCACGAGAGAGTTGAGTATATATATATATATATATATATATATATATATATATATATATATATATATATATATTCGATATATATATATTCAATTTTTCTTAAGACTACTATTTGGACAGGTATCTTTAACAAACGCATTTCGTCAGCGAGAGATTAAATGTTTTAGTCACGCTGACGAGATGAGTGGTAAATATGAGAATCATAATTAAAAAATGTCAATATGAGCATCATAATTTTAAAAAATATGAATTTTTATATGTAATAAACATTGGCTCTGTAAAAAAATTTAATGTCATTAAGCCCTCTGGCTGGATGAGTGTTAATATTTAATATTAATATGATCCTTTGGGATTTAACAGTAGGCCGTTTTTTTTTCAGATTTATGAACAATATATATATTCTTTGTTTAAACTGGGCTGAGAATGCATGTCTTAAAATGACATGTTGAAGATGAATAAATAAATGAATATATATATATATATGTGTGTGTGTGTGTGTGTGTGTGTGTGGATGAATTAGAGCACTCTGGCTATCGGCGCGTATAACGATAATATACACGCTAAAAAGTCTGCCTTCTTCTACCGAGCGCCCATAGTCCAGAGGTAGAATCGCCGACTAACATATATGTATTTATATGGAGGTTTCATTAAAAATGACAGATAAGTTTGTATGGTTAATTTTTTTATGTAATTTTTTTATGTTAATTTTTTTATGTTAATTTTTTTATGTAATTTTTTTATGTTAATTTTTTTATGTTAATTTTTTTATGTAATTTTTTACGTGATCTTATGATTTTTTGTGCCCAAATATTTTGCTTATTCTAGTGCGTTCGACTATACTTTTAACCATTTTTGAGGATGAATATTATTTACGTGAAACAGAATGTATGTGGTATTATGTATGTTGTAGAATAGTGTGCATATGTTATGTACCGAACATGGTAAACATGTTGCTGGCGTTTTCGTAACTGATAGAAATTGAGTGATGGGTGGTTTATTTTCATCAATAAAGCCGCCATTATTTTTAGTCTATTTTGCATTTGTTTTGTCAACATGTATGTTAAGGATAGGCTTTAGTAGGTCTGTTTAAATGAGATCAAATTGAGCTCCGTTGAGAGTTAGTCAGTTAAGTGCCATACACGCTTTGGGCGATCATATCTCGAAAGAAACATGGCTGACTGGCCAGAAGATTATCACGTAGTAGGTTGTCATTGTATTCTGCGGTAGACTGGTTGCCAACCAAAGCCATAGAATCCAATTTAACCCATAGCGACGGATTAATTCTTATCCCAATGGTATTTATTCGTAAGTGAATACAAGAAATTCAACTGGAATTCGAACTCAGCTCGAATTCGTTCCGAATGGATATCCACTGCACCACAACGCACATTCCGTTGAGAGAGATGAACCTAATATCGTGAATAATTATGTCGGCCATACGAAGACTCACGCTGCATCTCTTTATTCATTTAAATGTTATTTTTAATGATTTTTTTTTTTTTTAATCATATCACCCCAAGCAAGGCGATAACGCCACTCATGCGCAGGGGGCTACGTAAGGGTAAAAAGAATAGAAAAGAGAAAACCGGAAACTACATCCTAAACAGGGAACAAGGGATGAGCTCTTCACCTGTTCAATAGACGTGGGTGGAGTGTGAACCGGGCGATAGTTTAGTCTATCTAATATTTGAGCAGGTTCGAATCCTACCGGAGGATCCCTAATTCACTATCAAGATTTTTTGAATATTTAGGCTGATTAATGTTAATAAGCGGAGCCGAGTTCGAATTCCAACTGAATTCATTGCATTCACTTTCGCGCAAATACCCTTGGGAAAGGTATTAATCCATCTATTCCTTCCAGTTATGGGTTAAATAATAGGACAGATTGGGTTCTATAGCCTTGGTCGGCAACCAGTCTACCGCAGAAAGCAATGTTAACCTACTGCGGGATAATCTTCTGCCCAGTCAGTCATGTCTCTTTCGAGACATGATCGCCCAAGCGTGTATCACGTATGGCACTTAACTGACTGAATGTTAATAAGTATATATAATGTTTTAAAAAACAGAGAATCAACTCAAATATGAGTATCCATTAAAAATAGCGTTTAAACAAATAAATTATAGATAGATACTTTCACGGCTTCTGCTCCGATGAACTTAGATCACTGGTGCCCCCCTAAATACGAATTTGCACGAGATACTAGATTAGCAACTAGATCCCACCCTTTTACAGTGAAACCGATAAAATGCAACCGCAACTTCTACTCTAACAGTTTCTTTCCTCGCACTTCCCGACTGTGGAATTCCCTTCCACACGATTGCTTCCCCGACGGCTACAATCTCCAGGAGTTTAAATGTAAGGTCAATAGACATCTCCTAACACACTAACCTGCTCCCATTCTATCAAACACTCTTCCCATCTGCCCAACCCTCATCCTCGGTATCCTTACTCATCTGTCACCTTCCTCCTGACATTCCCTATGTCTAACCACTCCTTCTCTTTACCTTCCCCTATGTAGCCCCATGCGCAATAGTTGCAGTGGAATGCCTTGCTTGGGGTGAGGTGATTAAAAAAAAATGTTTATTTTAATCCATTTTCATAAAATATACCGTACTTTCCCTCCTTTATAGTATGATGTTAAAATGACCTAAACATTTAAAAAAAAATTATTATCAAAATATTTATGTTATAATAATAACAAGGAAGTATATTTTTAATTATTCTTAAAATTTTTTAAAGCATTCTGACACGTTCGAATTTTGTGTTGAAAATTTTTGTTTTTTTCTGTCAGTGAGTTACCCGATTTTTACAAGAGTTTACTACAGAAATGTAAAATTACATAAATCACCGGTGAAAAACAAATTAATTTAAAAATTCTTGCAAAAAACAAATGATGATCGGATTTTAATGAAACTTTCAGGACTTGTTCACAAATGACTGAAATCATTTTGAAATTATTATATTTAAAACAACTTAGTTGAATTTATTATTTTCTATAATATCTTGGTATATATATATATATATATATATATATATATATATATATATATATATATACTGTTTGATTAAAAACATAATATCTACTCGAGTATCGACGTCGGTTGTTAAAACCAATTCGTTAATCTTTGGGAATTTCCGTAATATTATATATATATATATATATATATATATATATATATATATACTATATATACTATATATGTATATATATAATATTACGGATATCTAAACTTATTTATAAATGGAACTTTCTCTGTGTGTGTGTGTGTGTGTGTGTGTGTGTGTGTGTGTGTGTGTGTGTGTCCGTTACCTATAGATTCCGAATCGACTGAACCGATTTTCTTGAAAATTTACAACAACAAAACGTAATTATTAATCTAACAATAGAAAAGTAAGTTTACACTTTATTAATTACAAAATACAAACGCATAATGTAGCTTCCCTGTGCCTCTTCTACAAGTACTTTCATGGCTTCTGCACCGATGAGCTTAGATCACTGGTGCCGCCTAAGCACGAATTTACACGAGATACTAGATTAGCAACTAGGTCCCACCCTTTTACAGTTAAACAAATAAGATGTAACCGTAAATTCTACTCCAACAGCTTCTTTTCTCGCGCTTCCCGCCTGTGAAACTCCCTTTCACAATCTGCTTTCCCGACAGTTACAATCTCCAGGTGTTTAAATGTAGGGTCAATAGACACCTCCTATCACACTAACTCCCAACTATTCTCACAACACTCTCATCTACCCAACCCTCATTCTCGGTATCCTCACCCGCCTATCACCCACCCTCTGTTATTTCCTATATTTAATCAGCCTTTCTCCACTCTACGTAGCCCCCTGCACAGTAGTGGCAGTGACATGCCTTGCTCGGGGTGAAACGCTTATAAAAAAAAAAAATATATATATATATGTGCATTTATATGTACATAAGTGCTCGTTTGTATATCCATCTACGTGCATGTATGAATGTGCATATGTGCGTATGTATAAGCTTAACTATCCAAATATATGCTCATGAATTTAAACAGTAATAAATAAAGAAAATAATTATAAACCAAACATCCCATATTTCATACCTATAACACCACTAAAACAAATAAGAACAGAAAGTAATATTTGTAAGAATTTATCCTTTATACATAACTTCTTTCGTATCACAAACACGCATATACTATAGTCATCCGCAGACAGGTTTGTTTCTCTGTATTACAGCTCATCAGTACGGCTTAGACTCCGTTCGCTTCCAAACCCAGGACTGAAACCCGACCGAATTGATGCTAGTCGGTGTTTCTTCCCCTAGGCCACGAGCGTCCGACTGCAGAAGAAGGCCTTTTTAGCCTGTATAAACACGCCCAATAGCTAGCGTGCTCCAATTCATTAAATATATATATTGTAAATTTCTTATTATAATATTTTATAAAAAGCATATTATCACTACAGAAAATTATCATATTTCAGAATAATGCTGTTCTTCTTTGGGTGATATGTTTAGATAAATGGTGAAAAATACTTATTTTTAATACATAAGATGAATTCATAGTTATTTAGCAAATTAGAGTGTGGTAATATGTTAGACGGAAAGTGCGACACAGAGATCCAAAGGCAAATTGGCATGGCGAGAACGCGTTCTAGAAGCTGAGTAAAGTATTAAGATACAGGAAACTTTCACTGGAAACAAAGAAGTGAGTACTAGATTGCTATGTGATATCAGTTCTTCAATATGGCAGTGAATGTTGGACAATATCAACAAAGATGAAGAGAATACTTGAAGCAGCTAAAATGTTGTTCTATAGAAGGATGCTGCGGATAACGTGGACCGAGCATGTGGGCAATTATGAGCTGTTGGAAAGAATGGAAACGAAAAGGAAATTAATACTGAGCACCAGGAAGAGACAACTAAAGTTCCTGTGATACGCAATGAGAAAGGAGGGCTTGGAGAACCTGATACTAACAGACCAGATAGTGGGAAAAAGAGACAGAAGAAAGCAGCGGATAACATATTTAAAAGGCCTGAGTAGGTGGCTGAGAGACGTTACAGGAGAAAGCGTGCTAAGAGCCACCAGGGATAGGGAGACATGGAAGGCCATGATCGCCTACGTCCTGAAGGGAAATGGTACATAAAAGAAGAAGAAGTATGCTAGGTATAGAAAATGAGTGGTGGTACCTATAATATATATTTTGGATTGTTAAGCATTTTTTTTTATCATTTCACCCCGAGCAAGGCAGAAACGCCACTGATGTGCAGGGGGCTACATAACTGTAAAAAGATTAATTAGAAAAGAATGAGGAGTACAAACTAGTTAGAAAGGAGCAATAGAAAGCTGAGAAAGCAGGTGCGATGACATATACATAGGTGGAGAGAAAGGGAAGGTTATACAGGGGTGGGGAGAGAGAGCTAGAATCCAGTGGTTAGTAGATGAGTATTGACTTTGCATTTAAATTTCTGGAGGTTGTAGCCCTCAGGAAAGCAAGAATATGGGAGCGAGTTCCACAGACGGGAAGTGCGAGAGAAGAAGCTGCCGGAGTAGAATTGTCGTCTGCATTTGGCTAACCTGACTGTGAATGGGTGGGACCCACTTGCCAGTCTGGTTGCACGAGTAAACACCTGTTGAGGAGGCACCAGTGACTTAAGTTCGTACAGATGTTACATCCTCCAATTAATTTTCTGAAATTTCTAGAAATTGTCTACTGTTCCAGATCTTTGTTTTATTATTTAAATACAAGAATTCTTGAAGAATGTAAATTACTTTCTTTTATTTCTTCTAGCAGCTGTCCATTTTCAGAAAATCTGCTCCGAATGGTTAAAAAAAAATGCAATAAAACTATGCCATTTTTATTCAGATAAACTTTTAATTACTTTTATGAAATATATACATTATATATTAAGAATATAATAGTCTGAAAAGAAAACAAAAAATTCGATCGATTACGACATTTTACAATATTTTTTTTATTTTTATTCATTAATTATAATCATTTACGAATTTTCAAAGATCGATAAAAAATTTCTTCCAATCATCGTTTCAATTAGGTTGTTAAGTTAATAAGTGGATACTATATTTACTAATCGAAAATTGAGAAGGTTAATACAAATCTTTAGGCACCAATATATTTAAAATAATTAAAACATTTTTCTGTGTGCCAAAAGCTGTTTTTTATAAAAAATTGGGGTAGTCTAAAAATTTCTATATCATTAATACATCACGTGTTTCAAGTGTTGTCCCCTTACGAAACGTTCACGAAGATTTTTATAAATTTATGTCAGTTCTGGTCAACTATGCTTGACCAAACATCATTGATGACAATACTGCCATCGCCTATTCAAACATCAGCGAGACAGACATATGTGATTAGAAAATATTTTTTATTCCAAATTTCATGCTATAAGCAGTTGTTATTTGTTTAAAATCAGATTAATTTACCATTAAATTTGCTAATTTTCAAACAATCACGTGTCACAAATATATATTTTATTTTAGCAAGGTTATTTTTAAACCGAGAATTAACTTTTCTTTACAAATGTGTCGATCGCTCAAAAATGGCGGAAAATTGAAAAAAATCTAAAACATTAGATTACAATCAATATAATTTTTGTTTGAAATTGTTGTATCGTGGAATGAAGAGATACACAGAGAAATGTAGCTAAACTACTTTATTAACAGAGTGGTACAACCAAGCTGTATATACAATATTTACAGTCTCTCGCAGTAGTTCGTGTTATTACCCGAAGTCCGTGATAATGACAACCGCCGTGCTAAGCACACATTGTCTTTTATAGATCCGGGCGAACGGATGTCGCCTGGTACGATCCACAACACAACAGAAATCCACTAGAGTATTTTGTTTCTTGGAAATAGTAAATTTAATCATTTAGTTTTCAGTTAAGCTGAAATTAAAACTTCAAGAAAACTTTTTTATTTTATATAATTCAGTTGAAATATAGAAAATGAGTGGTGGTACCAATATATATATATAAATTTAAACTTATCGCTATACTCACTTCGAAAAACCCTCCGAGTACATACGCGAAAGGAAAAATGGTAATAAAAAAAGAACGAGCTAAGAAACCCGAACATCAGTCAAAGTACGTAGCCCAAAGAAAAAAAACCGAGACGAGTAACCTAAAACAAAAAGCGCTCAATACGCAAGTAGAGTAAACAAAGTAAATATGTAACCTAGAGAGCCAACGAACCCACCAAGTTTTCACTTAATAGCATCTTCAGGAGACAACCTTCCCTGAAGATCCAATTAGGTGAAACGTTGGTAGGTTCGTTTGCTCTCTAGGTTAGATATTTACTTTAAATATATATATATATAAGTAAAATCTTGTCACTAATTGGTGCTACACTTTACCGTTTCTTAGGTGATTCTGTCGATCACTTTTCAAGGATTATCGACAATTTATTGCTTTTTTGATAATCATATGGTGCCAAGCAAGGCAGTTTACTGCCACTGTTGTGCAGTGGTAATATAGGAGGAAATTTATGAGAAAGAGCGACAGGTTACAGGGGGTGTCAGGAAGTGGGTAAGAGAAGGATGAGAATACTAATGAGAGTGGAGCTGATTGAGAAAAGAGCATGAGAGAGAGGATGCAAGTTATTAGAATAGGAGATGACTACTGACTTTGCATATAAATTCTTGGAGATTTTAACTGTCAGGGAAGCAAGTAAATGGAAGGGAATTCCACAGATGGAAAGTGCTAGAAAAGAAGCTGATGGAGTAGAATTTCAGTTTGCATTTTATTGGTTTCATAGTAAAAGGGTGGGACCTAGTTGCTAATCTTGTAACTCGAGTAAATTCATACATAGGGGGCATCTGTGAGATAAGTTTATCGGAGCAGAAGCTGTGAAAGTAATTTTAGAAGAGACACAGAGAAGCCACATTGCACCGGTAAGAAAGTGCCTGTATCCGAGCAGCCCAGTCGGTATCGATCATATTGCAGATTCTACGTTCGATTTTGTCAAGGACTCCTAGGTGGAGTGCAAGAGCACCCGATCAGATATGGCAGCACTATTCAGTGCACGGACGGATGGTAGATTTATATATGTGCAGGTTGTTTCAGACGGGATAAACTTCCTGGCGCTACACAGAGAACCGACTTTCTTACAGGCGGATTTATCTATGGACTCTATATAATCATTCCACTTAAGGTCTGTTGTGAGAATTATCCCGAGTAGCCGTACAAAATAAAAAATTAAAAAAAACACGAGACCCATCGCTAGAGAGATCGATTTTTAAATCTACCAGATACACATCTAATAGAAACACGATTTTTTACATTTGCGTACCATTTGAATTTTGTCAGGGATCACAAGGTGGATAGCAGGAGCCCCAGATATGGCAGCAGTATTATATATATATATATATATATATATATATATGTGTGTGTGTGTGTGTGTGTGTGTGTGTGTGTGTACCAGCAGTATAGCCCGACGTTGCTCGGGTGTAATGAAATCTTTAAAACTAATCTATGGTCCAGGAGCTCAAGCTCTTTGGACGTTTTGGACGTTGGCACGAAAGACTAAAAAGCAATAGTTGTTTCCAGTTAAAGCGAAACCGTAGACTGAAAGACAAATGAATGGATGTAAGTCAAATTTTGATTTCCTGTTATCGATATCAAATAAGTCTTTTCGTCGTAAACTGAATTTTGAAGGCCAAATAAGTCCTCTGAGTAAATGGTATCACGGCTGAGACTAAGAACTACAATTATACCTACTTAGAGCCAAACCCGAAGCAAAAACTAAAATAAAAGTGCTGAAAAAATACAGACATACAGGCAGATAAAAAGACACACACACAGAAACATCTTGCCTTATATATATATATATATATATATATATATATATATATATTCCTTTCCGGGATTATATTCTTTTCCGGGATATATCCTATACTTACCTCCTTTTGGGCTTATATTATTCTTTTTTTTTCATTTCCCCCTAAGCAAGGCGAAACAGCCACTAGTGAGCAGGGGTTTACAGTAATAGAAAAAACTTAATACATGGGTAATGAAGAGAGGATAAAAAAATGAACGAGATTCAAGAAAATAGATAATGCCGATTGATGCTGATTTATATTTTTGGAGATTGTAGTTATCTGAGGAGCAAGTAAACGGAAGGGAGTTCCACAGGCGAGAAGTGCGATTAAAAAAACTGTTGTACTAGAAGTGGCGGTTACTTCTAAATATTTCAATGGTAAACGAGTGTGACAATCTAGTCAGTCAGTTAAGTGACATACGTGATACACGCTTTGGGCGATCATGTCTCGAAAGAGACATGACTGACTGGGCAGAAGATTATCCTGCAGTAGGTTACCATTGCTTTCTGCGGTAGACTGGTTGCCAGCCATGGCTATAAAACCCAAACTGTCCTATTATTTAACCCATAACTGGAGGGAAGAGGCGGATTAATACCTTTCCCAAGGGTATTTGTGCGTAAGTGAATGCAAGGAATTCAACTGGAATTCGAACTCAGTACGCTGATCTTTCGTTCAGAGTCGACACCCACTGCACCACAACGGACATCCACCCAATCTATATACATGTGGCGGGACACTAAATCAAAAAAGCTCGCCAGAGTAGTTATGAAAATATTTATGGAAAATTGTTGTAGAGTAGCTGACACCTCTGCAGCACTCTAAATGAATGAATAGTCTATGGGCTAAAATGATAAAATTTAAGTAAAGAGTAATAGCATTTAAGGCATAATATTATTCGAGTAGTATTCGAACTGATTACTTCGGCGACTATTGTGATCTTTGTCAAAGTATCCCTGTATACTACATTGCGGGGAGATAATGCTCAGAATGTAAGTGGTCAAAATGGGTCTTGAAAGAATCATATTTTGCCTTAAAAGCAAGCTAAATCTTTAAAGTATCAATACCGGAAACTTTATTCTGGTACAAGACTAAAAGACTGAGGCACTCCTGAAATTACAGTATCCCCTTACGAGTTGGAATGAAATCAATGATGGCACTTGCACCGAATCCATCACAGAAATTCAGTATTTGAGATAGATAAATAGAGTAAGTTCCTAGTTGACGGTGTTCCTTCCTGTCACGGTCATTGAAAGCGACACTATCGATTTGGCGTCGGCTCGATTCGTTAGAGAGACAGTAGTGAGGCTCAGTTTATTCTCTTTACTGCTAGTTATTAAACTTTACTACCATTTATGAAGACTCTAGATGCGCGCTTGGTATTTAATATTGACTAATTATTTTATTTTTTTCTTGTTGCAATAATTATATCCTCTCGTTGTGAAATATATATATTGCTTCCTTGACGGCTACAATCTCCAAGAATTTAAATGCAATGTCAATTCCCATCTGTTGTCCACTTTACTCCAGTCCTTCTCTCGTCCTTTACCCATCACCTCGTTAATTTTGTTCTTTTCCTTTCTCACTCTATCCACTTAACTGTCATCAATCTGGTATTCCCATCATTCCCTTGCCCTTTTCCGACACCACCTGTAACTGGTTCGTCTTTCTCTTAGCTCTCCTCCTACTTTCACTCTTCTCTTATGTCACCCCCCTGCGCAGCTTGCTTGGGGTGGAACTATAAAAAAAAACACAATACTTCAGATAGAATATTAGGAAGTAAACTCTATTTTCCTTTATGAAGTGTTATAAACCGAATTTAATGCTGACCGCTCGGACTATAAATACCAAATGTTTCCTTGTAGGGCAACGTCTGTTATTTTCATTATCACCGAACTGCATTTGAGAGGAGGGATTTAACCACTGCGCCTCGGTGATTCAAATTTCGTGTAAGTCTGATATTGATAAGATCAAATACGGTGGGACGCTAGAAAGAATCGCACTGAACACAGAATTGATAGCCTTTGAAATTAGATACATATTATACGGCGTCAAGGTTACCCCCACTGCCCATGCCTGATTTTCAGAACACAAGGCACAACGGAGTCAAATAATGCAAACCTCTTGTCACGCGTGTCAGCAGTTCACATTAGAACCAACCCTGTGAAATCTAAATCTTCAGTTGCAGAGTGAAGCCCTGACAGTGATGGGTGAGTACTCACCTTCGTTCATTTCGTCAAACAGAAACATCTCTTGCGGACAGCGAAAATATAGGTTAGATGAAATGATGCATCACCGGTCAAAGCATGTAGTTTGCGCTTCCAATCGGAGGTCAAATGCCGGACGCGTCGCTTAGCATTAGTGCAGTATATTTCCAAGTTACCCCGAACCACTTTGGTACGGAAAGAGACACATGTTTGAAATATGTAGCTTCAGGCGAACAAAGTGAACAGGTTAACAAATGTGAAGTACATCGGGTCAATATCAAATGATTCGCACTGAATAAGGTAGCGTCTGCTAAAAAATATATGTGACTTTAATGTTCTAAAATATGAAGCTCTAATTTAAATTATGTTTTGCTCTGCTGTGGCCTGAAATCTTCTCTAAAACCCTAAAATAAAATTCCATTATTACGACAACAGTTGCTGTGTTAATATCTGTTTCATTGGGTTATTCTTTTATTGTACAAAGCAATTTGGAAGAAAAATTACGTCAGTAAAATAATTAGGAATTATGGTATACTAGTACTATTTGCTCGGGTGTAACAAAAGCTTTAAAACTAATCCGTGGTCCTGGAGCTCAGACTCTTTGGACGTTGGCACGAAAGACTATAGTTGTTTCCGGTTAAAGCGAAACCGTAAACTGAAAGTAAAATGAATGGATGTATGTCAAATTTTGATTTCCTGGCATCGATATCAAATAAGTTTTTGGTTGTAAACTGAATTTTGAAGGCCAAATAAGTCCTCTGAGAAAATGGTATCATGGCTGAGACTAAGAACTACAATTATACCTACTTAGAGCCAAACCCGAAGCAAAAACTAAAATAAAAGGCTGAAAAAATACAGACGTACAGGCAGATAAACAGACACACACACAAATATCTTGTCTTTCATATATATAAATATATTCTATTTCTGCACTATTTAAGATCTTCAACCTTGAAACTTCTGAATATCATTTCTTATACCCTTGTCTATGTGTGTATCACATTTGTAACCCGATTTTTTCGATTATCGATTTTCCATATTTATCAGGGGTACCTCGACACAAAACCTAGCTTAGAACACTCGCAGACGCTTATAGTAGAACTATGTAAATTTTCAAGAAAATCGGTTTAGCCGTTTCGGAGTCTATAGGTAACGGGCACACCCCCACACACCCCACACACACAAAGGTCCATTTATAAATAAGTTTAGATACAGGGGGCATATGGTATTTAAGAACAGAATAATATAAGTACCTCCACTCATTTTCAATACATAAGTTTAAAATTATTTATTTTTAAATAAACAGGATATTGAAGATTTCATTTCAGCCTTAATTGAAAGCTAAATGGTTAAATTTGCTATTTATCCATTATTACAACAACAGTTTTTTTTCTTCTATGTGCCTATCCTTTCAGGACTTAGGTGATCATGGCTTTCCACGTATCCCTATGCATGGTGGCTCTTAGCATGCTTACTCCTGTTACACCACGCAACACCCGTTCTGTCATCCACCTGCTCAGGCCTTTCAAATATGTTATCCGTTGCTTTCCTCTCTCTCTTTTCCCCTCTATCTGGCCTGTTAAGATCAGGTTCTCCAAGCCTTCCTTCCTCGTTGCATGTCGCAGGAAGTTCACTTGTCTTTTCCTGATGCTTATTTAACTTTTCGTTTCCATCCTTTCCAAAACCTCATCATTGTTCACATGCTCGATCCATGATATCTGCAGCATCCTTCTGTAGAACAACATTTTCGCGGCTTCAAGTTTTTCCTTCATCTTCGATGATATTGTCCAAGATTCACTACCTTATTGAAGAACTGACATCACGTAGCATTCTAGTATTCTCTGCTTTCTTTCTAGTGAAAGTTTGCTGTGTCTTAGTACTTTACTCTGAAAGCGAATGGACTTGGTGAAGGACGCGTTCCAGAAGCTGAGTGAAGTACAACAGTCATTTTGTTAACATATTTTTTTGAGATTTTTTATTGCTTCAAAGCATTTGAAAGGAAATATTAAGTCACTAAAATAATCAGGAATTATCGTATATACAAGGTGCGTAATAAATTTGAGGGCAGTTTTATACTTACACAAAAATGACTGTTACAAACAGATAATGATGTCCTTTACTGAAAAGTTTTGCTAATAAAAATAAATATATTGTTTGGTAATATTATCTGATAAAGTCTCCTTCAGCTTCGATAAGGGCTTCTATGCGAGGTCTGAATTGCCAACATGCTAAGATCAAGTGCTCCTTGTTCATATTGCACATAACTCTGAATATGTAGGCATTTGTAGGGGTCTCGATGATGTTTATCATTGTGTCACACACAACCAAAGACCCCGCGATTTAAAATATCAGAAGGTTGAAGGTTGGATGTTAGAATTTGGAAGAATAAAATATTTTGTTTTGTATCTTAATCTTAAAGTAAAATTTTATTAACTAAACAGAATAACAAATTTCTAAGAAGAAAATGGTCAAAGAAAAAAATGTACGTAGTTAAATGTTCCAGAGAAATAGTAGAAAGGAGGCAAATGAATCCAGAGCTTATAGTTGATTGTAGCAGTTGTTTGTAGAAAGATTACTAATAAAGTCTGTGTTCCTTTCTTTTTTTGTGGCCGGCGAGAAAGTGTAAAGGAACGTGAAGCAATAACGAAAATTGTACTTATCAGAGTTAATTTTTAGGAGTCAGTTGAGTTATCTAGTTGCTTCTGTCATCGTCTTCTTTTTTGTTGATCGTGTGAATTTTGAGGATGGAGAAGAAGAGGTAAAAGAGATTAGCACGAGTGAAGAAGTAGAACGAGTATTTGACGCGACCTTACGTCCTAGTCAGACTTGAAGTTTCCTTTGTTACATTTTAGTGTGTCGTCTCTCTCTGCTCCTATTTGACTGTCTTTTGCCAGTCAAGGGACGTAGTTAAGTAGTGAAATCTAGTCATGTGATCGGCTCGAACTGCATACCCATTTTCTAGGTGTTAAGAAAATTTGACCGTGTCATAGTTCAGTTTGCTTCTTCCTACCGAGTCATAATCTAGAATCTTAATTTTAACACCGGCTGGTGAAATTTGCTTTAATCTGGGTTTTTTCCAAGATGTTTTAAGTCATTCTGATACATTTGTTCGAGTGTGCATTTTAACGCATTGCGTTTCAGTCATTTGTTGGATGATGTTTTTAATGATTTTTTTGTGTTATGAGGGTGTTCATTAACCTGTTTCGTAAAAACGTTTCAGACATCGTAGTCCAATGAGATGAGATTTGGCGAGTTGGGAGGTCAAATGTTACAGGTTATGTGATATTCTGATAAGAACTAAATCACATCTTTCTCTGCGGGATTTTTAAGTTTGTTTAGGAGTCTCTTAGATTTCATTAAGAGATTTTCCTTTACCTCTTGAGGCTTAAAAATGTAATTTTCTCATCACATAAGACTTGTATCTGATATCAACATTTCGGATTTTTATTTTTGACACATAGTGTTTTTTTCGTTTTTTTTAATCGACACACACACACACACACACATATATATATATATAAGGCAAGATGTTTCCGTGAGTGTGTCTTTTTATCTGCCTGTATGTCTGTATTTTTTCAGCACTTTTATTTTAGTTTTTGCTTCGGGTTTGGCTCTAAGTAGGTATAATTGTAGTTCTTAGTCTCAGCCGTGATACCATTTACTCAGAGGACTTATTTGGCCTTCAAAATTCAGTTTACGACGAAAAGACTTATTTGATATCGATAACAGGAAATCAAAATTTGACTTACATCCATTCATTTGTCTTTCAGTCTACGTTTTCGCTTTAACTAGAAACAACTATTGCTTTTTAGTCTTTCGTGCCAACGTCCAAAACGTCCAAAGAGCCTG
Organism: Ascarosepion bandense; assembly: GCA_037127315.1. Taxonomy (NCBI): domain Eukaryota; kingdom Metazoa; phylum Mollusca; class Cephalopoda; order Sepiida; family Sepiidae; genus Ascarosepion; species Ascarosepion bandense. The sequence goes on along the minus strand of JBBBDQ010002171.1, from coordinate 87,476 downwards.
AGCTCCTGGACCATAGATTAGTTTTAAAGCTTTCATTCCACCGGAGAAACGTCGGGTTATACTGCTGGCACACACACACACACACACACACACACACACACACACACATATATATATATATATATATATATATATATATATATATATATATACTGCTGCCATATCTGTCCGGGGGCTCCTGCTATCCACCTTGTGATCCCTGACAAAATTCAAATGGTACGCAAATGTAAAAAATCGTGTTTCTATTAGATGTGTATCTGGTAGATTTAAAAATCGATCTCTCTAGCGATGGGTCTCGTGTTTTTTTTATTTTTTATTTTGTACGGCTACTCGGGATAATTCTCACAACAGACCTTAAGTGGAATGATTATATAGAGTTCATAGATAAATCCGCCTGTAAGAAAGTCGGTTCTCTTTGTAGTGCCAGGAAGTTTATGCCGTCTGAAACAACCTGCACATATATAAATCTACCATCCGTTCGTGCACTGAATACTGCTGCCATATCTGATCGGGTGCTCCTGCACTCCACCTAGGAGTCCTTGACAAAATCGAACGTAGAATCTGCAATATGATCGATACCGACTTGGCTGTTCGGATACAGGCACTTTCTTACCGGTGCAATGTGGCTTCCCTGTGTCTCTTCTAAAATTACTTTCACAGCTTCTGCTCCGATAAACTTATCTCACAGGTGCCTCCTATGCATGACTTTACTCGAGTTACAAGATTAGCAACTAGGTCCCACCCTTTTACTGTGAAACCAATAAAATGGGATTGGTATCAATTGTCTATTGTACTTGTCGAATAAATATTTCTTACGTTTTGATACTGGTGATATATTTCCATCTTTGGCCGCTAACTCCCTGCGAGCTTTTAGATGATTTTTAATATTCTGTTCAGCATCTAGAATGCGTCCTTGGACATTCCAGTTTGCCTTCGGATCTCGGTGTCTCACTTTCTGTCTTCTGTTAGAACACTTTTCATATATTTAAATTTTGTGTACCTGCTTGATTTTAGTATCCCCAACCTGTATTTGGCATTTTGGGCTGCCCTTTTTTCTGATGATCAGGCATTCGTTTTTCTTGCTGTTTTTTTATAGTGCTTTATTAACACTCTCTTCAGCTACCTTCTATAGGGGGTTTTACCGGACTCAGATTATTTGTATATTCTTTTAATGATCTATGTCTTTTCAGGATGTAGGCAATCATGGATTTCCACTTACCCTATCCTCGTCGCTCTTCATATTTTTCTTCCTGGTATCTCTACAAAACCTGCTTTGCCAACCGAATGCTCAAACTTATCAAGTATGTCTCGCACTACTTTCCCCTGTCTCTCTTTTCCTCTGTCCGTCCTGTGAGTATTAGCTTCTCTAAACCCTCCTTTCTCATTATTTGTCCCATACACCTCAGTCATGAGATTTTTCAAATGGCAAGAAAGATGAGGACAATAGTCCGAATAATGTAAATACTGTAAATACTACCTCATGTCATAAATATAGACTAATAGAATGATCTATTATTAAACGTGGTACAAATGGCAACAACGATGGAGACAAAAGTCCGAATAATGTAAATACTGTAAAAATGATCTTGTTTTAATATTTTACGCTTGCCGTTTATCATATTCTTCTTTTGCACATAATTAGCTATATCGGAAATTTTCTTAACGGCTCGCTTATCGCACGATGTCTTATCGCTTGATGTCTTATCGCTTGATATCTTATCGCTTGGTACCATATCGCTTGGTACCATATCGCTTGGTACTTATCATGTGGCCACGAAATAACAAGCGGTCACGCGAAGACAATTCCACGCAAAAGAAGTTTTTCCCGGCATCGATTCTTCGAAGTTTTTCATGTCTTCACATAGTTTCGTATCCAAACATAAACGAAGTGGTTTTTTTAGAATTTAATTTTATTGATGCTGTCGACGGGAGCAGATTATTCTTTAGTAGGGTTTCTCAAATATTCAGACCGGTTGGTTAAAAAAAAAATATATATATATATATATATACATTTTAATACATAAACGGAGTTTTTACTCAAATATTAGCTTCCACAAAAAATAACAGTTAAAGTGATAGAAATCTGTTGTGGGGTTAATTAAAATCTATTCTAATATATATAAATGTTCTATGTTCACTGAACATTAAATGTTCATCCTTTGATAATGGCTTCTGTAAGCCGAAAGCTCAGACCTGATAAAAAAATCAACAATTATTGCGATTTCTTGTCGTTTTTCCATGACAACACTATCAAGCTAATCAGATCATACGAACGGATCTTACACAAAATAAATAGACAGAACTTCTCTATATTATTCAATAAAACCTGTATTAATGCCAAAATACACACACAATATATATATATATATATATATATATATATATATATATATATATATATATATATTAGATCAGAAAATGTAATCTATCAAGCGTAGATCAGAAAATGTAATCTATCAAGCCACCATCTACCCTAAGGAAAATACGGAGAGATGGAATGTCTATATCGGAATTTCGGTGGGAATTATACCCACAGTCACTCTTTCACTAACCCTAGTTTAAGATACCAAACAGCCTTTTATAGAAAATACTGGGAATTAAAAGAAAGTAACTTAGATTTCCAGATGAAATGGAAACTCATAGGAAAGGCTAGGACCCCTAATAGCTTAAGAGATAGGTGAAATCTATGTTTGACAGAAAAAATTGAAATTTAAAAATTTAAAGATCAAAATATACTCCTAAACAAACGAAGGGAGATCATAAGTATGTGTCGCCATAGTAAAAGGTATAAATTACAATAATTCTCCTATTCCCCAAATTAGTTCCAATAAAATCTTTTAAAATTTGGCCAAGCAGTTACTTTCCCACCACCTATCATTACTAACACAAGGGTCAGGCCACATCCCTCCCACTACCAAGGAGAAATTACTACTAAATTCTTTCCACTGGCCCAACCAAAATAAAACCAATACAACCCAACCCCTTCCTTTACCTAAGCTAACCTCTGGGCTTAGAATAAGGGGTCGAAGAATGCATGCCTTAAATAACATGCCTTAAATAACATGCCTTAAATAAACATTTGTAAATGGGTATTTCACCATTAAGTTTTAACTGAATTTACAAGTAAATATATAATAATAATAATAATAATAATAATAATAATAATAATAATAAATTTATTTCTAAACCCGTCTTGAAAAACACAGCGAGTATAAACGCGGAGGGGAAAAATGGAAACAAAAAAGAAACGAACTAAGTACTTGAACATAAGTCAAAGTACTCATCGAAAGAAAAAAACTCAAGACGAGAACCCTAACAGTTAAAGCGCTCAATACAATAGCAGAGCAAATAAATAACTATAACTCTAACCTAGAGCCAACGGACCTACATAGATTTCAACTAATGAATCGCCAATTTGCCTGACGATCCGTTAGGTGAAACCTAGGTAGATCCGTTGGGTCTAGGTTAGATTTATATATATATATATATATATATATATATATATATATATACATATATATAGGTACAAAGATACAGCGGATTCAATCCGACTTCGAAGTTTCGTGATGACACCGTTATGATCTCACTAGTAAGGGCTATCAACGCTCTATCTACATCCCGATATTGAGCACTTTACTGATTGCTAAAATACATTTTATCAGTAAAACCACTGAAAACAATAATCTTGGCGCTAAAAATTATCCCAATTAAACACTATATATATATATATATATATGCTGTTAGAAAGCGAACGGAGTCTAAGCCTTACTGATGAGCTGTAATACAGCGAAACAGATCTGCCTGTGGATGACTATAGTATTTACGCTCTCAAACCTCATTGAGCACTCTGGGAGAGTGGGAGGCTTTGTAAACAGTAGCTACTCCGGCATTTACGCATCGCTCATTCGATAATGAATTGGAGCACCTAGCTATTGGGCGTGTTTATACGCACTAAAAAGCCTGAATTTCTTCTACGGGACGCTCGTGGCCTAGGGGTAGAATCGCCGACTGACGCCGATTCGGTGGGGTTTTAATCCTGGGTTAGGAAGCGAACGGAGTCTAAGCCGTACTGATGAGCTGTAATACAGCGAAACAGATCTGTCTGCGGATGACTATAGTATATATATATATATATATATATATATATATATATATATATATATTCTAAACATATATTGTTAATTATATCAGACAATGAATGTCAATTACTTTAACCATGAGCCGTTCTAAACATCGTATTTTGGCTTTAATTTCAGGTGAAAATAAAGACAAAAATTGTTCAACATTTGGATATTTTTTTATTATGCTGGTTTTAAGCTTTCGGCCCACATGAGTCATCTTCAGAGAGGTTACAGGGATGTTAACATAAAGCCATCCACCATCAAAGATGATATTACCTTGTGTTGACATAAAACATTGCTATGAGATGATAACAGTCACCGAATAGCATACGCAGTTCGCAAATTTGTAATGCGGTTCTATGACGTCACTCCGCGTGAGAGACCGAAATGTTAACAACAGAACCATATGTCTAAATGCAATGTAATGTGTTGTGATTATATTGAAATGTGATTTTATTGAGTGTGGTTTGCTTTGATTTAATGTAGATGGCCTCCAATATCTGAAGGTTCTTTTTACTGTGTGTATGTGTGAGTATTATTGTGTTATCGACTAAAATCTGTCCAATATTACCTAAATGTCTATGTTTTTCTAAGAAATGTTGTTTAATTGAACTATAATCAGCATAATAAAAGATATCTAAATGCTGGACAATTTTTGTTTTTATTTTCGCTTTTAAATTAAAGCCAAAAAACGATGTTTATAACGGTTTTCAGAGTTCTACAATTCACTGTTTCATGCCTCGACGACAGAATCACTGGAATTTACTGGAAAAACTAATAAACCAAACCCAGATAAAAGATAAATTATGGAAAACACATTCAAGCGAACGAAGTACGTGGGTCTTGAAGATGGCTATCACTCGGTAGATCTGACGCTACAGAGTCTTTAACAAAGTAATAAATACCAAAAAATATAATTTCGAATATTTCAACAACAGCTAAAATTTCAAGGAGACAAAAGTGATATAACAGAGAAGATGACTTTCAACACAGTCAGTTAAGTGCCATACGTGATACACGCTTTGGGCGATCATGTCTCGAAAGAGATATGACTGACTGTGTAGAAGATTATCCCGCAGTAGTTTGCCATTGCTTTCTGCGGTAGAGTAGCTGCCAGTCAATGCTATAGAACCCAATCTGTCCTGTTATTTAACTCATAACTGGAGGGAAGAGACGGATTAATAACTTTCCCAAGGATATTTGTGCGTAAGTGAATGCAATGAATTCAACTAGAATTTGAACTCGGCAGGAGTCGTTCCGAGTCGATATCCACCTTAAAAGAAAGGTTACATTTTTTTTATTATTATACTCAATTATGATTTTTAAACTATGTTAGTTTAGGCAAGTGACATCGTTACATATGTGCGGTATGTAAATTCCTACTTAAGTCGTGGTCCAGGAACGAAACCCAGTGTAATATATTCAAATACCTCGATATGGATCAGTTATATAAATATAAAACAGAAGGAAAATTTAATAGAGAATAAGCTACGTTAGCAGTAGCTTCGTCTAACACCGAAATCAAGCCATGTTCTTAAATACTTTTGTCAGATCTAGACTCTCATGCAGATGTCATACATAGCATCAGAGTTGTTCAGAAATGTATAAACTGTCAGCTGTATCTAACTATTTTCTCAGATAAGTGTTTAAAAATAGATTCATGGGAATGAAGCACGTTGTTCTTGAAGATGACTATCCTTCGATAGATCTAACAGGCTGGCGCTAAATCTTTTACAAAGTAATGAATAACAAAAATTAATTTTAACTATTTCAACACCAGTTAAAACTAAAATTAATGGCACGTATTTCAAGGAGACGAAAATGACATAATCGAAACGGTGAAATTTCACAACCACTACCTTAAACAAAAGTTTCAGGAAAGAGACATCCATGAATAAGACTGTGTGTGGAATTAAGCGTGTGAACTAACAGTCAGTGGACTTAAGATAACTAATTTCCATGATAAAACAATTTTTCGAGAAATCTAAACTTATTTATAAATGGAAATTTGTCTGTGTGTGTATGTGTGTGTGTGTCCGTTACCTATAGACTCCGAAACGGCTAAACTGATTTTCTTGAAAATTTACACAGTTGTACTATAAGCATCTGCGAATGTTATTAGCTAGGTTTTGTATCGAGGTACCCCCAATAAATATCGATAATCGAAAAAATCGGTTTATAGAAGGAGTCGTCCGATTTTAAACCAATTTGATACAATCATAGACAAAGACATATGAAACGATATTCAGAAGTTTCAAGGTTGCAGTTCTTACAGTAGTGCAGAAAATCGATAATATATATATATATATATATATATATATATATATAAGGCAAGAAGTTTGTGTGTATGTCTGTTTATCTGTCTGTATGTCCTTTATACAAATCCACAATTTTTAACCGCTTCGCACAAAACTTCACACAAATATTCTTTAGGCTAAGTCTGAGCTGCAGGACCATGGATTAGTTTTAAAGCTTTCATTACACCCTAGAAACGCCGGGCTATACTGATAGTATATATATATATATATATATATATATATATATATATATATATAATACTCTGATTGAGCACTATGGAAGAGTGGGAGACTTTGTAAACAGTACCTACTACGGCATATACGCATCGCTCATTGATTAATGAATTAGAGCACTGTAGTTATTGGGCATGTTTATACGCGCTAAAAAGTCTGCATTCTTCTACCGGTTGCTCGTGGCCTAGCGATAGGATCGCCGTCTGACGGCGATTCGGTCGAGTTTCAATTCTGGGTTAGGAAGCGATCGGAGTCTAACCGTACTGATGAGCTGCGAAACAGATCTGTCTGCGGATGACTATATATATATATATATACATATACATACATTAGGTGCGATTGGTCAATTGTCGCAACTATTTTATTATTTCGAATATTCTTTGGGCTGAGTCTAAATTCCAAGACCATGGATTAGTTTTAAAGCTTTCATTACACCCGAGCGACGTCGGGCTATACTGTGAGCGTTTTATAAATTTCAATAGTAATGTTAACGTTTTGATAAGTTAATGCTGAATGTTTCCCTATAAGGAAGCGGTTATTTATTATATTACCATGTATAGCACTTGTAACTTGTGGTGAATCTTAGTCGCCATGTTGTTGTGGCCTGTTAGAGCCAGAAAGAACGATACGAAAACAAGAAGGTAGATTCAAACAGTATAAAATAACAGAACATATATACAAAGTAAGTGGGCTAGAAGTCAGCAAATAGAAGCGTACACCCGATTTGTATAGTTACGCTGCCTCTCGACTGTCTCACGAGTGCGTCTAGACTACCTTTTGATTGCCTCCCCGGAATTTACGCAGGTTAGTATTTATTGAGGCAGGAAGAGTACATTCCTATAGATAAGGCAGCATAATATAACCCGAAGAGAAAATAATAAGATACCCAAGATTTTAACATTCCACATCGTTTTAAATTAGAAAGAAAACCCCCATCAATAATGAATTTAAGAAACATGTTTTTCTTTTTAAAAAAGTGTTTTAAGATAAATATTTTGTAAATTTTAATCAAGTTTAGTGCTGGTTGCTCGGTCAATGAATGTCAAATGTTTTCTTGTATAGAAACCGCTATGGTAAATTTTCGTTGCAAGTCCCGACGTTTTCCCCTTCAAATTTATCCAAAATAGCATTATCTCTGTGCAAATATATATGCTGAAATCAAATCAACTGTTAGTTATTGAAGAAACTTAGCTTTTTTTTTTATCTAAATGTCCATAAAAAAAACGAACTATATCTTGCACTTTTTCTCTCCTATAACTCTCACGAAGTCATGTAATTAACTGCAGAATGACGTACTGCGTATGCGACGAATTTTGGCAGATTTTTGGTCGTTTTTTTTCATTTACTGATACTTCCGGCGATGTACTTCCGGTAAGGAAAGTAATGCTCTTATTACTTTCAGAACAGGAAGTGTCTATTGTGCGGCATAAGATAAAAAATGGCGGTACTCCAGTAAGGATCACACTCAATACGAAATTGATAGCCATTGAAATTAGTTACATATGTTACTCGGCTTCAATGTGCGCCCCAGGCTAACTTTTAGAGCACAAAGCATAATAGAGTCAACTAATGCAAACCCATTATCAGGGGTGCCAGCAGTTCACATTAACACCAACCCTGTGAAATCTAAATCTTCAGTTGCAGAGTGAAGCCCTGACAATGATTGGTGAGTACTCACCTTCGTTCATTCCGTCAAGCAGAAACATCTCTAGCTGACAGCGAAAATATAGGTTAGATGAAATGATGCATGTAGTTTGCGCACATAATCAGAGGTCAAATGCCCGACGCGTCGCTTAACAGTTTATTTCCAACCCACGACGAACCACTTTGGCTAGGAAAGGGTCGCATGTTTGAAATATGCAGCTTCAGGGCGAACAAAGTGAAGGGGTTCACAAATGCGAAGTACATCGGGTCAATATCAAATGATTCGCGCTGAATGAGGTAGCGTCTGCTAAAAAATGTATGTGGCTTTAATGTTCTAATATGAAACGCTAATCTAAATTGTTTCGCTCTGCTGTAACCTGTAATCTCTAAAACTCTGAAACAACAGTTACTGAGTTAACATCTGTTTCTTGGGATTATTTATTTTTATGTTTTTTAATTATTTCACCCCAAGCCAGGCATTCTACTGCCACTGTTGAGTAGTTGAGAAAGAGTCAGTCAGTCAGTTTAAGTGCCATGCGTGATACACGCTTTGGGTGATCATGTCTCGAAAGAAACATGACTGACTGGGCAGAAGATTATCTCGCAGTAGTTTGCCGTTGCTTTCTTCAGTAGACTGGTTGCCATCCAAGGCTATAGAACCCAATCTGTTCTGTTATTTAACCCATAACTGGAGGGAAGAGACGGATTAATGCCTTCCCCAAGGATATTTGCGCGTAAGTGAATGCAAGGAATTCAGCTGGAATTTGAACTCGGCTCCCCGATTCCTGGTTCCGAATCAACATCCACTGCACCACAACGCACATCCGAGAAAGAGTGGTTAGTTATAATAAAATGTCGGGAGGAGGATGATAGACGGATGAGGATACCGAGGATGAGGTTAGGGTAGATGAGAAGAGAGTTTGAGAGAATGGATGCGAGTTAGTGTGATAAGAGGTGTCTGTTGACCTTACATTTAAATTCCTGGAGATTGTAGCTGTCGGGGAAGCAAGTATATGAAGGGGAATTCCACAAGCCGGAGGTGCGAGAAAAGAAGCTGTTAAAGTAGAAATTGCGGTTACATTTTATCTGTTTCACTGTAAAAGAGTGGGACCTAGTTGCTAATCTAGTATCTCGTGCAAATTCATACCTAGGGGCACCAGTGATCTAAGTTCATCGGAGCAGTAGCCGTGAAAGTATTTATAAAAGAGGCACAGGGAGGCCATATTACGCCGGTGAGGCAGTGACTGCAGCCAGGCTGCCAAGTCGATATCGATCACATTACAGATTCTCCGTTGTATTTGTCAAGAATCCCGAGGAAAATAGCAGGGGCACCCGACCAGATGTGACAGCAGTATTCAATACACGGGCGGGTGGTAGTGCATTTGAATTTGAAAGGAAATATTAAGTAAAATGAGAAGTTAACGTATGTGTAACGTGTGTAACGTATTTGAGAACAGACTTATATAAGCACCCCCACTAATTTTCGATACTTAATTTTTAATAATTAAAAAAAAAAAATTATTTAATCTTACATTTTAGCTTTAATTGGGAGATAAATGATTAATATTTATATTTCTAGCTTGTAAACTAATCTGGTTTGTTTCAAACAGCATTTATATTGATTGTAATCTAAAATTTTGAGATTAGATTTTTTTTTTCAATTTTTCTGCTATTTTTAGCAATCGGCTCATTTGCACTGAATAAGTTAACATTTGCTAAAATATTTATGCCGTTAATGTTCAATTATGAAATTTATCCAACACAAATAAACGGTCTTTTCAACTGGATAATTCTTATTTCTAAAAAAATCACCTGAGGATGAAGCCAAAACATAATGGGCTGGCTTCGAAACATGAGAAATTTTTTGTGTAGTGATACTATGAATTTAAAAACATTGTAACAACCAGTACAGTATAACGCTCTACATTTGTATCGAGCACTCTTTATAAAAGTAAATGCATGAACAAAAAGGTAAATAAACCTACGAGTTCAACAACTTAGTTACAATATATATATATATATATATATATATATATATATATATATATATATTATCGATTTTCTGCAACCTTAAAACTTCTGAATATCGTTTCTTATGTCTTTGTCTATGAGTGTATCAAATTTGATTAAAATCGGACCACTCCTTCTATAATACAATTTTTTCGATTATCGATTTTCGATATTTATCAGGGGTACCTCGACACAAAACCTAGCCAAGAACACTCGCAGACGCTTATAGTACAACTGTGTAATTTTTCAAGAAAATTGGTTCAGCCGTTTCGGAATTTAACGGACACACACACAGACACACAGACACACACACACACACAGACAAAGTTCTATTTATAAATAAGTTTAGATTCCACATGCATAGCCTGGGTGTTTATGGCAGTGAATATCTTTCTTGGTTTGGGAGATCTCTATTGAATCTTCTATCTACTCATAATTGTTTGTCCGTATCTCTCTGCTAAATTCAGTAAACTATCTCTCCTTTTTCTACCGCTCATTTTCATCTCCTGACTGTTGCATTCTAGACAGTATTTCAGCCAATATAGACAAGGCCGTTTCCTTTAACCCATTTGCTAATATATTAGTGTTCGGTGATTACAATGCACATCATGCCAAGTGGCTGAAAAACTCTCATTGGTCTTGCTGGAGTCCAAACGTTGAATTTCTCAATCAGTCAGTCTCTCAAGCAAGTGGTTGATTTCCCCCAGTAATCACAATGGCCATCTTTCTATCCCAAACTTTTGCCATATTATTTCGCTTTGCCTTCTTCGCAACTCCGATCATTTCTGTGGTGTCGGTAAATATATCTCTTTCCACTCCCTCTCCATCTAGGAACCTCCCATTAGCAAAATATCTTACTGCTATCAAAGAGCTGACTAGGACTCCTTTGTGATATCAAATGAAACAAAGTTTTAGTCTCCCTGTTTTAGAATGCTCCTCTGAAGTCTCTACCTGGGTGTAAGCCCGCATTGATGCTTTCATCCCAGCTAGAGAATTTAAACTTAGACCTCATTCATCTCCTTGGTTCACGGCTGCCATGGCCCACAGAAATCCCTTCTTCCGGCTTTACAAGAGTGACACGTCTGATCCCAGTGAATGACACTTTGTCTCTGCTCGTAAGAAATGCAAGCGTGTCCTGTATAAGACTAAGCTGTTCTTTGCTGATACAATGAAGCACTAAGTAATATATATATATATATATATATATATATATATATATATATATATATATATATACTACCTGATATAATCAATAGGCCACCCCAGTGTTTTAAAAAATATTTTGTATTTCATACTATGTTTTATTATTTATTACCAAGTGAATAATTGTAAATGAAAATAGAATGGTTCGTTTGTTAATATTGCACAATGGCATGTGCGTCAGATGAATTTATAAATATCTAATAATTATCTATATTGCTGTTTCATCAACGAAAGAATGAAGAAAATCTAGGGTGATTGGGACGAGTTCATCTTTGCTTCCTTGCTTTGTAAATTTTTGCAAAGTAATAATAACAAAAGAATCATTCTATTTTTATTTAGAATTATCCACTTGGCAATAAATACCAAAAATACTATTGAAATACATCATTTCGTTAAAAAAAAAACTGGGGTGACCTAATAATTTTGGCAGGTAGTATATATATATATATATATATATATATATATATATATATATATATATTGTGTGTGTATTTTGGCAGCATTTTTTCATTAATGCAGATCTCATTTAATAATATAGACAAGTTTTGTCTATTAATTTTGTGTAGGATCCGTTTGTACCGTCTGCACTTAAATGAAAATTCAAATATATTCCGACATTTAAAACAACACGGTTATCAACGCACATTTCTGAGAAAAACGCTCGTTGATAACACATACATACTTAAACAAGAAAATAATAAACAGAAACTCAAAATCCTGGAAGCAATCTACATTAAACAATTTAAACCTGGTTTGAATACGATCAATTTTGATATTTCCAATAACGTACTCAAATGCCTGTAATCAGATCATGGACCACAACGCCACTATTTTATCACTGTCTTCGGCCATCCGCCACGGTAAGGATGGACTTGTATTTCCAATTTAATTCTCTTTATTGTTAATAACTTAAATGTTCTATGTTTACTGTGTGTTAATATTTATTCTTATGTGAGCCGAAATTACTGTGATTCTTTGTTGTCTTTCAACGATATCACCATCAATTATATCAGACGGTACGAACGGATCCTACACAAAATTAATAGACAAAACTTGTCTATATTATTCAATGAAACCTGCATTAATATATATATATATATATATATATATATATATATATATATATATATATATATAATAAAACAATTTCCGATGTTCAAATTCGTTGAATGGCCATTTCTAAGAGAAAGTTCTAGGAGAAATTCCTCGTGTCATCAGCAACGAAATTTTTATTTCAAAAAGTCAAATGACAAAATGAACAAAAATATTTTACCGGCGGAATATATCTAGAAACTTCTCGTAGAAATTTTATTATATATATATATATATATATATATATATATATATATATATATAATACATTTTCAATATTCAAAACTGTTGAATGAACATTTCAACATGAAATCACTAAAGGGGTTTCACATATCCTCAGCAACGGTACATATTTCAAAATGGAAATAAAAATAAGAATAAAAAAGAGAAAATAAAAAATAAAAATAAAAAAGAGAAATAAAAAATAAAAAATGATCTTTAAGATTTGAGAAATGTACGTCACATAAAATTTCGGAAGCAAATCATGTCTATTTTTAGATTTTAGACATGATTTGATGTGAAATCCCTTTAGGGATTTCATGTTAAAATGTTCATTCAACAATTTTGAATATTGAAATTTTATTTTATTTTATATTAGCTCTTTAATTACATTGAGCTCTCCTCCTGTATCATTTTTTAATATTAAAATTTAATATTCATTAGGATCCTTTTTTTTAGGGATTTACCTTCCTACTTTTTCGTTTGGATCAAAGTATTTTAATAATATATATATATATTACCCCATCTCTGATTTCTGACATAATTTCTAAGCTTGATTCCTATAAGGCAAGCAGAATTGATGGAATTCCAGTCAATGTCCAAAATAAATATGGCCCTGAGCTGACCTCAGTCCTCTCCAAACTCTATGACTATTGCCTCACTTTTTCCTACTTGTTAGATATCATCCTCTGAGGTTCCTGTTTTTAAGAAATCTGGGAACCCCTCTGACCCCACTAATAAGCATCTTATTAACCTCTTAAGTATTTGGCAAAGTACTTGAGGCTCTATTCAATGTTGAAATAGTTAAGCATCTCACCTCTCACGACCTACTCTCTAACAAACAATATTACTTCCGTTTCGCCAGGTCCACCACTGATGTAATAATGACCATCACTGAATTTATATACAAGGTTCTTGATAAGGACAGTGAAGCTCAAACTGTTCCTCTTGATATCTGGAAAGCAGATGACAGAGTTTGGCATGATGGCCTTGTATGAAAGCTCCAGAGCTACGAGATTTATAGACGATTGTTTGATTTAATTCAATTTTTCCTATCAAATCGTTAAGTAAGGTTGTTTTGAATGAGCAAGCTTCTAGATCCTTTCATACAAACGCGGACGTTCATTAAGGCTTTAGCCTAGGTCCTACGCTTTTTCTGATCTTCATCAATGATCTTCCTGGTGCAATCAGTTCTCAAGTAGACATTTATGCAGATGATACAGCCATTTAATCTCTTCTTAATCAGAAATCTGTCAAGGACGACAAAGTAAACCAGGCTACTGTACTTCAAATGAGAGTCCAATCAGTGATGGTTTTCAAATTTTAATGCCTCTAAAACGAAGCTGCTCTCTTTTAACTACCATAGAGAAACATACCTGCCTACCATCAGAATGGATGAAGCTTTATTTTCCTAGAGAGCAACACACTATTCCTCCTTGGCCTCAATCTCTTAAATGACCCCAAATGAAATGACTACATTGAATTTATAACTGCATCTACTGCTAGGAAGTTACATCAATCCTTCCTATCAAATCGTGAAATGAAGATTATTTTGAACGGGCAAATTTCCAGATGCATTTATTCTATTCGAAGTCCTACGCCATTTCTAATGTTCATCAATGATCTTCCTCATGTCAGCAGTTCTCAAGTTCTATGTAGATGACACCACCATTTACTCCCGTCTCAATTAGAAATCTGCCCAGTCTGACAAAGTAAACCAGGCTGTTGACCTACAAAAAGACATACAATCTGCGATTGACTGGAGTAGGCTAGTATGTTTTAATGCCTCCAAAACGAAGCTGCTCTTCTTTAACAACCATAGTAAAACTTTTCTGCCTACCATCAGAATGGATGGCGCTAGTCTCCTCGAGAGCAACGCACTGCGCCTCCTTGGCCACACTCTTTCAAATGACCTCAAACGAAATGACTATATTGAAACTATTGCTGATAGGAAAAATAGTTCACTGTGTCAAGCCAGTATGTTTTTCTTGTCAGAATCCAGTTTACACAATTCTAAGCCTACTATTCCTCCATGGATTGAATACTGTTATTATATCTTGTCAGTTGATCTTGCTATTCATCTTGATGTTCTGGACAAAATCCAAAGAAGGATTCTAATATGGCAGTAGGCACCAGTCACTTTTTTATGTGGCTTCTCTCTGTCTTTCTTACAAGTATTTTCATGACAATTGTTTTGTTCTGATGAGCATCTTCCCCAGGTATCTCGACCATATTTATTTACTCTTACTACTAGGTTTGTATTAAAGTCTTGTCCTTTTGCCATATGACTATTCAACTCTTCTACTCTAACAGTTTTTTCCTCGCACTTCTCATTTGTTGAACTCACTTTTATTTGTTCACCTCCTTGATAGCAATAATCTCCAAATGTTTAAATATAACATCAAATGTCATCTTTTATTTCCGTCCATCACTTATTTTTTCTTCGATATCCGTTGTACCTTTTTATTCTCTTATTCTAACCCCATGTGCACTAGTGGCATTTATGCCTTGCTTGACGGGGAAATGGTTAAAAAAAAGCTAAAAGTGGAGAGTGACAAGAAGGGACTACAAATAAACTTTAAGAAAACTGAGTGCATGGTCATCAGCAAAAGATACAACCCAAAATGCCAAATACAGGTGGGGGATAACAGAATCAAACAAGTACAAGAATTTAAGTACCTAGGAAGTGTTCTAACAGGAGATGGAAAGTGCGACACGGAGATCCGAAGGCGAATTGGCATGGCAAAGGACGCGTTCCAGAAGATGAGCAAAATACTAACACACAAGAAAATCTCAATAGAAACGAAGAAAAGAGTTCTAGACTGCTACGTGATGTCAGTTCTTCAATACGGCTGTGAATGCTGGACAATATCATCGAAAATGAGGACAAAACTAGAAGCGGCCGAAATGTGGTTCTACAGAAGGATGCTACGGATATCGTGGACTGAGCATACAAGCAACGACGATGTGTTAGAAAGAATGGCAACAAAAATGAAATTGATGCTGAGCATCAGGAAGAGACAACTGAAGTTCCTGGGACATGCAATGAGGAAGGAGAGCCTGGAGAACCTGATACTGACTGGACAGATAGAAGGAAGGAGAGACAGAGGAAGGCAGCGGATAACATATTTGCAGGGTCTGATCAGGTGGATGACGGAACGGGGGTTGCCAGGAGCAACAGGAGCAAACATACTAAGAGTCACAAGGGATAGGGAGACGTGGAGGCCCATGATCGCCTACGTCCTGAAGGGACAGGGCACATAGAAGAAGAAGAACCTGGTCTGAGCTTGTGTCAACGCATAATAAAGTGTGCAGAAATAGGTCCGGATGCGGAATTTTTAATAATTATTCCGCTTCATTGCTTACCACCTGCTGCCAATGACTGACAACATAAATCACCGACTTTTGACTGGAAAAAAATCAATCTACGTTTCAGGCTCTACTTCGTTCTAGAACGAAAGAAATTTTAGAATATAGTAGGTGTGGAAAACGTACCAACCGAGCCCTATTTTATATAACTGTGTTCGCAGGAGTTATTATTTGCAGCCACAATCTTAACAAGATTAGATATGAATAATGAGAGTGTTGATCGCAGACACAGTAAAGTAACTAAAAGACAAAATATAAATAGAAAAGACCCAGTACAAATCGAAAAGAAAACATATGAAAAGAAAAGACAAAATAAAAATAGAAAAGAACAAATATAAATAGAAAAGAGCAAATATAAACTGAAAAATCCAAAAATAGAGAAAATACAAAACACAAATAGAAAAAAACACATAAATTTAGAAAAACCCAAATATAGACCAAAACGGACACATATAACTATAAAAGAACAAGTATAAGCAGAAATAACCAAATACAGAGAGAAATGACAAAATATAAACAGAAAAGATAAACTATGTGTAGAAAAAACCAAATATGAATAGAAAAGACAAAATCTCAATGAAAAAGACCAAATATAAATAGCAAATACCAAACATAGACAAAAAATAACTATATTAATAGAAAATATCAAATACATAAACAAAGACGAAATATAATTACAAAAGTACAAATATATATGAAAAACACCAAATATAAATAGAAAAACAACTATAAATATAAAAAATACACATACAAATAGAAAATATGTAATATAAGTAGAAAAGATCAAATTTATAAAGAAAAAACCAAAAATAAATAGCATAAAACGTAATATAGACCTAAAAAAAAAACAAGTAGAAATAGACAAGTCCAAATATAAAAAGAAAAGTTCAAATATTTAGAGGAAAGACGAAATATAAATACAAAAGACCAAATCTAGACCAAAAATATATCCCTTGTTCCCTGTTTAGGATGTGGTTTCCGGCTTTCTCTTTTCCAATCTTCTCACTTTTCTTTTTTCAATTGGAGTAGATAGATCTATCTATCGCCCGGTTCACACTTCACCCACGTCTATTGAACAGGTTAAGAGGCTCATCCCTGGTTCCCTGTTAAGGATGTGGTTTCCGGCTTTCTCTTTTCCAAACTTCTCACTTTTCTTTTTTCAATTGGAGTAGATACATCTATCTATCGCCCGGTTCACACTTCACCCACGTCTATTGAACAGTTGAAGAGGCTCATCCCTTGTTCCCTGTTTAGGATGTGGTTTTCGGCTTTCTCTTTTCCAATCTTCTCACTTTTCTTTTTTCAATTGGAGTAGATAGATCTATCTATCGCCCGGTACACACTCCACACACGTCAATTGAACAGGTTAAGAGGCTCAACCCTTGTTCCCTGTTTAGGACGTGGTTTAGTCTATCTACTCCAATTGAATAAAAAGTGAGAAGATTGGAAAAAGAGAAAACTGGAAACCGCATCCTAAACAGGAAACAAGGGATGAGCCTCTTCACCTGTTCAATAGACGTGGGTGGAGTGCGAACCGGGCAATAGTTTAGTCTATATACTCCAATTGAAAAAAAAGTGAGAAGATTGGAAAAGAGAAAACTGGAAACCGCATCCTAAACAGGAAACAAGGGATGAGCCTCTTCACCAGTTCAATAGACGTGGGTGGAGTGTGAACCGGGCGATAGTTTAGTCTATCATCTCCAATTGAAAAAAAAGTGAGAAGATTGGAAAAGAGAAAACTGGAAACCGCATCCTAAACCGGAAACAAGGGATGAGCCTCTTCACCTGTTCAATAGACGTGGGTGGAGTGTGAACCGGGCGATAGTTTAGTCTATCTACTCCAATTGAAAAAAAAGTGAGAAGATTGGAAAAGAGAAAACTGGAAACCGCATCCTAAACAGGAAACAAGGGATGAGCCTCTTCACCTGTTCAATAGACGTGAGTGGAGTGTGAAACGGGCGATAGTTTAGTCTATCTCCTCCAATTGAAAAAAAAGGGAGAAGATTGGAAAAGAGAAAACTGGAAACCGCATCATAAACAGGAAACAAGGGATGAGCCTCTTCACCTGTTCAATAGACGTGGGTGGAGTGTGAACCGGACGATAGTTTAGGCTATCTACTCCAATTGAAAAAAAAGTGAGAAGATTGGAAAAGAGAAAACTGGAAACCGCATCATAAACAGGAAACAAGGGATGAGCCTCTTCACCTGTTCAATAGACGTGGGTGGAGTGTGAACCGGGCGATAGTTTAGTCTATCTACTCCAATTGAAAAAAAAGTGAGAAGATTGGAAAAGAGAAAACTGGAAACCGTATCATAAACAGGAAACAAGGGATGAGCCTCTTCACCTGTTCAATAGACGTGGGTGGAGTGTGAACCGGGCGATAGTTTTGTCTATTTACTCCAATTGAAAAAAAAGTGAGAAGATTGGAAAAGAGAAAACTGGAAACCGTATCATAAACAGGAAACAAGGGATGAGCCTCTTCACCTGTTCAATAGACGTGGGTGGAGTGTGAACCGGGCGATAGTTTTGTCTATTTACTCCAATTGAAAAAAAAGTGAGAAGATTGGAAAAGAGAAAACTGGAAACCGTATCATAAACAGGAAACAAGGGATGAGCCTCTTCACCTGTTCAATAGACGTGGGTGGAGTGTGAACCGGGCGATAGTTTTGTCTATTTACTCCAATTGAAAAAAAAGTGAGAAGATTGGAAAAGAGAAAACTGGAAACCGTATCATAAACAGGAGACAAGGGATAAGCCTCTTCACCTGTTCAATGGACGTGGGTGGAGTGTGAACCGGGCGATAGTTTAGTCTATCTACTCCAATTGAAAAAAAAGTGAGAAGATTGGAAAAGAGAAAACTGGAAACCGCATCCTAAACCGGAAACAAGGGATGAGCCTCTTCACCTGTTCAATAGACGTGGGTGGAGTGTGAACCGGACGATAGTTTTGTCTATCTACTCCAATTGATAAAAAAGTGAGAAGATTGGAAAAGAGAAAACTGGAAACCGCATCCTAAACCGGAAACAAGGGATGAGCCTCTTCACCTGTTCAATAGACGGGGGTGGAGTGTGAACCGGACGATAGTTTAGGCTATCTACTCCAATTGAAAAAAAAGTGAGAAGATTGGAAAAGAGAAAACTGGAAACCGCATCACAAACAGGAAACAAGCGATGAGCCTCTTCACCTGTTCAATAGACATGGGTGGAGTGTGAACCGGGCGATAGTTTAGTCTATCTACTCCAATTGAAAAAAAAGTGAGAAGATTGGAAAAGAGAAAACTGGAAACCGTATCATAAACAGGAAACAAGGGATGAGCCTCTTCACCTGTTCAATAGACGTGGGTGGAGTGTGAACCGGGCGATAGTTTTGTCTATTTACTCCAATTGAAAAAAAAGTGAGAAGATTGGAAAAGAGAAAACTGGAAACCGTATCATAAACAGGAAACAAGGGATGAGCCTCTTCACCTGTTCAATGGACGTGGGTGGAGTGTGAACCGGGCGATAGTTTAGTCTATCTACTCCAATTGAAAAAAAAGTAAGAAGATTGGAAAAGAGAAAATTGGAAACCGCATCATAAACAGGAAACAAGGGATGAGCCTCTTCACCTGTTCAATAGACGTGGGTGGAGGTGAAACGGGCGATAGTTTAGTCTATCTACTCCAATTGAAAAAAAAGTGAGAAGATTGGAAAAGAGAAAACTGGAAACCCCATCATAAACAGGAAAGAAGGGATGAGCCTCTTCACCTGTTCAATAGACGTGGGTGGAGTGTGAACCGGGCGATAGTTTAGTCTATCTACTCCAACTGAAAAAAAAGTGAGAAGATTGGAAAAGAGAAATCTGGAAACCTCATCATAAACAGGAAACAAGGGATGAACCATCTTCACCTGTTCAATAGACGTGGGTGGAGTGTGAACCGGGCGATAGTTTAGTCTATCTACTCCAATTGAAAAAAAGTGAGAAGATTGGAAAAGAGAAAACTGGAAACCGCATCATAAACAGGAAACAAGGGATGAGCCTCTTCACCTGTTCAATAGACGTGGGTGGAGTGTAAACCGGGCGATAGTTTAGTCTATCTACTCCAATTGAAAAAAAAGTGAGAAGATTGGAAAAGAAAAGAAAACTGGAAACCGTATCATAAACAGGAAACAAGGGATGAGCCTCTTCACCTGTTCAATAGACGTGGGTGGAGTGTGAACCGGGCGATAGTTTTGTCTATTTACTCCAATTGAAAAAAAAAGTGAGAAGATTGGAAAAGAGAAAACTGGAAACCGTATCATAAACAGGAAACAAGGGATGAGCCTCTTCACCTGTTCAATAGACGTGGGTGGAGTGTGAACCGGGCGATAGTTTTGTCTATTTACTCCAATTGAAAAAAAAGTGAGAAGATTGGAAAAGAGAAAACTGGAAACCGTATCATAAACAGGAAACAAGGGATGAGCCTCTTCACCTGTTCAATAGACGTGGGTGGAGTGTGAACCGGGCGATAGTTTTGTCTATTTACTCCAATTGAAAAAAAAGTGAGAAGATTGGAAAAGAGAAAACTGGAAACCGTATCATAAACAGGAGACAAGGGATAAGCCTCTTCACCTGTTCAATGGACGTGGGTGGAGTGTGAACCGGGCGATAGTTTAGTCTATCTACTCCAATTGAAAAAAAAGTGAGAAGATTGGAAAAGAGAAAACTGGAAACCGCATCCTAAACAGGAAACAAGGGATGAGCCTCTTCACCTGTTCAATAGACGTGGGTGGAGTGTGAACCGGACGATAGTTTTGTCTATCTACTCCAATTGATAAAAAAGTGAGAAGATTGGAAAAGAGAAAACTGGAAACCGCATCCTAAACCGGAAACAAGGGATGAGCCTCTTCACCTGTTCAATAGACGGGGGTGGAGTGTGAACCGGACGATAGTTTAGGCTATCTACTCCAATTGAAAAAAAAGTGAGAAGATTGGAAAAGAGAAAACTGGAAACCGCATCACAAACAGGAAACAAGCGATGAGCCTCTTCACCTGTTCAATAGACATGGGTGGAGTGTGAACCGGGCGATAGTTTAGTCTATCTACTCAATTGAAAAAAAAGTGAGAAGATTGGAAAAGAGAAAACTGGAAACCGTATCATAAACAGGAAACAAGGGATGAGCCTCTTCACCTGTTCAATAGACGTGGGTGGAGTGTGAACCGGGCGATAGTTTTGTCTATTTACTCCAATTGAAAAAAAAGTGAGAAGATTGGAAAAGAGAAAACTGGAAACCGTATCATAAACAGGAAACAAGGGATGAGCCTCTTCACCTGTTCAATGGACGTGGGTGGAGTGTGAACCGGGCGATAGTTTAGTCTATCTACTCCAATTGAAAAAAAAGTAAGAAGATTGGAAAAGAGAAAATTGGAAACCGCATCATAAACAGGAAACAAGGGATGAGCCTCTTCACCTGTTCAATAGACGTGGGTGGAGTGTGAAACGGGCGATAGTTTAGTCTATCTACTCCAATTGAAAAAAAAGTGAGAAGATTGGAAAAGAGAAAACTGGAAACCCCATCATAAACAGGAAAGAAGGGATGAGCCTCTTCACCTGTTCAATAGACGTGGGTGGAGTGTGAACCGGGCGATAATTTAGTCTATCTACTCCAACTGAAAAAAAAGTGAGAAGATTGGAAAAGAGAAATCTGGAAACCTCATCATAAACAGGAAACAAGGGATGAACATCTTCACCTGTTCAATAGACGTGGGTGGAGTGTGAACCGGGCGATAGTTTAGTCTATCTACTCCAATTGAAAAAAAGTGAGAAGATTGGAAAAGAGAAAACTGGAAACCGCATCATAAAAAGGAAACAGTGGATGAGCCTCTTCACCTGTTCAATAGACGTGGGTGGAGTGTGAACCGGGCGATAATTTAGTCTATCTACTCCAATTGAAAAAAAAGTGAGAAGATTGGAAAAGAGAAAACTGGAAACCCATCATAAACAGGAAAGAAGGGATGAGCCTCTTCACCTGTTCAATAGACGTGGGTGGAGTGTGAACCGGGCGATAGTTTAGTCTATCTACTCCAACTGAAAAAAAAGTGAGAAGATTGGAAAAGAGAAATCTGGAAACCTCATCATAAACAGGAAACAAGGGATGAACCTCTTCACCTGTTCAATAGACGTGGGTGGAGTGTGAACCGGGCGATAGTTTAGTCTATCTACTCCAATTGAAAAAAAGTGAGAAGATTGGAAAAGAGAAAACTGGAAACCGCATCATAAACAGGAAACAAGGGATGAGCCTCTTCACCTGTTCAATAGACGTGGGTGGAGTGTAAACCGGGCGATAGTTTAGTCTATCTACTCCAATTGAAAAAAAAGTGAGAAGATTGGAAAAGAGAAAACTGGAAACCGCATCATAAACAGGAAACAAGGGATGAGCCTCTTCACCTGTTCAATAGACGTGGGTGGAGTGTGAACCGGGCGATAGTTTAGTCTATCTACTCCAATTGAAAAAAAAAGTGAGAAGATTGGAAAAGAGAAAACTGGAAACCGCATCATAAACAGGAAACAAGGGATGAGCCTCTTCACCTGTTCAATAAACGTGGGTGGAGTGTGAACCGGGCGATAATTTAGTCTATCTACTCCAATTGAAAAAAGTGAGAAGATTGGAAAAGAGAAAACTGGAAACCGCATCATAAACAGGAAACAGGGGATGAGCCTCTTCACCTGTTCAATAGACGTGGGTGGAGTGTGAACCGGGCGATAGTTTAGTCTATCTACTCCAATTGAAAAAAAAGTGAGAAGATTGGAAAAGAGAAAACTGGAAACCGCATCATAAACAGGAAACAAGGGATGAGCCTCTTAACCTGTTCAATGGACGTGGGTGGAGTGTGAACCGGGCGATAGTTTAGTCTATCTACTCCAATTGAAAAAAAAGTGAGAAGATTGGAAAAGAGAAATCTGGAAACCGCATCATAAACAGGAAACAAGGGATGAGCCTCTTCACCTGTTCAATAGACGTGGGTGGAGTGTGAACCGGGCGATAGTTTAGTGTATCTACTCCAATTGAAAAAAAGTGAGAAGATTGGAAAGAGAAATCTGGAAACCGCATCATAAACAGGAAACAAGGGATGAGCCTCTTCACCTGTTCAATAGACGTGGGTGGAGTGTGAACCGGGCGATAGTTTTCTATTCATATTTGTTGTTTTTCTACTTATACTTGATCTTTATTTTTGTGTTTGTTTTTAGTCTATATTTTGACTTGTCTCTTTATATTTGAACTTATTTGATTATATTTAATTATTTCCGTCTATAATTGATCTTCTGTGTTTATATTTGCAATTTTCTATATATTTGTTTTTTCTATTTATATTTAGGATTTTGTTTTTTATCTTGCATTTCGGACTATATTTGGATTTTTGTATTTGATCTTTTCTTTCTATATTTGGTCGTTTTATATATTTGGTCTTTTCTGTTTATATTTGGTGGTTTATTTAATCTTTCTACGAATGTTTGATCTGTTCTATTTTTATTTGATCTATACACGCTCCACCCACGTCTATTGAACAGGTGAAGAAGCTCATCCCTTGTTTCCTGTTTAGGATGTGGTTTCCAGTTTTCTCTTTTCCAATCTTCTCACTTTTTTTCAATTGGAGTAGATAGACTAAACTATCGCCCGGTTCACACTCCACCCACATGTATTGAACAGGTGAAGAGGCTCATTCCTTTTTTCTTGTTTAGGATGTGGTTTCCGGATTTCTCTTTTCCAAACTTCTCCAAACTTCCAAACTGCACATCAGTGGCGTTACCGCCTTACTTGGGTTGATATGAATAAAAAAAATACTAAATAAAAATAGAAAACACTAAATATAAATAGAAAAGACTAAATAGAAATAGAAAAGATTAAATATAAGTAAGAAAGATCTAATATGAGTAAGAACGATCTAATATAAGTAAGAACGATCTAATCTAAGTAAGAAAGATCTAATATAAGTAAGAAAGATCTAATATAAGTAAGAAAGATCTAATATAAGTAAAAAAGATCTAATCTAAGTAAGAAAGATCTAATCTAAATAAGAAAAATCTAATATAAGCAAGAAAGATCTTATATAAGAAATATCTAATATAAGCAAGAAAGATCTAATAAAAGTAAGAACGATCTAATATAAGTAAGAAAGATCTAATCTAAGTAAGAAAGATCTAATATAAGTATGAAAGATCTAATATAAGCAAGAAAGATCTAATCTAAGTAAGAAAGATCTAATATAAGCAAGAATGATTTAATATAAGCAAGAAAGATCTAATATAAGCAAGAAAGATCTAATATAAGTAAGAAAGATTTAATATAAGTAAGAACGATCCAATATAAGTAAGAAAGATCCAATATAAGTAAGAAAGATCTAATCTAAGTAAGAACAATCTAATATAAGTAAGACCGATCTAATCTAAGTAAGAAAAATCTAATATAAGCAAGAAAATGTAATATAAGCAAGAAAGATCCAATATAAGCAAGAAAGATCTAAGCTAAGTAAGAACGATCTAATATAAGCAAGAAAGATCTAATCTAAGTAAAAAATCTAATATAAGTAAGAAAGATCTAATATAAGTAAAAAAGATCTAATATAAGCAAGAAAGATCTAATATAAATAAGAAAGATCTAATATAAGCAAGAAAGATCTAAT
Organism: Ascarosepion bandense; assembly: GCA_037127315.1. Lineage (NCBI taxonomy): Eukaryota > Metazoa > Mollusca > Cephalopoda > Sepiida > Sepiidae > Ascarosepion > Ascarosepion bandense. Next base: position 62,649 of record JBBBDQ010002171.1, on the reverse strand, counting down.
ATAAATAAGAAAGATCTAATATAAATAAGAAAGATCTAATATAAATAAGAAAGATGTAATCTAAGTAAGAAAGATCTAATATAAGCAAGAAAGATCTAATATAAATAAGAAAGATCTAATATAAGCAAGAAAGATCTAATCTAAGTAAGAACGATCTAATATAAGCAAGAAAGATCTAATATAAATAAGAAAGATCTAATATAAGCAAGAAAGATCTAATCTAAGTAAAAAAATCTAATATAAGTAAGAAAGATCTAATATAAGTAAGAAAGATCTAATATAAGCAAGAAATATCTAATATAAATAAGAAAGATTTATATAAGCAAGAAAGATCTAATATAAGTAAGAAAGATCTTATATAAGAAAGATCTAATATAAGCAAGAAAGATCTAATAAAAGTAAGAACGATCTAATCTAAGTAAGAAAGATCTAATATAAGCAAGAAAGATCTAATCTAAGTAAGAACGATCTAATATAAGTAAGAAATATCTAATATAAGCAAGAAAGATCTAATATAAGTAAGAAAGATCTAATATAAGCAAGAAAGATCTAATATGAGTAAGAACGATCTAATATAAGTAAGAAAGATGTAATATAAGCAAGAAAGATGTACTATAAGCAAGAAAGATCTAATATAAGTAAGAAAGATCTAATATAAGCAAGAAAGATCTTATATAAGTAAGAAAGATCTAATATAAGTAAGAAAGATCTAATATAAGTAAGAACGATCTAATCTAAGTAAGACAGATCTAATATAAGCAAAACAGATCTAATATAAGTAAGAAAGAACTAATCTAAGTAAGAAAGATCTAATATAAGCCAGAAAGATGTAATATAAGCAAGAAAGATCTAATATAAGCAAGAAAGATCTAATCTAAGTAAGAAAGATATAATCTAAGTAAGAAATATGTAATATAAGCAAGAGAGTTGTAATATAAGCAAAAAAGATCTAATATAAGTAAGAAAGATCTAATCTAAGTAAGAAAGATCTAATAAGTAAGAACGATCTAATCTAAGTAGAAAAGATCTAATATAAGTAGAAAAGATCTAATATAAGCAAGAAAAGATCTAATCTAAGTAAGAAAGATCTAATCCTAAGTAAGAAAGATCTAATCTAAGTAAGAAAGATCTAATCTAAGTAAGAACGATCTAATCTAAGTAAGAAAGATCTAATATAAGTAAGAAGATCTAATCTAAGTAAGAGGAAAGATCTAATCTAAGTAAGAAAGATCTAATATAAGCAAAAGGAAGATCTAATCTAAGTAAGAAAGATCTAATCTAAGTAGAAGATCTAATATAAGCAAGAAAGATCTAATCTAGTAAGAACGATCTAATCTAAGTAAGAAAGATCTAATATAAGTAAGAAAGATCTAATCTAAATGAAAGATCTAATCTAAGTAGAAAAATCTATTATAAGTAAAGAAGATCTAATCAAAGTAAGAACGATCTAAATATAAACCAAGATAGATCTAATCTAATTAAGAAAGATCTAATCGCAGTAAGAGAAGATCTAATCTAAGTAAAAAAACTAATATAAGTAAGAAAATTATAATATAATTAAGAAAAATCTAATATATATAAAAAGATCTAATCTAAGTAAGAAAGATCTAATATAAATAAGAAAAGATCTAATATAAATAAGAATGATCTAATATTAGTAAGAAAGATCTAATATAAATAAGATTTATTTAAGCAAAGAAAGATCTTATATGAGTAGAAAGATCTAATATAAGTAAAGATCTAATCTAAGTAAGAAAGATCTAATCTAGAAATAAGAAAAGATCTAATATAAGTAAGAAAGATCTAATCTAAGTAAGAAAGATCTAATCTAAGTAAGAAAGATCTAATATAAGCAAGAAAGATCTAATCAGTAAGAACGATCTAATCTAAGTAAGAAAGATCTAATATAAGTAAGAAAGATCTAATCTAAGTAAGAAAAGATCTAATCTAAGTAAGAAAGAAGATCTAATATAAGTAAGAAAGATCTAATCTGAGTAAGAAAGATCTAATCTAAGAAAGTAGAAAAGATCTAATATAAGCAAGAAAAATCTAATAGTAAGAACGATCTAATATTAGTAAGAAAGATCTAATATAAATAAGATTTATTGGCAAGAAGATCTTATATGAGTAAGAAAGATCTAATATAAGTAGAAAGATCTAATCTAAGTAGAAAAGATCTAATCTAAGTAGAAAGATCTAATATAAGTAAGAAAGATCTAATCTAAGTAAGAGAAAGATCTAATCTAAGTAAGAAAGATCTAATAAGCAAGAAAGATCTAATCTAGTAAGAACGATCTAATCTATTAAGAAAGATCTAATATAAGCAAGAATGATTTAATATAAGCAGAAAGATCTAATATAAGCAAGAAAGATCTAATATAAGTAAGAAAGATTTAATATAAGTAAGAACGATCCAATATAAGTAAGAAAGATCCAATATAAGTAAGAAAGATCTAATCTAAGTAAGAACAATCTAATATAAGTAAGACCGATCTAATCTAAGTAAGAAAAATCTAATATAAGCAAGAAAATGTAATATAAGCAAGAAAGATCCAATATAAGCAAGAAAGATCTAAGCTAAGTAAGAACGATCTAATATAAGCAAGAAAGATCTAATCTAAGTAAAAAATCTAATATAAGTAAGAAAGATCTAATATAAGTAAAAAAGATCTAATATAAGCAAGAAAGATCTAATATAAATAAGAAAGATCTAATATAAGCAAGAAAGATCTAATATAAATAAGAAAGATCTAATATAAATAAGAAAGATCTAATATAAATAAGAAAGATGTAATCTAAGTAAGAAAGATCTAATATAAGCAAGAAAGATCTAATATAAATAAGAAAGATCTAATATAAGCAAGAAAGATCTAATCTAAGTAAGAACGATCTAATATAAGCAAGAAAGATCTAATATAAATAAGAAAGATCTAATATAAGCAAGAAAGATCTAATCTAAGTAAAAAAATCTAATATAAGTAAGAAAGATCTAATATAAGTAAGAAAGATCTAATATAAGCAAGAAATATCTAATATAAATAAGAAAGATTTATATAAGCAAGAAAGATCTAATATAAGTAAGAAAGATCTTATATAAGAAAGATCTAATATAAGCAAGAAAGATCTAATAAAAGTAAGAACGATCTAATCTAAGTAAGAAAGATCTAATATAAGCAAGAAAGATCTAATCTAAGTAAGAACGATCTAATATAAGTAAGAAATATCTAATATAAGCAAGAAAGATCTAATATAAGTAAGAAAGATCTAATATAAGCAAGAAAGATCTAATATGAGAAAGAACGATCTAATATAAGTAAGAAAGATGTAATATAAGCAAGAAAGATGTACTATAAGCAAGAAAGATCTAATATAAGTAAGAAAGATCTAATATAAGCAAGAAAGATCTTATATAAGTAAGAAAGATCTAATATAAGTAAGAAAGATCTAATATAAGTAAGAACGATCTAATCTAAGTAAGACAGATCTAATATAAGCAAAACAGATCTAATATAAGTAAGAAAGAACTAATCTAAGTAAGAAAGATCTAATATAAGCCAGAAAGATGTAATATAAGCAAGAAAGATCTAATATAAGCAAGAAAGATCTAATCTAAGTAAGAAAGATATAATCTAAGTAAGAAATATGTAATATAAGCAAGAGAGTTGTAATATAAGCAAAAAAGATCTAATATAAGTAAGAAAGATCTAATCTAAGTAAGAAAGATCTAATATAAGTAAGAACGATCTAATCTAAGTAAGAAAGATCTAATATAAGTAAGAAAGATCTAATATAAGCAAGAAAGATCTAATCTAAGTAAGAAAGATCTAATCTAAGTAAGAAAGATCTAATCTAAGTAAGAAAGATCTAATCTAAGTAAGAAAGATCTAATATAAGTAAGAAAGATCTAATCTAAGTAAGAAAGATCTAATCTAAGTAAGAAAGATCTAATATAAGCAAGAAAGATCTAATCTAAGTAAGAACGATCTAATCTAAGTAAGAAAGATCTAATATAAGTAAGAAAGATCTAATCTAAATAAGAAAGATCTAATCTAAGTAAGAAAAATCTAATATAAGTAAGAAAGATCTAATCAAAGTAAGAACGATCTAATATAAGCAAGATAGATCTAATCTAATTAAGAAAGATCTAATCGCAGTAAGAAAGATCTAATCTAAGTAAAAAAAACTAATATAAGTAAGAAAATTATAATATAATTAAGAAAAATCTAATATATATAAAAAAGATCTAATCTAAGTAAGAAAGATCTAATATAAGTAAGAAAGATCTAATATAAATAAGAATGATCTAATATTAGTAAGAAAGATCTAATATAAATAAGATTTATTTAAGCAAGAAAGATCTTATATGAGTAAGAAAGATCTAATATAAGTAAGAAAGATCTAATCTAAGTAAGAAAGATCTAATCTAAGTAAGAAAGATCTAATATAAGTAAGAAAGATCTAATCTAAGTAAGAAAGATCTAATCTAAGTAAGAAAGATCTAATATAAGCAAGAAAGATCTAATCTAAGTAAGAACGATCTAATCTAAGTAAGAAAGATCTAATATAAGTAAGAAAGATCTAATCTAAGTAAGAAAGATCTAATCTAAGTAAGAAAGATCTAATATAAGTAAGAAAGATCTAATCTGAGTAAGAAAGATCTAATCTAAGTAAGAAAGATCTAATATAAGCAAGAAAAATCTAATCTAAGTAAGAACGATCTAATCTAAGTAAGAAAGATCTAATATAAGTAAGAAAGATCTAATCTAAATAAGAAAGATCTAATCTAAGTAAGAAAAATCTAATATAAGTAAGAAAGATCTAATCAAAGTAAGAACGATCTAATATAAGCAAGATAGATCTAATCTAATTAAGAAAGATCTAATCGCAGTAAGAAAGATCTAATATAAGTAAGAAAGATCTAATCTAAGTAAAAAAATCTAATCTAAGTAAGAAAGATCTAATATAAGTAAGAAAGATCTAATATAAGCAAGAAAGATCTAATATAAGTGAGAAAGATCTCACCTAAGTAAGAACGATCTAATCTAAGTAAGAAAGATCTAATATAAGTAAGAAAGATCTAATCTAAGTAAGAAAGATCTAATCTAAGTAAGAAAGATCTAATATAAGTAAGAAAGATCTAATCTAAGTAAGAAAGATCTAATCTAAGTAAGAAAGATCTAATATAAGCAAGAAAGATCTAATCTAAGTAAGAACGATCTAATCTAAGTAAGAAAGTTCTAATATAAGTAAGAAAGATCTAATCTAAATAAGAAAGATCTAATCTAAGTAAGAAAAATCTAATATAAGTAAGAAAGATCTAATCAAAGTAAGAACGATCTAATATAAGCAAGATAGATCTAATCTAATTAAGAAAGATCTAATCGCAGTAAGAAAGATCTAATATAAGTAAGAAAGGTCTAATCTAAGTAAAAAAAACTAATCTAAGTAAGAAAGATCTAATATAAGTAAGTAAGATCTAATATAAGCAAGAAAGATCTAATATAAGTAAGAAAGATCTCACCTAAGTAAGAACGATCTAATCTAAGTAAGAAAGATCTAATATAAGTAAGAAAGATCTAATCTAAGTAAGAAAGATCTAATCTAAGTAAGAAAGAACTAATATAAGTAAGAAAGATCTAATCTAAGTAAGACCGATCTAATATAAGCAAGAAAGATCTAATCTAAGTAAGAAAGATCTAATCTAAGTAAGAAAGATCTAATATAAGTAAGAAAGATCTAATCTAAGTAAAAAAACTAATATAAGTAAGAAAGATATAATATAAGTAAGAAAAATCTAATATAAGTAAGAAAGATCTAATCTAAGTAAGAAAGATCTAATATAAGTAAGAAAGATCTAATATAAATAAGAAAGATTTATATAAGCAAGAAAGATCTTATATAAGTAAGAAAGATCTAATCTAAGTAAGAAAGATCTAATCTAAGTAAGAAAGATATAATATAAGTAAGAAAGATCTAATATAAGCAAGGAAGATCTAATATAAGTAAGAAAGATCTTATATAAGTAAGAAAGATCTAATCTAAGTAAGAAAGATCTAATCTAAGTAAGAAAGAAATCTAATATAAGTAAGAAAGATCTAATATAAGCAAGAAAGATCTAGTATAAGTAAGAACGATCTAATCTAAGTAAGAAAGATATAATCTAAGTAAGAAATATGTAATATAAGCAAGAAATTTGTAATATAAGGAAAAAAGATCTAATATAATTAAGAAATATCTAATCTAAGTAAGAAAGATCTAATATAAGTAAGAACGATCTAATCTAAGTAAGAAAGATCTAATATAAGTAAGAAAGATCTAATATAAGCAAGAAAGATCTAATATAAGTAAGAAAGATCTAATCTAAGTAAGAAAGATCTAATATAAGTAAGAAAGGTCTAATCTAAGTAAGAACGATCTAATCTAAGTAAGAAAGATCTAATATAAGTAAGAAAGATCTAATCTAAGTAAGAAAGATCTAATCTAAGTAAGAAAGATCTAATATAAGTAAGAGAGGATCTAATCTAAGTAAGAAAGATCTAATCTAAGTAAGAAAGATCTAATATAAGCAAGAAAGATCTAATCTAAGTAAGAATGATCTAATATAAGCAAGAAAGATCTAATATAAATAAGATTTATTTAAGCATGAAAGATCTTATATGAGTAAGAAAGATCTCATCTAAGTAAGAAAGATCTAATCTAAGTAAGAAAGATCTAATCTAAGTAAGAAAGATCTAATATAAGTAAGAAAGATCTAATCTAAGTAAGAACGATCTAATATAAGCAAGAAAGATCTAATCTAAGTAAGAAAGATCTAATCTAACTAAGAAAGATCTAATATAAGTAAGAAATATCTAATCTAAGTAAAAAAAACTAATATAAGTAAGATATATATAATATAAGTAAGAAAAATCTAATATAAGTATGAAAGATCTAATCTAAGTAAGAAAGATCTAATATAAGTAAGAAAGATCTAATATAAGCAAAACAGATCTAATATAAATAAGAATGATCTAATATAAGCAAGAAAGATCTAATATAAATAAGAAAGATTTATATAAGCAAATAAATCTTATATAAGTAAGATAGATCTAATCTAAGTAAGAAAGATCTAATCTAAGTAAGAAAGATATAATATAAGTAAGAAAGATCTAATATAAGCAAGAAAGTTCTAATATAAGTAAGAAAGATCTTATATAAGTGAGAAAGATCTAATCTAAGTAAGAAAGATCTAATCTAAGTAAGAAAGATCTAATCTAAGTAAGAAAGATCTAATATAAGTAAGAAAGATCTAATATAAGCAAGAAAGATCTAGTATAAGTATGAACGATCTAATATAAGTAAGAAAGTTCTAATATAAGCAAGAAAGATCTAATATAAGTAAGAAAGATCCAATATAAGTAAGAAAGATCTAATATAAGTAAGAAAGATCTAATCTAAGTAAGAAATATGTAATATAAGCAAGAAAGTTGTAATATAAGCAAAAAAGATCTAATATGAGTAAGAAAGATCTAATCTAAGTTAGAAAGATCTAATCTAAGAAAGAAATATGTAATATAAGCAAGAAAGTTGTAATATAAGCAAAAAAGATCTAATATAAGTAAGAAAGATCTAATATGAGTAAGAAAGATCTAATATAAGTAAGAAAGATCTAATATAAGTAAGAAAGATCTAATATAAGTACGAACGTTCTGACCTAAGTAAGAATAATCTAATATAAGCAAGAAAGATATAATATAAGCAAGACAGATCTAATATAAGTAAGAAAGATCCAATCTAAGTAAGAAAGATCTAATATAAATAAGAAAGATATAATATATGTAAGAAATATCTAATATAAGCAAGAAATGTCTAATATAATTAAGAAAGATCTAATATATGTAAGAACGATCTAATATAAGTAAGAAAAATCTAATATAAGCAAGAAAAATCTAATATATGTAAGAAAGATCTAATATAAGTAAGAAAGATCTAATATACGCAACAAGATCTAATATAAGTAAGAAAGGTCTAATATAAGTAAGAAATATCTAATATAAATAAGAAAGATCTAATATAAGAAAGATCTAATATAAGTAAGAACGATCTAATATAAGCAAAAAAGATCTAATATAAGTAAGAAAGATCTAATATAAGTAAGAAAGATCTAATATAAGTAAGAAAGATACAATATAAGTAAGAAAGATCTAATATAAATAAGAAAGATGTAATATAAGTAAGAAAGAGCTAATATAAGTAGGAATGATCTAATATAATTAAGAAAGATCTAATATAAGTAAGAAAGATCTAATCTAAGTAAGAAAGATGTAATATAAGCAAGAATGATTTAATATATGCAAGAATGATCTTATATAAGTAAGAAAGATCTAAGCTAAGTAAGAAAGATCTAATATCAGTAAGAAAGATCTAATATAAGTAAGAACGATCTAATCTAAGTAAGAAAGATCTAACACAAGCAAGTATGATTGAATATAAGCAAGAAAGATCTTATATAAGTAAGAAAGATCTAAGCTAAGTAAGAAAGATCTAATATAAGAAAAATCTAATATGAGTAAGAAAGATCTAATATAAGTAAGAAAGATCTAATATAAGTAAGAAAGATCTAATCTAAGTAAGAAAGATCTAATCTAAGTAAGAAAGATCTAATATAAGCAAGAAAGATCTAATATAAGTAAGAAAGAACTAATCTAAGTAAGAAAGATCTAATATAAGTAAGAAAGATGTAATATAAGCAAGAAAGATTTTATATAAGCAAGAAAGATCTAATATAAGCAAAAAAGATCTAATATAAGTAAGAAAGATCTAATATAAGTAAGAACGATCTAATCTAAGTAAGAAAGATCTAATATAAGCAAAAAAGATCTAATATAATAAGAAAGATCTAATATAAGCAAAAAAGATCTAATATAATAAGAAAGATCTAATATAAGCAAGAAAGATCTAATATAATTAAGAAAGATCTAATCTATGTAAGAAAGATCTAATATAAGTAAGAAAGATGTAATATATGCAAGAAAGATTTTATATAAGCAAGAACGATCTAATATAAGCAAAAAAGATCTAATATAAGTAAGAACGATCTAATCTAAGTAAGAAAGATCTAACACAAGCAAGTATGATTGAATATAAGCAAGAAAGATCTTATATAAGTAAGAAAGATCTAAGCTAAGTAAGAAAGATCTAATATAAGAAAAATCTAATATGAGTAAGAAAGATATAATATAAGTAAGAAAGATCTAATATAAGTAAGAAAGATCTAATCTAAGTAAGAAAGATCTAATCTAAGTAAGAAAGATCTAATATAAGCAAGAAAAATCTAATATACGTAAGAAAGAACTAATCTAAGTAAGAAAGATCTAATATAAGTAAGAAAGATGTAATATAAGCAAGAAAGATTTTATATAAGCAAGAAAGACCTAATATAAGCAAAAAAGATCTAATATAAGTAAGAAAGATCTAATATAATTAAGAACGATCTAATCTAAGTAAGAAAGATCTAATATAAGCAAGAAAGATCTAATATAAATAAGAAAGATTTATATAAGCAAGAAAGATCTTATATAAGTAAGAAAGATCTAATCTAAGTAAGAAAGATCTAATCTAAGTAAGAAAGATATAATATAAGTAAGAAAGGTCTTATATAAGCAGAAAGATCTAATATAAGTAAGAAAGATCTTATATAAGTAAGAAAGATCTAATCTAAGTAAGAAAGATCTAATCTAAGTAAGAAAGATCTAATCTAAGTAAGAAAGATCTAATATAAGTAAGAAACATCTAATCTAAGTAAGAAATATGTAATATAAGCAAGAAATTTGTAATATAAGCAAGAAAGATCTAATATAAGCAAGAAAGATCTAGTATAAGTAACAACGATCTAATATAAGTAAGAAAGATCTAATATAAGCAAGACAGATCTAATATAAGTAAGAAAGATCCAATATAAGTATGAAAGATCTAATATAAATAAGAAAGATCCAATCTAAGTAAGAAATATGTAATATAAGCAAGAAAGTTGTAATATAAGCAAAAAAGATCTAATATGAGTAAGAAAGATCTAATCTAAGTAAGAATGATCTAATCTAAGAAAGAAATATGTAATAAAATCAAGAAAGTTGTAATATAAGTAAGAAAGATCTAATATAAGTAAGAAAGATCTAATATAAGTAAGAAAGATCTAATATAAGTAAGAAAGATCTAATCTAAGTAAGAACGATCTGATCTAAGTAAGAAAAATCTAATATAAGCAAGAAAGATGTAATATATGCAAGACAGATCTAATATAAGTAAGAAAGATCCAATCTAAGTAAGAAAGATCTAATATAAATAAGAAAGATATAATATATGTAAGAAATATCCAATATAAGCAAGAAATGTCTAATATAAGTAAGGAAGATCTAATATAAGTAAGAAAGATCTAATATACCTAAGAAAGATCTAATATAAGCAAGAAAAATCTAATATATGTAAGAAAGATCTAATATAAGTAAGAAAGATCTAATATACGCAACAAGATCTAATATAAGTAAGACAGGTCTAATATAAGTAAGAAAGATCTAATATAAGTAAGGACGGTCTAATAAAGCAAGACAGATCTAATATAAGTAAGAAAGATCTAATATAAGTAAGAAAGGTCTAATATAAGTAAGAAAGTTACAATATATGTAAGAAAGATTTAATATAAGTAAGAAAGATGTAATATAAGTAAGAAAGAGCTAATATAAGTAGGAATGATCTAATATATGTAAGAAAGATCTAATATATGTAAGAAAGATCTAATCTAAGTAAGAAAGATGTAATATAAGCAAGAATGATTTAATATAAGCAAGAAAGATCTTATATAAATAAGAAAGATCTAAGCTAAGTAAGAAAGATCTAATATAAGAAAGATCAAATATGAGTAAGAAAGATCTAATATAAGTAAGAAAGATCTAATATAAGTAAGAAAGATGTAATATAAGCAAGAAAGATTTTATATAAGCAAGAAAGATCTAATATAAGCAAAAAAGTTCTAATATAAGTAAGAAATATCTAATATAAGTAAGAACGATCTAATCTAAGTAAGAAAGATCTAATATAAGCAAGAAAGATCTAATATAATAAAAAAGACCTAATATTAGCAAGAATGATCTAATATAAGCAAGAAAGATCTAATATAAGCAAAAAAGATCTAATATAAATAAGAATGTTCTAATATAAGCAAAAAAGATCTAATATAAATAAGAAAGATTTATATAAGCAAGAAAGATCTTATATAAGTAAGAAAGATCTAATCTAAGTAAGAAAGATCTAATCTAAGTAAGAAAGATCTAATCTAAGTAAGAAAGATCTAATATAAGTAAGAAAGATCTAATCTAAGTAAGAAATATGTAATATACGCAAGAAAGTTGTTATATAAGCAAGAAAGATCTAATATAAGCAAGAAAGATCTAGTACAAGTAAGAAAGATATAATATAAGTAAGAAAGATCTAATATAAGCAAGAAAGATCTAATATAAGTAAGAAAGATCTTATATAAGTAAGAAAGATCTAATCTAAGTAAGAAAGATCTAATCTAAGTAAGAAAGATCTAATCTAAGTAAGAAAGATCTAATATAAGTAAGAAAGATCTAATCTAATTAAGAAATATGTAATATAAGCAAAAAATTTGTAATATAAGCAAGAAAGATCTAATATAAGCAAGAAAGATCTAGTATAAGTAAGAACGATCTAATATGAGTAAGAAAGATCTAATATAAGCAAGAAAGATCTAATATAAGTAAGAATGATCCAATATAAGTAAGAAAGATCTAATATAAATAAGAAAGATCTAATCTAAGTAAGAAATATGAAATATAAGCAAGAAAGTTGTAATATAAGCAAAAAAGATCTAATATGAGTAAGAAAGATCTAATCTAAGTAAAAAAGATCTAATCTAAGAAAGAAATATGTAATAAAAGCAAGAAAGTTGTAATATAAGCAAAAAAGATCTAATATAAGTAAGAAAGATCTAATATAAGTAAGAAAGATCTAATATAAGTAAGAAAGATCTAATATAAGTAAGAAAGTTCTAATCTAAGTAAGAACGATCTGATCTAAGTAAGAAAAATCTAATATAAACAAGAAAGATGTAATATAAGCAAGACAGATCTAATATAAGTAAGAAAGATCCAATCTAAGTAAGAAAGATCTAATATAAATAAGAAAGATATAATATATGTAAGAAATATCTAATATAAGCAAGAAAAGTCTAATATAAGTAAGGAAGATCTAATATAAGTAAGAAAGATCTAATATAAGTAAGAAAGATCTAATATAAGCAAGAAAAATCTAATATATGTAAGAAAGATCTAATATAAGTAAGAAAGATCTAATATACGCAACAAGACCTAATATAACTAAGAAAGGTCTAATATAAGTAAGAAAGATCTAATATGAGTAAGAACGATCTAATATAAGCAAGACAGATCTAATATAAGTAAGAAAGATCTAATATAAGTAAGAAAGATGTAATATAAGTAAGAAAGATACAATATAAGTAAGAAAGATTTTATATAAGTAAGAAAGATGTAATATAAGTAAGAAACAGCTAATATAAGTAGGAATAATCTAATATAAGTAAGAAAGATCTAATATATGTAAGAAAGATCTAATCTAAGCAAGAAAGATGTAATATGAGCAAGAATGATTTAATATAAGCAAGAAAGATCTTATATAAATAAGAATGATCTAAGCTAAGTAAGAAAGATCTAATATAAGTAAGAAAGATCTAATATAAGGAAGAACGATCTAATCTAAGTAAGAAAGATCTAATACGAGCAAGTATGATTGAATATAAGCAAGAAAGATCTTATATAAGTAAGAAAGATCTAAGCTAAGTAAGAAAGATCTAATATAAGAAAGATCTAATATTAGTAACAAAGATCTAATATAAGTAAGAAAGATCTAATATAAGTAAGAAAGATCTAATCTAATAAGAAAGTTCTAATCTAAGTAAGAAAGATCTAATATATGCAAGAAAGATCTAATATAAGTAAGAAAGATCTAATCTAAGTAAGAAAGATCTAATATAAGTAAGAAAGATATAATATAAGCAAGAAAGTTTTTATATAAGCAAGAAAGATCTAATATAAGCAAAAAAGATCTAATATAAGTAAGAAAGATCTAATATAAGTAAGAACGATCTAATCTAAGTAAGAAAGATCTAATATAAGCAAAAAAGATCTAATATAATAAGCAAGATCTAATATAAGCAAAAAAAGATCTAATATAATGAGAAAGATCTAATCTAAGTAAGAAAGATCTAATATAAGCAAGAATGATTTAATATAAGCAAGAAAGATCTTATATAAGTAAGAAAGATCTAAGCTAAGTCAGGAAGATCTAATATAAGTAAGAAAGATCTAATATAAGCAAGAAAGATCTTATATAAGTAAGAACCATCTAATATAAGTAAGAACGATCTAATATAAGAACGATCAATATAAGTAAGATAGATCTAATATAAGTAAGAAAGATCTAATATATGTAAGAAAGATCTAATATAAGTAAGAACGACCTAATCTAAGTAAGAAAGATCTAATATAAGCAAGAATGATTTAATATAAGCAAGAAAGATCTTATATAAGTAAGAAAGATCTAATCTAAGTAAGAAAGATCTTATATAAGCAAGAAAGATCTAATATAAGTAAGAACAATCTAATCTAAGTAAGAAAGATCTAATATAAGCAAGAATGATTTAATATAAGCAAGAAAGATCTTATATAAGTAAGAAAGATCTAATATAAGTAAGAACGATCTAATATAAGTAAGAACGATCTAATATGAATAAGAAAGATCTAATATGAGTAAGAAAGATCTAATATAAGTAAGAACGATCTAATATAAGTAAGAACGATCTAATATGAGTAAGAAAGATCTAATATAAGTAAGAACGATCTAATCTAAGTAAGAAAGATCTAATATAAGCAAGAATGATTTAATATAAGCAAGAAAGAACTTATATAAGTAAGAAAGATCTAATCTAAGTAAGAAAGATCTTATATAAGCAAGAAAGATCTAATATAAGTAAGAACAATCTAATCTAAGTAAGAAAGATCTAATATAAGCAAGAATGATTTAATATAAGCAAGAAAGATCTAGTATAAATTAGAACGATCTAATATAAGTAAGAAAGTTCTAATATAAGTAAGAATGATCTAATCTAAGTATGAAAGATCTAATATAAGTATGAAAGATCTAATATAAATAAGAAAAATGCAATATAAGCCAGAAAGATCTAATATAAGTAAGAAATATCTAATATGAGTAAGAAAGAGCTAATATAAGGAAGAAAGATCTAATATAAGTAAGAAAGGTCTATTATAATTAAGAAAGAGCTTATATAAGTAAGAATGATCTAATATAAGCAAGAAAGATCTAATATAAGTAAGAACGATCTAATCTAAGTAAGAAAGATCTAATATAAGTAAGAAAGATCTAATATAAGTAAGAAAGGTCTAATATGAGTAAGAAAGGTCTAATATAAGTAAGAAAGATCTGATATAAGTAAGAAATGTCTAATATAAGTAAGAAAGGTCTAATATAAGTAAGAAAGATCTAATATAAGTAAGAAAGGTCTAATATAAGTAAGAAAGATCTAATATAAGTAAGAAACGTCTAATATAAGAAAGAAAGATCTAATATAAGTAAGAACGATCTAATCTAAGCAAGAAATATATAATATAAGTAAGAAAGATCTAATATAAACAAGAAAGATCTAATATATGTAAGAAAGATCTAATATAATTAAGAAAGATATAATATAAGTAAGAAAGATCTAATATAATTAAGAAAGATCTAATATAAGTAAGAAAGATCTAATATAGATAAGAAAGATGTAATATAAGCAAGAAAGATTTTATATAAGCAAGAAAGATCTAATATAAGCAAAAAAGATCTAATATAAGTAAGAAAGGTCTAATATAAGTAAGAACGATCTAATCTAAGTAAGAAAGATCTAATATAAGCAAAAAAGATCTAATATAATAAGAAAGATCTAATATTAGCAAAAAGATCTAATATAATGAGAAAGATCTAATATAAGCAAGAAAGATGTAATATAAGCAAGAATGACCTCATATAAGCAAGAAATATCTAATATAAGCAAGAAAGATCTAATATAAGTAAGAACGATCTAATCTAAGTAAGAAAGACCTAATATAAGCAAGAATGATTTAATATAAGCAAGAAAGATCTCATATAATAAGAAAGATCTAAGCTAAGTCAGAAAGATCTAATATCAGTAAGGAAGATCTAATATATGCAAGAAAGATCTTATATAAGTAAGAACGATCTAATATAAGTAAGAACGATCTAATATAAGAACGATCAATATAAGTAAGAAAAATCTAAAATAAGTAAGAAAGATCTAATATATGTAAGAAAGATCTAATATAAGTAAGAACGACCTAATCTAAGTAAGAAAGATCTAATATAAGCAAGAATGATTTAATATAAGCAAGAAAGATCTTATATAAGTAAGAAAGATCTAATCTAAGTAAGAAAGATCTTATATAAGCAAGAAAGATCTAATATAAGTAAGAACGATCTAATCTAAGTAAGAAAGATCTAATATAAGCAAGAATGATTTAATATAAGCAAGAAAGATCTTATATAAGTAAGAAAGATCTAAGCTAAGTCAGAAAGGTCTAATATAAGTAAGAACGATCTAATATATGTAAGAACGATCTAATATGAATAAGAAAGATCTAATATGAGCAAGAAAGATCTAATATAAGTAAGAACGATCTAATATAAGTAAGAACGATCTAATATGAGTAAGAAAGATCTAATATAAGTAAGAACGCTCTAATCTAAGTAAGAAAAATCTAATATAAGCAAGAAAGATGTAATATAAGCAAGAAAGATCTAATATAAGCAAGAAAGATCTAGTATAAATTAGAACGATCTAATATGAGTAAGAATGTTCTAATATAAGTAAGAATGATCTAATCTAAGTATGAAAGATCTAATATAAGTATGAAAGATCTAATATAAGTAAGAAAGAGCTAATATAAGTAAGAAAGATCTAATATAAGTAAGAAAGGTCGAATATAAGTAAGAAAGAGCTAATATAAGTAAGAATGATCTAATATAAGCAAGAAAGATCTAATATAAGTAAGAACGATCTAATCTAAGTAAGAAAGATCTAATATAAGTAAGAAAGATCTAATATAAGAAAGGTCTAATATAAGTAAGAAAGGTCTAAATTAAGTAAGAAAGATCTAATATAAGTAAGAAAGGTCTAATATAAGTAAGAAAGGTCTAATATAAGTAAGAAAGATCTAATATAAGTAAGAAAGATATAAGTAAGAAAGATCTAATATAAGTAAGAAAGGTCTAATATAAGTAAGAAAGATCTAATATAAGTAAGAAAGGTCTAATATAAGAAAGAAAGATCTAATATAAGTAAGAACGATCTAATCTAAACAAGAAATATATAATATAAGTAAGAAAGATATAATATAAACAAGAAAGATCTAATATATGTAAGAAAGATCTAATATAATTAAGAAAGATCTAATATATGTAAGAAAGATCTAACATAAGAAAGATCTAATATAGATAAGAAAGATCTAATATAAGTAAGAAAGGTCTAATATAAGTAAGAACGATCTAATATAAGTAAGAAAGATCTAATATGAGTAAGAAAGGTCTAATATAAGTAAGAAATATCTAATATAAGTAAGAAAGATCTAATATAAGTAAGAAAGATCTAATATAAGTAAGAAAGATCTAATATAAGTAAGAAAGATCTAATATATGTAAGAAAGATCTAATATATGTAAGAAAGACCTAATATAAGTAAGAAAGATCTAATATAAGTAAGAAAGGTCTAATATATGTAAGAAAGATCTAATATAAGTAAGAACGATCTAATCTAAGCAAAAAATATGTAATACAAGTAAGAAATATCTAATATAAGCAAGAAAGATCTAATATATGTAAGAAAGATCTAATATAAGTAAGAACGATCTTTCTTGCTTATATTAGATTTTACTTATATAAGTAAGAAAGGTCTAATATAAGTAAGAAAGATCTAATATAAGTAAGAAAGATCTAATATATGTAAGAAAGATCTAATATAAGTAAGAAAGATCTAATATAAGTAAGAAAGGTCTAATATAAGTAAGAAAGATCTAATATAAGTAAGAACGATCTAATCTAAGCAAGAAATACATAATATAAGTAGGAATGATCTAATATAATCAAGAAAGATCTAATATAAGCAAGTAAGATCTAATATAATGAAGAAAGATCTAATATATGTAAAAAGATCTAATATAATAAGAAAATTCTAATATGAGTAAGAACGATCTAATATAAGAAAGATCTAATCTAAGTAAGAACGATCTAATATATGTAAGAAAGTTCTAATATAAATAAGAACGATCTAATCTAAGTAAGAAAGATCTAACATAAGCAAGAAAGATCTAATCTAAATAAAAAAGATCTAATATAAGCAAGAATGATTTAATATAAGCAAGAAAGATCTTATATAAGAAAGATCTAAGCTAAGTCAGAAAGATCTAATATAAGTAAGGAAGATCTAATATAAGCAAGAAAGATCTAATATAAGTAAGAACGATCT
The DNA here is from genome assembly GCA_037127315.1 of Ascarosepion bandense. Classification (NCBI taxonomy): domain Eukaryota; kingdom Metazoa; phylum Mollusca; class Cephalopoda; order Sepiida; family Sepiidae; genus Ascarosepion; species Ascarosepion bandense. The sequence goes on along the minus strand of JBBBDQ010002171.1, from coordinate 45,044 downwards.
AATATAAGTAAGAACGATCTAATATAAGAACGATCAATATAAGTAAGAAAGATCTAATATAAGTAAGAAAGATCTAATATAAGTAAGAAATATCTAATATAAGTAAGAACGATCTAATCTAAGTAAGAAAGATCTAATATAAGCAAGAATGATTTAATATAAGCAAGAAAGATCTTATATAAGTAAGAAAGATCTAATCTAAGTAAGAAAGATCTTATATAAGTAAGAAAGATCTAATATAAGCAAGAAAGATGTAATATAACCAAGAAAGATCTAATATAAACAAGAAAGATCTAGTATAAGTTAGAACGATCTGATATAAGTAAGAAAGATCTTATATAAGTAAGAAAGATCTAATATAAGTAAGAAAGAGCTAATATAAGTAAGAAAAATGTAATATAAGCCAGAAAGATCTAATATAAGTAAGAAATATCTAACATAAGTAAGAAGAGCTAATATAAGTAAGGAAGATCTAATATAAGTAAGAAAGGTCTAATATAAGTAAGAAAGAATGATATGGTGAGAAAGGTCTTCAATATAAGTGAGAACGATCTTATGTAAATAAGAAAGATCTAATATGATGAAAAGATCAATATGGTAAGGTCTACAATAATAAGTGAGATATAATATAAGTAAAGACAGTCTAATATAAGTAAGAAAAGATCTAATATATGTAGAAAAGGTCTAATATAAGTAAGAAGAATCTAATATAAGTAAGAAAGATCTAATATGAGTAAGAAAGATCTAATATAAGTAAGGAAAGATCTAATATAAGTAAGAAAGATCTAACATAAGTAAGAGAGAAAGATCTAATATAAGTAAGATAGGTCTAATATAAGTAAGAACGATCTAATATGAGTAAGAAAGATCTAATATAAGTCAGAACGATCTTTCTTGCTTATGTGGATCTTACTTATATAAGTAAGAAAGGTCTAATATAAGTAAGAAAGATCTAATATAAATGAAAAGATCTAATATATGTAAGAAAGATCTAATATAAGTAAGAAAGATCTAATATAAGAAAGGTCTAATATTGATAAGGAAAGATCTTATATAAGTAAAGACAGTCTAATCTAAGCAAAGAAGCACATAATATAAGTAGGAATGATCTAATATAAGCAAGAAAAGATCTAATATAAGCAAGTAAGTTCTAATATAAGTAGAAAAAGATCTAATATAATTAAGACCGATCTAATATAAATAAGAAAGATCTAATCTATAAGTAAAAAGATCTATTAATAGAAAGGAATTCTAATATGAGTAAGAACGATCTAATATGGAAAAGATCTAATCTAAGTAAGAACGATCTAATATATGTAAGAAAGTTCTAATATAAATAAGAAAAGATCTAATATAATGACAAGAAAGATATAATATAAATAAGAATGATCTCATATATATAAGAAAGATCTAATATAAATAAAGAGAAAGATCTAATATAAGCAAGAAAGATCTAATATAAATAAGAAAGATCTAATATATGTAAGAAAGATCTAATATAAGTAGAAAGAGATCTAATAACAGAAAGATCTAATATATGTAGAAAAGATCTAATATAAGTAAGAAAGATCTAATATAGTAAGAACGATCTAATATAAGTAAGAAAGATCTAATAGCAGAAAGATCTAATATGTGAAAGATCTAATATATGTAAGAATGATCTAATATAAGTAAAGAAAGATCTAATATAAGCAAGAAAGATCTAATATGCCCAAGAAAAGATCTAATATATGTATGAATGATCTAATATAAGTAAGAAAGATCTAATATAAGTAAGAAAGATCTAATATGCGCAAGAAAGATCTAATATATGTAAGAAAGATCTAATATATGTAAGAAAGATCTAATATGAGTAAGAACGACCTAATATAAGTAAGAAAGATCTAATATAAGTAAGAAAGATCTAATATGCGCAAGAAAGATCTAATATATGTAAGAATGATCTAATATAAGTAAGAAAGATCTAATATAAGCAAGAAAGATCTAATATGCGCAAGAAAGATCTAATATATGTAAGAAAGATCTAATATAAGTAAGAAAGATCTAATCTAAGTAAGAAAGATCTAATCTAAGTAAGAAAGATCTAATATAAGTAAGAAAGATCTAATATAAGTAAGAACGATCTAATATGAGTAAGAAAGATGTAAGAACGATCTAATCTAAGTAAGAAACATCTAATATAAGCAAGAAAGATCTTATATAAGTAAGAAAAATCTAATCTAAGTAAGAAAGATCTTATATGAGTAAGAAAGATCTAATATAAGCAAGAAAGATCTAATATAAGTAAGAACGATCTAATATGAGTAAGAAAGATCTAATATGAGTAAGAAAGATCTAATATAAGTAAGAACGATCTAATATAAGTAAGAACAATCTTATATGTGTAAGAAAGATCTAATATAAGTAAGAACGATCTAATATAAGTAAGAAAGATCTAATATAAGCAAGAAAGATGTAATATAAGCAAGAAAGATCTAATATAAGCAAGAAAGATCTTATATAAGTTAGAACGATCTAATATAAGTAAGAAAGTTCTAATATAAGTAAGAATGATCTAATCTATGTATGAAAGATCTAATATATGTATGAAAGATCTAATATACATGAGAAAAATGTAATATAAGCCAGAAAGATCTAATATAAGTAAGAAATAACTAATATAAGTAAGAAAGATCTAATATAAGTAAGAAAGATCTAATATAAGTAAGAAAGATCTAATATATGTAAGAAAGATCTAATATAAGTAAGAAAGATCTAATATAAGCAAGAAAGATCTGATATAAATAAGAAAGATATAATATAAGTAAGAAAAGTCTAATATAAGTAAGAAAAATCTAATATAAGTAAGAACGATCTAATATATGTAAGAAAGATCTAATATAGATAAGAAAGATCTAATATAAGTAAGAAATATCTAATATATGCAAGAAAGATCTAATATAAGTAAGAACGATCTTTCTTTCTTATATTAGATCTTACTTTTATAAGTAAGAAAGGTCTAATATAAGTAAGAAAGATCTAATATAAGTAAGAAAGATCTAATATATGTAAGAAAGATCTAATATAAGTAAGAAAAATCTAATATAAGTAAGAAAGGTCTAATATAAGTAAGAAAGATCTAATATAAGTAAGAACGATCTAATCTAAGCAAGAAATACATAATATAAGTAGGAATGATCTAATATAAGCAAGAAAGATCTAATATAAGCAAGTAAGATCTAATATAAGTAAGAAAGATCTAATATAAGTAAGACCGATCTAATATAAATAAGAAAGATCTAATCTAAGTAAAAAGATCTAATATAATAAGAAAATTCTAATATGAGTAAGAACGATCTAATATAAGAAAGATCTAATCTAAGTAAGAACGATCTAATATATGTAAGAAAGTCCTAATATAAATAAGAAAGATCTAATATAAGCATGAAAGATGTAATATAAATAAGAATGATCTCATATATATAAGAAAGATCTAATATAAATCAGAAAGATCTAATATAAGGAAGAAATATCTAATATAAATAAGAAAGATCTAATATATGTAAGAAAGATCTAATATAAGTAAGAAAGATCTAATATGCGCAAGAAAGATCTAATATATGTAAGAAAGATCTAATATAAGTAAGAAAGATCTAATATAAGTAAGAACGATCTAATATAAGTAAGAAAGATCTAATATGCGCAAGAAAGATCTAATATGCGCAAGAAAGATCTAATATGAGTAAGAACGATCTAATATAAGTAAGAAAGGTCTAATATAAGCAAGAAAGATCTAATATGCACCGAAAGAAAGATCTAATATATGTAAGAATGATCTAATATAAGTAAAGAAAGATCTAATATAAGTAAGAAAGATCTAATATAAGTAAGAAAGATCTAATATGCGCAAGAAATATCTAATATATGTAAGAATGATCTAATATATGTAAGAAAGATCTATTATAAGCAAGAAAGATCTAACTATGCGCAAGAAATATCTAATATATGTAAGAAAGATCTAATATATGTAAGAAATATCTAATATCAGCAAGAAAGTTCTAATATAAGTAAGAAAGATCTAATATAAGTAAGAAAGATCTAATATGCGCAAGAAAGATCTAATATATGTAAGAAATATCTAATATAAGTAAGAAAGATCTAATATGAGTAAGAACGATCTAATATAAGTAAGAAAGATCTAATATAAGTAAGAAAAATCTAATATGCGCAAGAAAGATCTAATATATGTAAGAATGATCTAATATATGTAAGAAAGATCTATTATAAGCAAGAAAGATCTAATATGCGCAAGAAAAATCTAATATAAGTAAGAAAGATCTAATATCAGCAAGAAAGATCTAATATAAGTAAGAAAGATCTAATATAAGTAAGAACGATCTAATATGAGTAAGAAAGATGTAAGTAAGAACGATCTAAGTAAGAAACATCTAATATAAGCAAGAATGATTTAATATAAGCAAGAAAGATCTAATCTAAGTAAGAAAGATCTAATCTAAGTAAGAAAAATCTAATATAAGTAAGAACGATCTAATCTAAGTAAGAAAGATCTAATATAAGTAAGAACGATCTAATCTAATTAAGAAAGATCTAATCTAAGTAAGAAAGATCTAATATAAGTATGAAAGATCTAATATAAGTAAGAAAGATCTAATATAAGCAAGAAAAATCTAATCTAATAAGAAAGATCTAATATAAGCAAGAAAGATCTAATATAAGCAAGAAAAATCCAATCTAAGTAAGAAAGATCTAATATAAGTAAGAAAGATCTAATATAAATAAGTAAGATCTAATATAAGGAAGAAAGATCTAATCTAAGTAAGAACGATCTAATATATGCAAGAAAGATGTAAGTAAGAAAGATCTAATATAAGCAAAAAATATATGTAAGAAAGATCTAATATAAGCAAGAAAGATCTAATATAAGCAAGAAAGATCTAATATAAGTAATAACGATCTAATATATGTAAGAAAGATCTAATCTAATTAAGAAAGATCTAATATAAGTAAGAAAGATCTAATCTAAGTAAAAAAGATCTAATATAAGCAAGAAAGATCTAATATAAGAAGAAACGACGGAATATGTATAGAAATGACCAAATGTCAATAGAAAAACCAAATATATAAGCGAAAACACCCCTAAATAGAAAACATCAAATAAAAGTTTTAGAAGATCCAAACGTAAAAAGAAAAAAACAAACATATTTATAAAAACATATATAGATAGAAAAAATTAAAATAACTAGAAAATACCAAATGATAAAAAACAAATATGAATAGAAAAGACTAAACATACATAAAACATATTTATAATATTTACAAAAGAACTTATAGAGATGAAAAATACCAAATATAAATAGAAAAAGCGCAAAATAGACCGAAAACATCAAATAAAAACAGAAAATAAATATAAAGAAAAATTCATATATAGATCAAATATAGATAGAAAATATCAAATAAGTTAAAAAAAATAAGAAAAACTCAATATATGGCTTCCCCGCGCCTCTTCTATAAATACTTTTACTAGATTAGCAACTAGGTCCCACTTTTTTTATAGTGAAACAGATAAAATGTAACCGCAATTTCTACTCTAACAGCTTCTTTTCTCGCACTTCCCGCCTCTGGAATTCCCTTCCATATACTTGCTTCCCTGACGGCTACAATTTCCAAGATTTTAAATGTAAGTTCAATAGACACCTCTTATCACACTAACTCACATCCATTCTATCAAACATTCTTCCCATCTACCCAACCCCCATCCTCGGTAGCCTCATCCGTTTATCACTCTCCTTCAGACATTTTCTAAAACTAACCTCTCTTTCTCATCACTTTCCCCTATGTAACCCTCTGCGCAACAGTGGCAGAGGAATGCCTTGCTTGGGGTGAAATGATTAAAAACAATAAAGAGAAAATAACAAATATAAATAAAAAATAGATATATAGACCGAAAAGACTAAACATAAATAGAGAAGATCAAATATAAGTAGAAAAACCAAATATCAATAAACAAATACATTTAAACAGAAAAGATCAAATATAGACCGAAAAACAAAATTTGAATTGAAAAAATCAAATATAATATGAAAACTTAAAATATAAATACAAAAGAATAAATAGCAATAAAAAAACAATTATAATTACAAATGAAAAAATATAAATAGAAAATATCAAATATCAATAGAAAAGACCAAATATAAATAGAAAATATCTAAACTTATTTATAAGTAGAACATTGTGTGTGTGTGTGTTCGTTACTTATAGACTCCGAAACGGCTGCACCGATTTTTTTGAAAATTTACACAGTTGCACTATAAGCGTCTGCGAGTGTTCTTAGCTAGGATTTGTGTCGAGGTACTTCCGATAAATATCAAAAATCGAAGAAATCTTGTTATAGAGGAGTGGTCCGATTTTAATCAAATTTGATACACTCATAGACAAAGACATAAGAAACGATATTCAGAAGTTTCAAGGTTGCAGTTCTTACAATAGTGCAGAAAATCGATACTATATATATATATATATATATATATATATATATATATATATATAATATATATATATATATATATATATAAGGCAAGATGTTTGTATCTGTTTATCTGCCTATATGTCTGTATTTCTTTCAGCCCTTTTATTTTCGTTTTTGCTTCGAGTTTGGCTCTAAGTAGGTATAATTGTAGTTCTTAGTCTCAGCAATGATACCATTTAATCAGAGGACTTATTTAGCCTTCAAAACTCAGCTTACGACGAAAAAAAACTTATTTGTTGTCGATACCAGGAAATCAAAATATGACTTTCATCCATTCATTTTCCTTTCAGTCTACGGTTTCGCTTTAACTGGAAACAACTATTGCTTTTTAGTCTTTCGCGCCAACGTCCAAAGCGTCTGAGCTCCAGGACCATGGATTAGTTTTAAAGCTTTCATTACACCCGAGCAACGTCGGGCTATACTGCCAGTCAATTATAATTACAAAAGAACAAATATAAACAGAAAAAAGTAAACGTTGATCGAAAATATCAAATATAATTAGGAAATATCAAATGTACGTAAGAAAAACTCTAATATAAGTAGAAAATACAAACAGAAAAAAACAAATATGAATTGGAAAATGAAATATAAACAGAAAAGACCAAATTTAAAGAGAAAATGCCCAAGATAAATAGCAAAAACAAATATAAACAGAATCCAAATAGAAAAGACCAAATATGGATAGAATAAATCAAACGTGATCAAATCCCAAGGAGGCATTTACGCAGACGACACCACCATTTACTCCCGCATAAATAAGATATCTGACAAGGTGGACAAACATTTAGACAGAAAAGACCAAATATAATTACAAAAGAACGAATATAAATAGAAAAGATCAAATATATATAGAAAAGACCTAATACAGACAGAAATAACTCATAAAGACAGAAAAGACCTGATATAAATAGAAAAGACCAAATAAAAATATAAATTACTAAATATACACCAAAAGGTGATATATTAATATTAATGACAAAAATAATTACAAAGGAGGAACTATAAATAGAAAAGACCTAACATAGTCAGAAAAGACGTAATTCAGACAGTAAAGACTAATATAAATAGAAAAGACCTAACATAGACAGAAAAGACGTAATACAGACAGAAAAGACTAATATAAATAGAAAAGACCTAACATAGACAGAAAAGACGTAATACAGACAGAAAAGACTAATATAAATAGAAAAGACCTAACATAGTCAGAAAAGACGTAATATAGACAGTAAAGACTAATATAAATAGAAAAGGCCTAACACAGACAGAAAAGACGTAATACAAACAGAAAAGACTAATATAAATAGAAAAGACCTAACATAGACAGAAAAGACGTAATACAGACAGAAAAGACTAATATAAATAGAAAAGACCTAACATAGTCAGAAAAGACGTAATACAGACAGTAAAGACTAATATAAATAGAAAAGACCTAACATAGACAGAAAAGACGTAATACAGACAGAAAAGACTAATATAAATAGAAAAGACCTAACATAGACAGAAAAGACGTAATACAGACAGAAAAGACTAATATAAATAGAAAAGACCTAACATAGTCAGAAAAGACGTAATACAGACAGTAAAGACTAATATAAATAGAAAAGACCTAACACAGACAGAAAAGACGTAATACAAACAGAAAAGACTAATATAAATAGAAAAGACCTAACATAGACAGAAAAGACGTAATACAGACAGAAAAGACTAATATAAATAGAAAAGACCTAACATAGTCAGAAAAGACGTAATACAGACAGTAAAGAATAATATAAATAGAAAAGACCTAATAAAAATATAAAAGACCATATATAGACAGAAAAAAAAAACAAATATAATTACAAACAGAACAGGCCAGACATTTATAGAAAAGACCTAATACAGACAGAAAAGACCTAATATAAATAGGCAAGACCAAATAAAAATTTTATAATACCAAATAGAGAGAAAAAGATGATATAATAATATGAATGACGAAAATAATTACAAAAAAAACCCAACTATAAATAGAAAAGGCCTAACATAGACAGAAAAGACCACATATAAATAGAAAAAAAAGAAATATAAATTGAAAAGACTGAATATAGACAGAAATGACTAAATATAAACCAAAAAATTATATAAAGAGTAAACAGTCAATATCATTTGTAAAAAAAATAGAATGTCTTGTAGTTACCGTATGGAACTGTTTAATATGCAAATTACAAATTAGAGTTACCAAATCCAAGCATCTACAACAACTTATATATCTAGGAATTGTTTGCACCGAGTGAAGAAAAAATGATAATAAGATCTGAAGTAGCACTGGAATGGCGACAGATGGCTTCCGAAAATAAAGAAAATTAATTAAAAAACAGGAATATTTCGTTAGAAAACAGTACAAGAAAACTTAGATGTAATGTAATATCGAACCTCCAATATTTCAATGAACGTTGAAAAATATAATCAGTGATGAAGAAGAGATTTCAGGAAATAGAAATGTTGCTCTACAGAAAAACGCTGAGAATTTCTTGGACGTATCATTTGAGCAATAGCAGGGGTTTAAGGTAAATGGGAACGAAATAGGAAGATGAAGAACTGAGGTAAGAGAAACGTAGTTCTACAGAAGGGTGCTGGGAATATCCTGAACGGACCATGCGAACAACGATAAAGTTTTAGAGTGAATAGAAATAGAAAAAACACTTATAACTATCATTTGAAAGAGATAATTAAAATCTTTAGAGTACAATATTTAGAAAAAAGTGTTTGGAAAAGGTAACACAGACAGAACAAACTGACAGCAAGAAAGACAGATGAAAATCAGTAAGAAAACCGAAATTGGGAGAAATAGTAAAAAGACAAAATTTATAGGATGCTACTATGTAAAAATTAATTTGTGTAAAATTAGATCTATACTTTGTAAAATATTTTTGTGAAGCGTGTGGTGGGTATTTCTGGGTGTTTTCCTATCCAAAATGCAATGGCTTATTTTCCTAGTTCATGGGGTATGTTGCTGTACAGGCTGTTCACGTCAAAAGTTACTATGAGTGTATCTGGATTTACTTTTTTTGGCATGAAGCTTAGGAAATGTATCCTGTCTCTGATGTAACTTTTTATTTTTGTGGTGTAAGTTTGTAATATTTTATCATATAAATTGCTCAGTCTGCTTGTAGGACAGGCTGGTCCTGCTACAATTGGTCTAAATTTAAGGTCACTGGGGTTTGGGGTGTGGATATATTCCGATTTTTGTTCCTGGATAGCTGCTTTGTGTTTGATTTGTGTATCTTTGGATGTCCGTAAAAATTACTGGTTTTTGAAGTAAAGTCTGTAAAAAATCTTTTTTCTTTTTTTCGTTAATATTTTACTGTGTGTACTGGCAGAGTTTTTTTATTTTATTTTTGATGTGATTTTTTTTTATCTATATTCTGGTTGATTTTTTTGTAGTTATTTTCGTCTCCTAGCATATCTTGAATATTTGTTTTGTAATAAGTTTTATTTATAATGACTACAGCACTGCCTTTGTCTGCTTCCTTTATTATTATATCATTCTTCTTACGGATGTTTTCTAGTGCTAGTCTTTGCTTGTGTGTGTGAGATTGCTATGGGTGCTGTGTTTGTTTTGAAAGTTTGTATTCCAGATGTTTTCAAAGAATATGTTCATTTCATTTGAATTGTTTTTTTTTTTTGTTTTTTGTTTTTTTTGTTAGGGCAATATTTAGATTTATTTTTTACTATTGGGTTATCGGTAGCGTTGTTGTTGTTGTGTAATGTTTCAAGAAGTCTAAATTTCCGTTCGCATGCTTTAAGATCTTTTTTTACGTCTGTAATGTTCTTTTTGTGGGTGGGACAGAATTTTGGATCTAATTTTAGAATGATTTGCGCTACACGTGTTTCGAGTCTAAAATTGACTCTCTTCAGGTGAACAAATTCGTTGCTTTACGTTTGGGTTTCTCTGAGTATCTGATCAAACTCAAACGTAAAACAACGAATTTGTTCGCCTGAAGAGAGTCAATTTTAGACTCGAAACACGTGTAGCGCAAACCATGACAAATTAATACTCCATAACTTGTATGAATACCAAACAATAAATATATATTTTAAAGAAAACGTTCACGGCTTCTCACACTTTTATTTTATACTAATTACTCTCGTTGGAACAACCCTATTCCTTTATTCGATATATATATATATATATATATATATATATATATATATTGAACATTGAACCATTCACTTTATATCAAAATATTAATATGACTGTCGCCTGATAATTTGACCGATTTATTTAATTGTGAAATCGTTAACTTGCATAAACAAATCTGACGCAATCTAAAGTGGTTCTTATTTCCCTCAATCAAACTCCATTCTTTGTTTTCTCCCCAGTTTTTCATTTTGATACGTCCTCTACAGAACAATAACTGTTATTAAAATTAAATAGAGGCAGGATTTATTTTTTTCTGAAATTTAGTCGACTCTTACAAAGTGAAAATAAAAGTAAAGCAAGACAGCTAAAAATAATGACGTGGTGATAGGTAAATCAGATGACAGTAATCAATTCTCCCCGCCCTTCCTCCATGTGACCCCAGTCTCTACTTAAATAATGATTTATAATCCGATGACAGTGGGAGCTGGCGTCAATCACTTGTCGGAAGTAGTTTTGATCGCTCATCGAAGTTAGGAAAGTGGAAATAGACAGACAGACAGACAGACGGAAGAAAACTGTAACGTTGAAAACATATTGAACAAAATCCAGACTTTAATGTTAATCGGAGTGAACTCACACTGGAGTTTGACGTATTCTACCATCCTAATAGTATATTTGAATTTAAGAATTGCATTTTCTGCGTCTGGTTTACTAATTGTTATACGATAAATACGGGGTACATAAAATGATGGAAACACCTAATATCATAATAACATACGTTAGAAAATTTTATTAAATTGTTAAAAGCTTGTCTATTTTATGTTTGTTGATTTTAATACGAGACATACGTAATTTTTTGAATTTTTACAGGTATTCTTCAAATAACAATGCTTACATTATTTGGACTACAGTCCTCGTTGCCATTTGTACGTTTCGGTCGTTGTACGCTCCAGCCTTCCTCAGATACTAGGAATTTCGAACCGAACCCTTAATTAAACAACTGGGGTATATGAACATCATTCCTTGCTTAGTAATGCCTCATGAAGTCATGATTTATCTGCCTCTAATTCCCCACTGCTGTAGCTGGTATTGAACACACAACTCACTGGGCCATGTCACAGGAAATAATAAACATCTATATCCATGTGTTCTTAACGACGAGAAAAACTGAAATTTTGGGACTTATAAATCTAAATGTCCAGTAACACTTTCTTACCAGAGTTCATATTGCATTCTTTTATGCTAATGTTTTCTCTAGTATTCTTAAGTGAAGAAGGCCAGAGTGTACAACGCCCGAAACTTCGTAGAAATGGCAACAGTCCGAATAATGTAAATACTGTAGATACTACCTCATCTCAGAAATATCTAAAGTTATTTATAAATGGAACGTTGTCTCTGTGTGTGTATGTCTGATACCTATAGACTCCGAAACCGATTTTCTTGAAAATTTACACACTTGTACTATAAGCGTCTGCGAGTGTTCTTAGCTAGGTTTTGTGTCGACGTACCCACGATAAATATCAAAAACCGATGATAAAAATAGGAGTGGTCCGATTTTAATCAAATTTGATACACTCATAGACAAAGATATAAGAAACGATATTCAGAAGTTTCAAGGTTTCAGTTCTTACAATAGTGCAGAAAATCGATAATATATAGAGATAAAAGGCAATATGTTTGTGTGAGTGTGTCTGTTTATCTGGCTGTATGTTTGTATTTTTTTCAGCCCATTTATTTTAGTTTTTGGTCCGGGTTTGGCTCTAAGTAGGTATAATTGTAGTTCTTAGTCTCAGCCATGATACTATTTACTCAGAAGACTTATTTAGCCTTCAAAATTCAGTTTACGGCGAAAAAAAACTTTTTTGATATCGATACCAGGAAATCAAAATTTGACTTACATCCATTCCTTTTTCTTTCAGTCTACTGTTTCGCTTTAACTGGAAACAACTATTGCTTTTTAGTTTTTCGTGCCAACGTTCAAAGCGTCTGAGCTCCAGGACCATGGAATAGTTTTAAAGCTTTCATTACACCTGAGCAACACCGGGCTATACTGGTAGTATATATATATATATATATATATATATACATATGCGATTGGTAAATTGTCGCAATTATTTTATCATTTCAAATATTCTTTAGGCTGAGTCTGAGCTCCAGGACCATGGATTAGTTTTAAAGCTTTCATTAAATCCGATCAACGTCGGACTATACTGCTAGTAAAAAAATATTATTTAAATAAGTTTATTATAATCAAGAGTGAGGGCTATTTAAGAATTTTAATTAACAACCTTCATCCTATGGCTTAGGAACTAGAAAATGCCATCTTTCAAGATGATAATGCAGAATGACTCGAAGAACATTCTAGTTAAGTATGACATCGTATCTAGCCAACATATCCCCCAGATCTCAACATCATCTAGCATTTGTGGTTCAGTTTAGTGAGATGTCGATATCCTCCACCATCATCATTAAAAGAATTGGAGGCTGTTTCAGCAGAAGAATGGATAAGAATTCTTTAGGAAAAAATTCAAATATGAGTCGATCCCACTTAAAATATAAGCCGTAATGCTTTTTTAATAATTTCGCTCCAAGCAAGGGAGTTTTACTGCCACTGGTGCGCATGGGGGTTTCATAGAAAGAAAGTGATGAGAAAGAGGGGCAGTTTATAGGGGGTGTCAGGAAGTGGGTAAAAGGACGATTAGAATACTGGTGTGATGGGATTGGAGCAGACGGATAAAAGAATATGAGACGAAGGATGCGAGTCACTGAGATAGGAGATGGCTATTGACCTTACATTCAAATTCTTGGATATTGTATCAGTAGTGGAATCAAGTACACGAAAGAAAATTCCACAGGCGAGAAGTGCGAGAAAAAAAGCTGATAGTGTAGAATTTGCGTTTGCATTTTACTGGTTTCACTGTAAAAGGGTGGGACCTACTTGATAATCTAGTAACTTGAGTAAATTCATACATAGAGAACACCTGTGGGATAAGTTAATCGGAGTAGAAGACGTGAAAGTATTTTTAGAAGAGACACAGGGAAGCCACATTACTCCGGTGAGAAAGTGACTGCAGTTGGGCTGCCAAGTCGTGATCGATTACATTACAGATTCTCCGTAGGATTTTGTTAAGAACCCCGAGGTGAGTAACAGGGGCATCCAACCAGATGTGGCAGCAGTAATCAATACACGGGCGGATGGTAGGTTTATATGTGTGCAAGATGGACTCGGACGGGAAAAACTTCCTGGCGCTACACAGTGATGAACCGACCTTCTTAGCAGCGGATTTACTGCCAAAGGCGGTCATATCGCACACTGAAATAAATTTGCTTGAAATTTCAAGGTGATTCAATTATTTTGTCCCCCAGCGCCTCTATGGCGAAATGAATATTCTTCTTCTTTATGTGCTGTTTCCCTTGAGAACGTAGGCGATCATGGACTTCCACTTGGTTCTGTCTCTCGTCCCTCTAAATATTTTTTTCTTGGTATCTCTTCTTAGCCCCGCCCCGCCATCCATTTGCTCAGACTTAACAAGTACGTCTCACTCTACTTTATCTTTTCTTTATTTCCCTCTATCCGACATGCGAGTATTAAATTCTCCAGGACCTTAGTATTTGTCTATAATTCTTAGATGAGGTGGTATTTACCGTGTTTACATTCTTCTGACTATTTTCCTCATCTTTTTTCCATTTGTACAACATTTCGGCCATTGTACACTCCGGCCTTCTTCAGGTGCTAGGAATATAGAACCGAACCCTTTATTACAATCACTGGGGTATATCATTCTCATTCTTTGGGTGAAGCCTCTTTTGGTAGTTATCTCTTTCTAACCCTCTAACTTACTTTTTCTCCACTACTGTAGACTGATATTAAACTCACAACTATTTGGGTCAAGTCACATTTTTTCTATTTTGTCTAAAACATTGTCGTTGCTCACATGTTCAGTTAATGATATTATCTGCATCCTTCTTTAAAACATATTTCTGTTGCCTAAAATGTTTTCTTTGTCGGTGATTGAATTACGCATCGGTTACTGACATATATTTGGACCGATAGTACATATCTCTTTTCCAATCTTCTCACTTTATTTTTTTCAATTGGAATAGATAGACTAAACTATCGCCCGGTTCACACTCCACCCACGTCTATTGTACAGGTGTAGAGGCTCGTCCCTTTTTCCCTGTTCAGGATGCGGTTTCCGGCTTTCTCTTTTCCAATCTTTTCACTTATCTTTTCCTTTTTTTTTCTTTTCCATTTTTTTTCTCAATTGGAGTAGACAGACTAAACTATCGCCCGGTTCACACTCCACCCACGTCTATTGTACAGGTGTAGAGCTCATCCCTTGTTCCCTGTTCAGGATGTGGTTTCCGGCTTTCTCTTTCCCAATCTTTTCACTCTTACGTAGCCCCCTGCACATCAGTAGCGTTACCGCCTTGCTCGGGGTGATATGATTAAAAAAAAAACTCAACATTTTACATCATATTGTCAAATCACACTGCTTCCTTCCCATATTCCATTAGTAAAGAGGAAGCTCATTTCAGAGAGTTTTTTCCTCCAAGTTTTTTTAATCACTGACCCCCCCCCCCAAAGCAAGGTGGTATTGCAAATAGTGCGCAGGGGTTTAAATTGGGAGAAAAATAGTGTAGTATGGGTATTGAAGAAAGGATTACAGATTAACTGAATTTAAGAAGAAAGAAGATGGCCGTTGAGCAAAAGAAGATGGCAGTTGAGGTAGCATTTAAGTTTTTTAATATTGTAGCTATCAAGGAAGTAACTAAAAGAAAGGAATTTCCATAGAGACGAAAAGAAACTGATGGGATTGAAGTGGTGGCGACATTTAACTATTTCAAAATTAGCATGGTGGGACCTAGATATCAATCTAGTCGGTCAGTTAAGTGTCATACGGGATACACGCTTGGGTGCTCATGTCTGTTTTGATCTATAACTGACTCATCATCATCATCATCATTCTGCGGCCTCGACCGAGATTTAAAATTTTTTCAGTAGCTGAATACTTGATGCTTCGCCAGAGCTACCAATGGTGTTTTTATCGTGACACCATTACTAGATGGGTTGCCTACCACGGCTTAAGAGAGGCCCATTCACCCTCATTGAGAGAAGGATACCCCGCGCCAGTTTCCCAACCTGGTGTTTTTTACAACCTCGCTGAAGGTTTTTTAACAGTAGGTCACCATTACTTTCTGCGGTAGACCGATTACCAAAAAGACTATAGAACTAAATCTGTCCTACTATTTAACCCGTAGCTGGAAGGAAAAGTGATAGATTAGTACCTTTCCCAAAGGTATTCGTGCGTAAGTGAATGAAACGAATTCGACTGGAATTTGAACTCAGCTGTCTGGGTCGATATCCATTACACCATATGTGGACGGGGAAATTGTCATTAAAATATTTGTAGGGAAGCCGCATCACCTCTGTGAGAAAATGAGTGAAGTCGAAATGCCAAGTCAGGACCGGTAACATAGCAGATCCTTCTTTGGATTTTGTCGAAAGCCTCGAGAAGAATAGGCTGAGAACCAGTAACGCTTCTTTGTAGAATACATTCCTACGTAGTTATATGGTGGAATACAACAATCTTAATTCTTTCGACTCAACTGCCAATTTTTATCTGTAGTATTTAAAATGTTGTTCTACAGAAGGATGCTGCGAATATCGATCGAGCATGTGAGCAATGAAGAAGTTTTGGAAAGGATGGAAACGAAAAGGAAATTAACACTGAGCATCAGGAAGAGACAGTTAATGTTCATTGGACATGCAATGAGGAAGGATGACTTGGAGAACCTGATACTAACAGGACAGATAGAGGGGGGAAAAGACAGGGGAAAGCAGCGGATTTGAAGGACCTGATCAGGTGGGTGACGGAACGAGGTTTGCATGGTATAACAGGAGAAAGCATGCTAAGAGCCACCAGGGATAGGGAGATGTGGAAAGCCATGATCGCCTACGTCCTGAAAGAACAGGACACATAAAAGAAGAAGAAAAAAAAAGAAGGAGAAATTTAATTTCATATCCAATGCTCATTAAAGTAGACAATTATTTCTACCTATTACGACTCCATGTTGTACTTGAATTGAATCATTATTCTTATTGGATGAGAAAGCAGCATTCTAACAAAATGACGCCGAGAACATATTTATAAAACTCAATGTACACATCAATGTCACGCAGTCTTATGAGGATATACCAGATACAAATGTTCACAATATCCAAAAAGTTATAAAATAACACATAAACTTCAAGGTGTGACCCAGATTAAGATACGCACAAGTCAGGTAAACAAGTCGCCTGAGAAGGTCTAAGATTAATAATTTCTTACATATCTATATGTAAGCGTATACGTAATTTATCTATCTATCTATCTATCTATCTATCTATCTATCTATCTATCTATCTATCTATCTATCTATCTCAGGCATTTGATTATCTATCTATCTATCTATCTATCTATCTATCTATCTATTTTAGCCTTTTTAACTATCTGTTTATCTGTCTATCCTAATTAATATCAATTCTTATCCCTGTCTTTTCTAAAAGTTTTCTACATGGCAACTGCTCTGAGGAGTTTTTCCATGATTCTATCTATCTATCTATCTATCTATCTATCTATCTATCTATCTATCTATCTATCTATCTATCTATCTCAGTCTATTTAATTTCTATCTCTATTATCTCATTTGTATCTCTCTATGTATTTCTCTCTCTCTCTCTCTCTCTCTCTCTATATATATATATATATATATATATATATATTTGTGTGTGTGTGTGTGTGTGTGTGTGTGTGTGTGTGTGTGGAAGAGAGAGAAAGAGAAAGCAAAAGAAAGACAGAGAGACAGATTTAGATAAATAAATGTTCACTGTGCCAACTTGACTGCATATTTCTTCTAATTTAAGCAGATATATCTAATTTACTTGACTCCCGGACATGATGTTGTCCTATACCGCTCGCTAATGAAGGGAGATGCACAGACAAGGTCTGTCAACCGTAATACTAACCGGGAATTTTACTCTGTCCTATCTTAACTGAACAAGACAAATCGTGTACACCTTCAGTCAATTAAGATCGCATGCAGTGTCTGATGCTGAATCAGGGACTTTCTTCTTCTTATTAGTAGTAGTAGTATTTGTCATACAGTTAATTGGCATAGTGCTATTATTATTATTATTATTATTATTATTAATAGAAGTAGTAGTAGTAGTAGTAGTAGTAGTAGTAGTAGTAGTGATAAACCAACTATTAAATATGTGCCGGTCGCATTCGTGGGTATATACTGACTCATATTATCTAAATATGCCTCAACACAATCTTATTAAACACAGATCTGAAAACCACAGAAGAATTATGGGGAACTAAATGGTAGTATCTGTAATGGTAAAAGACTAACATCAATTTTTTAAAGAAATATGTCCGTCATACGAAACGTCTAAGAAAGAATAACGGGTGAAGGCTCAAGTGTGTTCTATATTCAGTTGTACTACTAGCTTTGTTTTTTATATGCAGTAATGTTACCGCTATGACAACATGCTTTATAAAATAATAATAATAATAATAATAATTTAGTAGATTCTGTAGAAAAGCAAAACAGAAGCGAAGAACCAACTATTGCGGCCAAAATTATGAAAAAAAAGCCAAGGATAAAGCTCTTGAACAGATGAAACAACGCTGGCAAGACAAACCTTTGCATGGCCAATATCCAGAACGTGTTAGTAAATCCAATGTTGATGAAGTTAATACTCATCGATGGTTAGTGCATCTGGATTAAAGTCTAAGACTGAAGGCTTTATTCTTGCAGCGCAAGACCAAAGGCTTTTCACTAGGAACATTCACAAATATCATACACAATAATGTGGATCCGAAATGCAGCTTCTGTGATAAATACCAAGAAAAAATAGACCATCTAATCTCAAGATGTTCTGTACTTGCCCCAAATGAATATAAAAATCGTCACGATAGAGTGGGGCAATATTTGCATTGGACAATGTGCAAACACTATGGAAAATCAGTAAACAAACACTGGTATGAACATCACCCACCACCAGTTACAGATGTAGAAGATGTCACCATTCTATGGGATTACACCATCTACAGAGACATAAAAATTGAAGCAAATAAGCCGGACATTATTGTTAAAAACCAGAAAGAAAAAACTTGCCTATTAATTGATATGGTTTGTCTAGCGGATTGTAACATAGCAACCAAGGAATTCGAAAAACTGTCAAAATAAAGAGGCCTGGAAATTGAAATAGAAAAAATGTGGGAATTGAAAGCAAGAATAGGGCCAGTGGAATGATAAAAAATGGAACAAAACAACACACTGAAAGAATCCCTGGAAACCCCAGCTTAAGAGATATACAAAAAATTGTCTTGTTAAGTTCAGCCCACACAACTAAGGAGAACTTTGCCTATGTAATGCTAGGGATGTTAGGAAAGATAGGAAAAACATGAAATGGAGCCATAACAACACACCACGACCTTCCTTAGGTCTTCCTGCAGACTTGGCAGGTAGTGCGACCAAAGCAGAAAACAAAATTTGATGAAAAAAGACAACTTAATTATAATAATAAAACTTAACAAAATTGGAAAATATAACTGTTATGGTGCCCTCCTACGAGAAATGGACTCTGCCTCTTGATATATATAAATTACCTGCGTGACTTCTAGGGAGCAGTCAACGCCCAGTTAACATCCTTAGCACTGTCCGCTCTCTGCTTTTGGGCGAAAAGTATTAACTTACTCATGGCTCCATCGAAGGGTAGAGTCACGACTGGGGAACATTAGACAGATATTTTTGACCGGGCTATATGGCCCGGAGGACCCACATTAAAAAGCCTTGTGCCACATTTTGTCTTAAGTGGGAAGGCGACTGATTACTGCAGTCAATGACCAGTTGACAGTCTTAGCACGGTCCAACTTTGCCTTGGGGCGAAGCGTATTAACACAGTCGTGGCTCCGCCAAAGAGTAGAGTCCCAACTGAAGAACATTAGACATAATTTTTTTGCCCGGGCTTTATGGCCCGTATAACCCACATTAAAAAGACATTGTGCCACATTTTGTCTTAAGTGGGGAGACAGATAAATACTGCAGTCAACAAGAGCGTTTACGAGCTGTTAGAATCAGTTACTAGCAGTCAAGTACAGCAGTTAACGGAAGCAGTTTACGACAGCTACTAGTCAGGCACCTTCGGACTTACTTATTTCTATATTACTTATTATTAATACTTCTTTTGGATATCTTGTTTCTTGTTATACTAATACACTGTTTTGAACCTAACTCCTGTGATTTGTGTCTTACTTCCGGGCAAACCGGTCACTACAACTTTGCGGCGAAGTTTCGCCACAACTCCGCAACAATTTGGAGACGAAGATCCACAGCAGTAGTCAAAATAATGTTAAGTAAGCCAGAACAAAAACCCCCAAATTAAATTCAACAAGAAACGGCGAGGTACCTAATGTTTGGCGATATCATTTGTTATATATCCATGAAAACCCTGCGCAAAATTTACAAAATGCTAATTGATAACACCAATAAAATTCCAGATTAGATCACTGAAAGTATTTCGTATTTGTTACCAAAACAGGCGAACCAATGATCAAAATATTACAGACCAATTATTTGTCTGCCCACTACATTTACATTGGTCGCGTCACTCCTGACGGAATGACTTCATCCTTTTTTTTAATCGTATCACTCCGAGCAAGGCGGTAACGCCACTGATGTGCAGGGGGCTACATAAGAGTAAAAAGATTAGATAGGAGGAGACTAAAGGGAAAGCATAACCAATTAGAAAGGACCAATAGAAAAATAGGAATACAGGTGTGATGACAGTTGCAAAGGCGGAGAGAAAGGAAAGGATATACATGGTGGTGAAGAAAGAACTAGAATCAAGTGGTTAAGAAATGAGTATTGACATGCATTTAAATTCCTGGAGGTTGTAGCTGTCAGGAAAGCAAGAATATGGAAACGAGTTCCACAGACGGGAAGTGCGAGAAAAGAAGCTACAGGAGTAGAATTGTTGCCTGCATTTGGTTGATCTGACAGTGAATGGATGAGACCCAGTTGCCAGTCTGGTTGCACGAGTAAGTTCTTGTGGCGAGGGCACCAGTGACTTTAGTTCGTTGGAGCAGAAGTCAAGGAAAAGAATATTCTTGCCTTGGAACAGATGTGATATCGAAAGGATTACGTTATGAGGGTTCCGCGGATTCCGAACACGTGGCAGAAACTCTCCCATTGCCCTAAAGCGGGAAGAGAGGTGGTATACTGTGAGTGTGAAAATGGATGCGCAGACTGGGCAATTCTTTGCAGGGTCGTGGCCCATATGTAAGCGGATAAGTATCTCAACTCAAATAACGTGGTTGTTTCGTATTCTACATTTGTCAATAGCATATATATTTCTCCATCTCTCTTTTTCTTTCTCTCTCTCTATCATTTCAACTTTATTTGTGTATATATCTATATAAAATCTATCTTTATTAATATATATCCCATTTGTGTATATATCTATATATATGAAATCTATCTTTATTAATATATATCCCATTTGTGTATATATCTATATATATGAAATCTATCTTTATTAATATAAATCCCATTTGTGTATATATCTATATATATGAAATCTATCTTTATTAATATATATCCCATTTGTGTATATATCTATATATATGAAATCTATCTTTATTAATATATATCCCATTTGTGTATATATCTATATATATGAAATCTATCTTTATTAATATATATCCCATTTGTGTATATATCTATATATATGAAATCTATCTTTATTAATATATATCCCATTTGTGTATATATCTATCTATATCCATATATTAGTCATCCACATAGAAGCCTATTTTGCTGTATCAGAGCTCATCAAAGTGCCTAGGCACATCCACTTGCTTCTGGCCGAGATCGAAACTCGACCGTTGGTGTCAGTCGGAGTCGCTACTCCCTAAGCCATAGGGGCATGTAACCAGAGAAAGGAAATTTTAATGTCTATCTATCTATCTATCTATCTATCTATCTATCTATCTATCTATCTATCTATCTATTTAAGCTTTTTTAACTATCTGTTTATCTGTCTATCCCAATTAATATCAATTCTTATTCCTGTCTTTTCTAAAAGTTTTCTACATGGCAACTGCTCTGAGGAGTTTTTCCATGATTCCATGACCACATATATTTACTTGTGCTATCAGATTAGCAATCCCATTTAACGTTGGAATAGTTAAATATAACCTCCTCTTCTACTTTAATAGTTTCTTTGCTGGCACTTTCTGTTTGTCGAACCCCCTTCCATTTGCTTGCTTCCTTGATAGTTACTATCTCCAAAAGTTTAAATGCAACATCAATTGACATCTTCTATCTACTCTATTCCCAACCATCTCTTATTTTTTGACATCCTCTGTACTGTGATTTTTCTCTTATTCTAAATCCCTACGGCCCGGTGGCAGTTCTGCCTTGCTTGGGCTGAAATGGTTATATCAAAAACTTCATTCGTTGTTGTGGATGATGTAAACTTTTCATCTCTACATGCCAACCGACACAGTTTGATATCTAGGTTCCAACATGCTACTTTTGAATCCCTATTGTCGATAGCCTCTTGCTGTTCTATTGCTATTATCTGATCGGAGAAACTGCTTGATTCCAACTAGCAGACCCTTCTCAGGTAGGATCCACCAAACCATGTCAACTTAATCGATTAATCTTTTTTCGCCACATATTATTAGGTTGCCCTAAAAGTTCGTAAACACTTCCGAAATGGGTCTACTAGATTGGCTACTAGGTCCCACCCTTTTACAGTGAAACTGTCACCGCAATTTCTACCCCAACAGCTTCTTTCCTCGCACTTCCCGCCTGTGGAATTCCCTACCGCATGCTTGATTCCCCGACGGCTAGAACCTCCAGGAGTTTAAATGTAGGGTCAATAGACACCTCCTAACATACTAACTCACACCCACTCTCTTCAACTCTCTCTCTATGTGCATCCTAAGTCGTCTATCACCCTCCTTCTGACATTTCCTATAACCAATCGCTCTATGTAACCCCCTGCGCTATAGTGGCAGTGGAATGCCTTGCTTGGGGTGATAAGATTAATATATATATATATATATATATATATATATATATATATATATATATATAATTTACATTATTCGGACTATTGTCCTCATCTTTGTTGCCATTTGTACGACGTTTCAGCCGTTGTTAGGAATCTTGAAATTTTGAACCGAACTCTTTATTACAATAACTTGAGTATATCATTTTAATTCTTTACGTAGAGCCACTTCTATAAGTCATGAATTATCACTCTCTAACTCTGTAAGTTACTTGTTGGTTAATTCCAGTGACTTCACCCAAAGTGTTGTGAGTTCAATACCAAGCTACAGCAGATGTGAACAAATAACTTATAGAGTTACAGGGAGATAACTCATGACTAACAGGAGATGCTCAAGGCAAGCAACAAGAATGATATACCCCAGTGATTGTAATAAAGGGTTCAATTCGAAATTCCTAACACCTGAAGAAGGCCGGAGCGTACAACGGTTGAAACTTTGTACTAATGGCATGAGGACAGTCGTCTGAATAATGTAGTTACTAAAAATACTAACTCATCTCAGAAATATACACGGATATACATATATATATAGTCATTCGCAAACAGATCTGTTTCGCTGTATCACAGTTCATCAGTACGGTTAGACAGCCGATTGAAAATAAATGTACATATGGATATACACATATAAAAATATCTAAACTTATTTATAAATGGAATTGTGTGTGTGTGTGTGTGTGTGTGTGTGTGTGTGTGTGTGTGTGTGTGTGTGTCCGTTACCTATAGACTCCGAAACGTCGGAAACGATTTTCTTGAAAATTTACACACTTGTACTATAAGCGTCTGCGAGTGTTCTTAGCTAGGTTTTGTGTCGAGGTACTCCCGATAAATATCGAAAACCCCTAATCGAAAAAATCGGGTTATATAAGGAGTGGTCCGATTTTAATCAAATTTGATACACTCATAGACAAAGACATAAGAAACGATATTCAGAAATTTCAAGGTTGCAGTTCTTACAATAGTGGAAAGATTTGATATCGATAACAGGAAATCAAAATTTGACTTATATCCATTCATTTTTCTGTTAGTCTACGGTTTCGCTTTAACTGCAAACAACTATTGTTTTTAGTCTTTCGTGCTAACGTCCAAAGAGTCTGAGCTCCAGGACCATGGATTAATTTTAAAGCTTTCATTTCACCCGAGCAACGCCGGGATATACTGCTAGTAGATATATATAAATGTGCATATATACATATATAAAAATATTTATCTAGTGTTAATAAAGACAGTGTTTGATACAACAGAACAGTGCTCAATAAAGTATATATCAAATAATATACACATTAGGAAAATACTTATATCTATATATCAGGACGCATCGTCAGTAAGTAATCAGGCTAGGCAGTATATGAGCTTTATGTCGTAAATCGATAATTTTTTGTTTTTTACATTTTATTCATATTAAGTTAAGTAATCGTCATAATTTTGATGGATTGTGTATATATTGTGCCACTGAAGAAAAGTATAGCTGCTGATTTATTTTATTCACTGTATACACTGCCTATCACGTCCGTATATATATATATATATATATATATATATATATATATATATATAGAGAGAGAGAGAGAGAGAGAGAGAGAGAGAGAGAGAGATAAGAACAGTCCGACAAAAAGAAAGAAAGAAATTGAGAGACAAACATAGAAAGAAAAGTATTTAAACACTTTTGACTAATTTCAAAACAATGCCAGTGTATTAATCTTGGCATCCTAAATGCCAACCAGAAATCTGTCTGGAAAATTGTCTTCAGGCTCTGGAATCGTCCTCCTCCAAAATTACAAAGATGAAAAAAAAAAAAAAAAACAATCACTCAACAAATCGATAAAATTGTGTCTTGAAGGCAATAACATTAATTTAAATAAAATTTAGAATTCTCCATAAGACATTATTACAGGATTGTACAACTTTTATTAGAAATTGTCTTGAATAAATGCGATACCTGTGTTACATTACGTTTGCCTTTTCTGATCGACCAACATGTTGGCGATCATCGCTGTTGAGTTGTTAACATGTCTACCTTCAAAACGAGTTCGTATTTCACCATTTGCACCTTCATCAAGAATGTCATTTTCTTACTTGAAATCAAACATTGTGACCTTAGATGTGGTGCCATGGTAAGCAAATTTGTTTCGCTAGAATAATTACTACTGCGTAGAGAGTTCGATCCACAGTGGTTGCACCATACTTTTGGTCTTACACCTGGTCTAAGCTACGCTTAAAAATCTAGTGACTTCGACGAGAATGGTTAGTAAGCTTGCTTCGTTAGAACAATAGTAAGTTTTATTCTCACTGGGTGTCCTGTAATTTCGCCCTTATGCTAGATCTAAGCTACGATTAAAAGCATTGATAGAAATTAAATTTTAATATATTATTTTTGCGATAAGATATACAAACGATTTTTATTATGTCAATATATATATATATATATATATATATATATATATATTGACATAATAAAAATCGTTTGTATATTTTATCGCAAAAATAATATATTAAAATTTATATTTTACATAAAAAGTCTGCCTTCTTCTACCGAATGCCCATAGCCCAGAGGTAGAATCGCCGACTGACGCCAATTCGGTCGGGTTTCAAGCCTGGATTGAAAGCAATCGGAGTCTAACCGTACTGATGAGCTGTGATACAGCGAAACAGATCTATCTGCGGATGACTATATATATTATATATATATACATATATATATATGCGGATGTGTACATACAGAGATATAGTAACGAGCATAAAGACTCAGAAAGATGTCCAGAAAAATTTTAAATGTGAAATAACGTTTTAGCTTAAAGCTTCATAGAACATTTTATCAAGGAAATATAAGGAAATAAATGTAAATTATATAATTCCAAAATATAAAGCTCAATAAACTTACTTTAATAAAATTATAAGAATAATTATATAATATTCGAAAAAAAAAACAGTCCATGGCCAAGTCAGTCCTCGGATAGTAACCCTATTGAATATCTTTGGGGCATATTAGATCGAAAACTGTGCAAAAAGAACAGGAAGCCATTTACTAAGCCCGAACTTTTAGGACTATTACGTGAAACATGGCAAGAAATCCCTCAAGATGATATTCCTGAACTCATCGCTAGTATGCCGAGAAGGATCCTTGCATTAATGTCAACCAAGTATTTAAGTTATTAAATTTATGGCCATTTATAATTACTTTATTTGTATATATATATATATATATATATATATATATATATATATATATATATGTTTAATAAAATATTTACTTGTTTAATAAAACAAACGGTTTCTATGAGCGTCTATTCAATTCTGTCATGTCTGTGTAGAGTGATTATAGTGACTAGCAGTTCACTAGCAGTGTATCTGCTTCACGCAGCGTGTGAGTCTTGTATTTGTTGATATACTATTATTCCCAACCTCTGTTTTGGTGATTACTTGTTTAATGAAACAATTACTTGTTTAATAAAATAAACAGTTTCTGTGAGCGTCTATTCAATTCTGTCATACAAAGAACAGGAAGTTGTGGAGGGCCATGATCACCGTTATCCTGAAGGGACATGGCACATAGAAGAAGAAACAGCTCAATTGTGTTCATTATTCTGTTGTAACCATTGTTTTAAGCACACAACTAGTTTGAGATTTTCGGACATTCAGTTAGTAAATTAAAAGAACCTCAACTGACTATATTCACTAGCCTTCCCACGCAAGGCTGGATGTGACACATGGTCATTTTAAAGTGGGTATCCCCGGCCATATAGCCGGGCCAAAAATATGTCTGTCTATTTTTACCGAGTCGTGGTTCTACCCTCCGGCGGAACCACGACTGGGTTTGTGCTCTCTGCTCGGAAGCAGAGAGCGCCCTCTACCGAAAGCAGAGTGTTGACAGTGTCAACAGTAGCAGAGGTCAACCTCAACTGACAGACATTCCTTATACTTTGTAAATTATTTAGAGAAATACCTTCATTTAGAGTAACAATTTGTTTTAATTTAAATAAATTAAGATACATATAAGTTTTTATAACACAAAATTATGACTTAGTATTATTAAAGTCAATGAAAAAACACAACAGAGTTAAAGATTACTTACCTGATCTTGTACGTCTCCATCGCACATATCACATGTATAATCACACTGTAACGACATATCTTGCTCCCACGTCGCTAACATTATCAAACGTGCAATTAAAGAGCTACTTTGGAAATTTCGGCCTAACGCACCATGTTCTTCTAATTGAATCTCTTCAGATTACCAACTTTTTTTCTTTATATCAATTTGAGGGGTGTGTGACTCAACAATAATATAAACCTTAAAACATGACTTGAAGGACTTTTCTTGTCCAACCCTAGTGATTTCTATTGTCGATGCACTGCACAGTTTGTGGATTGTTTGCAGGCGATTGTAAACAATGGCGGAGATGATATTGTTGAATGATTCATCAGAACCATCAATAAATAAATATTAAAATAAATTATAAAATAGACGAATTCATGCAACAAACTAATATACAGAAAGGCTAAAAAATGTACTGACACATTTTATTAAAATAAAATTAATTCTTGTCTCGCATCAATGTCTTATGTATGTTCCAGTATAGGAAATAAAAAGTCTATAGTAACGCTTGCTTGAAATATAGCCTAATGTCGTAGTTAAAATATAACACAAATCTGCTAGAATCCATTGGATCAGCGTGAAATGTTACTAGGGGTCATTCATGATCGCCAGTGATAATGGCAAGATTTTGCCAATTTCGTTAAATATCTTAGTTAGCGTGGAATTTTGCCACGAAGTGTATTTTGCACCGCGCGACACAGGAAGATGTCACTGAGTCAGAAGACACAGGTGGTTGGCGATTTTTGTTTCGAGGGCCAGAGTTAAGAATAGGTTAACGCTCGAGATGGTAGGGAGTGTACCGGTTGTTCCAGGTGCCAAGAGTTAACTGTTTAATTGACGTCAGCTGTCACTGAGAGTCAGTTTGAATTTTGAAATGAGCACTCGCAGACAGCAGCTGAGTCGTCAACTAGTGCGTGCGTCTACCGCTAACTAAACCCCAGGCTTCAAACCACACATCCATGAAGAAAAGAGGATAATAAAAAAAATATTGGATGTCTTTCTATGTCTATGTCGACGTATTTTATCAGCAAAGCCGAGATCTTCAGTTTTGAGTTTAATTCATTCTCCCTCAAATTGATATAAAACACATTGAGATAAAAATAAAAAAGCTAAAACACTGTACGGAGGATATCAAAGAAGGGATAAGAAGATGGATATTAAAGTAACTAAACCCCAGGCTTCAAACCACACGTCCATGAAGAAAAGACGATAATAAAAAAAAAATATTGGATATCTTTCTATGTCTATGTCGACGTTTTTTTTTTTATCAGAAAACCGAGATCTTCAGTTTTGAGTTTAATTCATTCTCCCTCAAATTGATATAAAACACATTGAGATAAAAATAAAAAAGCTAAAACACTGTACGGAGGATATCAAAGAAGGGATAAGAAGATGGATATTAAAGTAACTAAACCCCAAGCTTCAAACCACACGTCCATGAAGAAAAGAGGATAATAAAAAAAATATTGGATGTCTTTCTATGTCTATGTCGACGTTTTTTTTTTTTATCAGAAAACCGAGATCTTCAGTTTTGAGTTTAATCCATTCTCCCTCAAATTGATATAAAACACATTGAGATAAAAATAAAAAAAAGCTAAAACACTGTACGGAGGATATCAAAGAAAGGATAAGAAGATGGATATTTAAGTAACTAAACCCCAGGCTTCAAACTACACGTCCATGAAGAAAAGAGGATAATAAAAAAAAATATTGGATGTCTTTCTATGTCTATGTCGACGTTTTTTTTTTTATCAGAAAACCGAGATCTTCAGTTTTGAGTTTAATTCATTCTCCCTCAAATTGATATAAAACACATTGAGATAAAATTAAAAAAAAGCTAAAACACTGTACGGAGGGATATCAAAGAAGGGATAAGAAGATGGATATTTAAGTAGCTAAACCCCAGGCTTCAAACCACACGTCCATGAAGAAAAGAGGATAATAAAAAAAAATATTGGATATCTTTCTATGTCTATGTCGACGTTTTTTTTTTATCAGAAAACCGAGATCTTCAGTTTTGAGTTTAATTCATTCTCCCTCAAATTGATATAAAACACATTGAGATAAAAATAAAAAAGCTAAAACACTGTACGGAGGGATATCAAAGAAGGGATAAGAAGATGGATATTAAAGTAACTAAACCCCAGGCTTCAAACCACACGTCCATGAAGAAAAGAGGATAATAAAAAAAATATTGGATGTCTTTCTATGTCTTTGTCGACGTTTTTTTTTTTATCAGAAAAAAATCGAGATCTTCAGTTTTGAGTTTAATTCATTCTCCCTCAAATTGATATAAAACACATTGAGATAAAAATAAAAAAGCTAAAACACTGTACGGAGGGATATCAAAGAAGGGATAAGAAGATGGATATTAAAGTAACTAAACCCCAGGCTTCAAACCACACGTCCCATGAAGAAAAGAGGATAATAAAAAAAATATTGGATGTCTTTCTATGTCTATGTCGACGTTTTTTTTTTATCAGAAAACCGAGATCTTCAGTTTTGAGTTTAATTCATTCTCCCTCAAATTGATATAAAACACATTGAGATAAAAATAAAAAAGCTAAAACACTGTACGGAGGTATATCAAAGAAGGGATAAGAAGATGGATATTAAAGTAACTAAACCCCAGGCTTCAAACCACACGTCCATGAAGAAAAGAGGATAATAAAAAAAATATTGGATGTCTTTCATGTCTATGTCGACGTTTTTTTTTTTTATCAGAAAACCGAGATCTTCAGTTTTGAGTTTAATTCATTCTCCCTCAAATTGATATAAAACACATTGAGATAAAAATAAAAAAGCTAAAACACTGTACGGAGGGATATCAAAGAAGGGATAAGAAGATGGATATTAAAGTAACTAAACCCCAGGCTTCAAACCACACGTCCATGAAGAAAAGAGGATAATAAAAAATATTGGATGTCTTTCTATGTCTATGTCGACGTTTTTTTTTTTACTGAAACCGAGATCTTCAGTTTTGAGTTTAATTCATTCTCCCTCAAATTGATATAAAACACATTGAGATAAAAATAAAAAAGCAAAAACACTGTACGGAGGGATATCAAAGAAGGGATAAGAAGATGGATATTAAAGTAACTAAACCCCAGGCTTCAAACCACACGTCCATGAAGAAAAGAGGATAATAAAAATATTGGATGTCTTTCTATGTCTATGTCGACGTTTTTTTTTTTTATCAGAAAACCGAGACTTTCAGATTTGAGTTTAATTCATTCTCCCTCAAATTGATATAAAACACATTGAGATAAAAATAAAAAAGCTAAAACACTGTACGGAGGATATCAAAGAAGGATAAGAAGATGGATATTAAAGTAACTAAACCCCAGGCTTCAAACCACACGTCCATGAAGAAAAGACGATAATAAAAAAAAATATTGGATATCTTTCTATGTCTATGTCGACGTTTTTTTTTTTTTATCAGTAAACCGGAGATCTTCAGTTTTGAGTTTAATCCATTCTCCCTCAAATTGATATAAAACACATTAAGATAAAAATAAAAAAAAGCTAAAACACTGTACAGAGGATATCAAAGAAGGGATAAGAAGATGGATATTAAAGTAACTAAACCCCAGGCTTCAAACCACACGTCCATGAAGAAAAGAGGATAATAAAAAAAATATTGATATCTTTCTATGTCTATGTCGACGTTTTTTTTTTTATCAGAAAACCGAGATCTTCAGTTTTGAGTTTAATCCATTCTCCCTCAAATTGATATAAAACACATTGAGATAAAAATAAAAAAGCTAAAACACTGTACGGAGGATATCAAAGAAGGGATAAGAAGATGGATATTAAAGCAACTAAACCCCAGGCTTCAAACCACACGTCCATGAAGAAAAGAGGATAATAAAAAAAATATTGGATATCTTTCTATGTCTATGTCGACGTTTTTTTTTTTATCAGAAAACCGAGATCTTCAGTTTTGAGTTTAATCCATTCTCCCTCAAATTGATATAAAACACATTGAGATAAAAAATAAAAAAGCTAAAACACTGTACGGAGGGATATCAAAGAAGGGATAAGAAGATGGATATTAAAGTACCTAAACCCCAGGCTTCAAACCACACGTCCATGAAGAAAAGAGGATAATAAAAAATATTGGATATCTTTCTATGTCTATGTCGACGTTTTTTTTTTTATCAGAAAACTGACATCTTCAGCTTTGAGTTTAATCCATTCTCTCTCAAATTGATATAAAACACATTGAGATAAAATAAAAAGCTAAAACACTGTACGGAGGATATCAAAGAAGGGATAAGAAGATGGATATTAAAGTAACTAAACCCCAGGCTTCAAACCACACGTCCATGAAGAAAAGAGGATAATAAAAAAAATATTGGATATCTTTCTATGTCTATGTCGACGTTTTTTTTTTTTTTATCAGAAAACCGAGATCTTCAGTTTTGAGTTTAATTCATTCTCCCTCAAATTGATATAAAACACATTGAGATAAAAATAAAAGCTAAAACACTGTACGGAGGATATCAAAGAAGGGATAAGAAGATGGATATTAAAGTAACTAAACCCCAGGCTTCAAACCACACGTCCATGAAGAAAAGAGGATAATAAAAAAAAATATTGGATAACTTTCATGTCTATGTCGACGTTTTTTTTTATCAGAAAACCGAGATCTTCAGTTTTGAGTTTAATCCATTCTCCCTCAAATTGATATAAAACACATTGAGATAAAAATAAAAAGCTAAAACACTGTACGGGGGATATCAAAAAAGGGATAAGAAGTTGGATATTAAAGTAACTAAACCCCAGGCTTCAAACCACACGTCCATGAAGAAAAGAGGATAATAAAAAAAAATATTGAGCATCTTTCTATGTCTATGTCGACGTTTTTTTTTTATCAGAAACTGACATCTTCAACTTTGAGTTTAATCCATTCTCCCTCAAATTGATATAAAACACATTGAGATAAAAATAAAAAAGTTAAAACACTGTACGGAGGATATCAAAGAAGGGCATGTGGAGGGAAGGATAAGAAGATGGATATTAAAGTAACTAAACCCTGTATTTTGCCATACGTCCATGAATAAAAGAGGATAATAAAAAAAATATTGGATATCTTTCTATGTCTATGTCGACGTTTTTTTTTTTTATCAGAAAACGGAGATCTTCAGTTTTTAGTTTATCCATTCTCCCTCAAATTGATATAAAACACCTTGAGATAAAAATAAAAAAAGCTAAAACACTGTACGGAGGATATCAAAGAAGGGATAAGAAGATGGATATTAAAGTAACTAAACCCCAGGCTTCAAACCACACGTCCATGAAGAAAAGAGGATAATAAAAAAAATATTGATATCTTTCTATGTGTCTATGTCGACGTTTTTTTTTTTATCAGAAAACCGAGATCTTCAGTTTTGAGTTTAATTCATTCTCCCTCAAGTTGATATAAACACATTGAGATAAAATAAAAAAAGCTAAAAACACTGTACGGAGGATATCAAAGAAGGGATAAGAAGATGGATATTAAAGTAAGTAAACCCCAGGCTTCAAACCACACGTCCATGAAGAAAAGAGGATAATAAAAAAAATATTGGATGTCTTTCTATGTCTATGTCGACGTTTTTTTTTTATCAGAAAACCGAGATCTTCAGTTTTGAGTTTAATCCATTCTCCCTCAAATTGATATAAAACACATTGAGATAAAAATAAAAAAAAGCTAAAACACTGTACGGAGGGATATCAAAGAAGGGATAAGAAGATGGATATTAAAGTAACTAAACCCCAGGCTTCAAACCACACGTCCATGAAGAAAAGTGGATAATAAAAAAAATATTGGATGTCTTTCTATGTCTATGTCGACGTTTTTTTTGTTTTATCAGAAAACCGAGATCTTCAGTTTTGAGTTTAATCCATTCTCCCTCAAATTGATATAAAACACATTGAGAAAGAAATAAAAAAGCTAAAACACTGTACGGAGGATATCAAAGAAGGGATAAGAAGATGGATATTAAAGTAACTAAACCCCAGGCTTCAAACCACACGTCCATGAAGAAAAGAGGATAATAAAAAAAAATATTGGATATCTTTCTATGTCTATGTCGACGTTTTTTTTTATCAGAAAACCGAGATCTTCAGTTTTGAGTTTAATCCATTCTCCCTCAAATTGATATAAAACACATTGAGATAAAAATAAAAAAGCTAAAACACTGTACGGAGGATATCAAAGAAGGGATAAGAAGATGGATATTAAAGTAACTAAACCCCAGGCTTCAAACCACACGTCCATGAAGAAAAGAGGATAATAAAAAAAAATATTGGATGTCTTTCTATGTCTATGTCGACGTTTTTTTTTTATCAGAAAACCGAGATCTTCAGTTTTGAGTTTAATCCATTCTCCCTCAAATTGATATAAAACACATTGAGATAAAAATAAAAAAGCTAAAACACTGTACGGAGGATATCAAAGAAGGGATAAGAAGATGGATATTAAAGTAACTAAACCCCAGGCTTCAAACCACACGTCCATGAAGAAAAGACGATAATAAAAAAAAAATATTGGATATCTTTCTATGTCTATGTCGACGTTTTTTTTTTTATCAGAAAACCGAGATCTTCAGTTTTGAGTTTAATCCATTCTCCCTCAAATTGATATAAAACACATTGAGATAAAAATAAAAAAGCTAAAACACTGTACGGAGGATATCAAAGAAGGGATAAGAAGATGGATATTAAAGTAACTAAACCCCAGGCTTCAAACCACACGTCCATGAAGAAAAGAGGATAATAAAAAAAATATTGGATATCTTTCTATGTCTATGTCGACGTTTTTTTTTTTATCAGAAAACCGAAATCTTCTGTTTTGAGTTTAATCCATTCTCCCTCAAATTGATATAAAACACATTGAGATAAAAATAAAAAAAAGCTAAAACACTGTACGGAGGATATCAAAGAAAGGATAAGAATATGGATATTTAAGTAACTAAACCTCAGGCTTCAAACCACACGTCCATGAAGAAAAGAGGATAATAAAAAAAATATTGGATGTCTTTCTATGTCTATGTCGACGTTTTTTTTTTATCAGAAAAACCGAGATCTTCAGTTTTGAGTTTAATTCATTCTCCCTCAAATTGATATAAAACACATTGAGATAAAATTAAAAAAAAAAAAGCTAAAACACTGTACGGAGGGACATCAAAGAAGGGATAAGAAGATGACATTTAAGTAGCTAAACCCCAGGCTTCAAACCACACGTCCATGAAGAAAAGAGGATAATAAAAAAATATTGGATGTCTTTCTATGTCTATGTCGACGTTTTTTTTTTTATCAGAAAACCGAGATCTTCAGTTTTGAGTTTAATTCATTCTCCCTCAAATTGATATAAAACACATTGAGATAAAAATAAAAAGCTAAAACACTGTACGGAGGATATCAAAGAAGGGATACAAGATGGATATTAAAGTAACTAAACCCCAGCTTCAAACCACACGTCCATGAAGAAAAGAGGATAATAAAAAAAATATTGGATATCTTTCTATGTCTATGTCGACGTTTTTTTTTTTATCAGAAAAACCGAGATCTTCAGTTTTGAGTTTAATCCATTCTCTCTCAAATTGATATAAAACACATTGAGATAAAAATAAAAAAAGCTAAAACACTGTACGGAGGATATCAAAGAAAGTATAAGAAGATGGATATTTAAGTAACTAAACCCCAGGCTTCAAACCACACGTCCATGAAGAAAAGAGGATAATAAAAAAAAATATTGGATGTCTTTCTATGTCTATGTCGACGTTTTTTTTTTTTTTATCAGAAAACCGAGATCTTCAGTTTTGAGTTTAATTCATTCTCCCCTCAAATTGATATAAAACACATTGAGATAAATTAAAAAAAGCTAAAACACTGTACGGAGGGATATCAAAGAAGGATAAGAAGATGGATATTTAAGGCTAAACCCCAGGCTTCAAACCACACGTCCATGAAGAAAAGAGGATAATAAAAAAAAATATTGGATGTCTTTCTATGTCTATGTCGACGTTTTTTTTTTTAACAAACCGGGAGATCTTCAGTTTTGAGTTTAATTCATTCCCCCTCAAATTGATATAAAACACATTGAGATAAAAAAATAAAAAAGCTAAAACACTGTACGGAGGGATATCAAAGAAGGGATAAGAAGATGGATATTAAAGTAACTAAACCCCAGGCTTCAAACCACACGTCCATGAAGAAAAGAGGATAATAAAAAATATTGATATCTTTTCATGTCTATGTCGACGTTTTTTTTTTTATCAGAAACCGAGATCTTCAGTTTTGAGTTTAATTCATTCTCCCTCAAATTGATATAAAACACATTGAGATAAAAATAAAAAAGCTAAACACTGTACGGAGGGATATCAAAGAAGGGATAAGAAGATGGATATTAAAGTAACTAAACCCCAGGCTTCAAACCACACGTCCATGAAGAAAAGAGGATAATAAAAAAATATTGGATGTCTTTCTATGTCTTTGTCGACGTTTTTTTTTTTTTTTATCAGAAAAAACCGAGATCTTCAGTTTTGAGTTTAATTCATTCTCCCTCAAATTGATATAAAACACATTGAGATAAAAATAAAAAGCAAAACACTGTACGGAGGGATATCAAAGAAGGGATAAGAAGATGGATATTAAAGTAACTAAACCCCAGGCTTCAAGCCATACGTCCATGAATAAAAGAGGATAATAAAAATATTGGATATCTTTCATGTCTATACCGACGTTTTTTTTTTTTATCAGAAAACTTGAGATCTTCAGTTTTGAGTTAATTCATTCTCCCTCAAATTGATATAAAACACATTGAGATAAAAATAAAAAAGCTAAAACACTGTACGGAGGGATATATCAAAGAAGGGATAAGAAGATGGATATTAAAGTAACTAAACCCCAGCTTCAAACCACACGTCCATGAAGAAAAGAGGATAATAAAAAATATTGGATGTCTTTCTATGTCTCTGTCGACGTTTTTTTTTTTTATCAGAAAACCGAGATCTTCAGTTTTGAGTTTAATTCATTCTCCCTCAAATTGATATAAAACACATTGAGATAAAAATAAAAAGCTAAAACACTGTACGGAGGGATATCAAAGAAGGGATAAGAAGATGGATATTAAAGTAACTAAACCCCAGGCTTCAAACCACACGTCCATGAAGAAAAGAGGATAATAAAAAATATTGGATGTCTTTCTATGTCTATGTCGACGTTTTTTTTTTATCAGAAAACCGAGATCTTCAGTTTTGAGTTTAATTCATTCTCCCTCAAATTGATATAACACATATTGAGATAAAAATAAAAAGCTAAAACACTGTACGGAGGTATATCAAAGAAGGGATAAGAAGATGGATATTAAAGTAACTAAACCCCAGGCTTCAAAACCACACGTCCATGAAGAAAAGAGGATAATAAAAAATATTGGATATCTTTCTATGTCAAGGCCGACGTT
Source organism: Ascarosepion bandense (assembly GCA_037127315.1). NCBI lineage: Eukaryota > Metazoa > Mollusca > Cephalopoda > Sepiida > Sepiidae > Ascarosepion > Ascarosepion bandense. The sequence goes on along the minus strand of JBBBDQ010002171.1, from coordinate 8,724 downwards.
TTTTTTTTTTATCAGAAAAAACCGAGATCTTCAGTTTTGAGTTTAATCCATTCTCCCTCAAATTGATATAAAACACATTGAGATAAAAATAAAAAAGCTAAAACACTGTACGGAGGATATCAAAGAAGGGATAAGAAGATGGATATTAAAGCAACTAAACCCTGCGGCTTCAAACCACACGTCCATGAAGAAAAGAGGATAATAAAAAATATTGGATATCTTTTCTATGTCTATGTCGACGTTTTTTTTTTTTATCAGAAAACCGAGATCTTCAGTTTTGAGTTTAATCCATTCTCCCTCAAATTGATATAAAACACATTGAGATAAAAATAAAAGCTAAACACTGTACGGAGGATATCAAAGAAGGGATAAGAAGATGGATATTAAAGTAACTAAACCCCAGGCTTCAAACCACACGTCCATGAAGAAAAGAGGATAATAAAAAATATTGGATATTCTTCTATGTCTATGTCGACGTTTTTTTTTTATCAGAAAACCGACATCTTCAGCTTTGAGTTTTAATCCATTCTCCCTCAAATTGATATAAAACACATTGAGATAAAATAAAAAAAGCTAAAACACTGTACGGAGGATATCAAAGAAGGATAAGAAGATGGATATTAAAGTAACTAAACCCCAGGCTTCAAACCACACGTCCATGAAGAAAAGAGGATAATAAAAAAAATATTGATACTTTCTATGTCTATGTCGACGTTTTTTTTATCAGAAAAATCGAGATCTTCAGTTTTGAGTTTAATTCATTCTCCCTCAAATTGATATAAAACACATTGAGATAAAAATAAAAAAGCTAAAACACTGTACGGAGGATATCAAAGAAGGGATAAGAAGATGGATATTAAAGTAACTAAACCCCAGGCTTCAAACCACACGATGAAGAAAAGAGGATAATAAAAAATATTGGATAACTTTCTATGTCTATGTCGACGTTTTTTTTTTTTATCAGAAAACCGAGATCTTCAGTTTTGAGTTTAATCCATTCTCCCTCATATTGATATAAAACACATTGAGATAAAAATAAAAAAGCTAAAACACTGTACGGGGGATATCAAAAAAGGGATAAGAAGTTGGATATTAAAGTAACTAAACCCCAGGCTTCAAACCACACGTCCATGAAGAAAAGAGGATAATAAAAAAAATATTGGATATCTTTCTATGTCTATGTCGACGTTTTTTTTTATCAGAAAACCGACATCTTCAACTTTGAGTTTAATCCATTCTCCCTCAAATTGATATAAAACACATTGAGATAAAAATAAAAAAGCTAAAACACTGTACGGAGGATATCAAAGAAGGGATAAGAAGATGGATATTAAAGTAACTAAACCCCAGGCTTCAAGCCATACGTCCATGAATAAAAGAGGATAATAAAAAAAATATTGGATATCTTTCTATGTCTATGTCGACGTTTTTTTTTTTATCAGAAAACGGAGATCTTCAGTTTTGAGTTTAATCCATTCTCCCTCAAATTGATATAAAACACCTTGAGATAAAAATAAAAAAAGCTAAAACACTGTACGGAGGATATCAAAGAAGGGATAAGAAGATGGATATTAAAGTAACTAAACCCCAGGCTTCAAACCACACGTCCATGAAGAAAAGAGGATAATAAAAAAAATATTGGATATCTTTCTATGTCTATGTCGACGTTTTTTTTTTATCAGAAAACCGAGATCTTCAGTTTTGAGTTTAATTCATTCTCCCTCAAGTTGATATAAAACACATTGAGATAAAAATAAAAAAAAGCTAAAACACTGTACGGAGGATATCAAAGAAGGGATAAGAAGATGGATATTAAAGTAAGTAAACCCCAGGCTTCAAACCACACGTCCATGAAGAAAAGAGGATAATAAAAAAAATATTGGATGTCTTTCTATGTCTATGTCGACGTTTTTTTTTTATCAGAAAACCGAGATCTTCAGTTTTGAGTTTAATCCATTCTCCCTCAAATTGATATAAAACACATTGAGATAAAAATAAAAAAAAGCTAAAACACTGTACGGAGGGATATCAAAGAAGGGATAAGAAGATGGATATTAAAGTAACTAAACCCCAGGCTTCAAACCACACGTCCATGAAGAAAAGTGGATAATAAAAAAAAATATTGGATGTCTTTCTATGTCTATGTCGACGTTTTTTTTGTTTTATCAGAAAACCGAGATCTTCAGTTTTGAGTTTAATCCATTCTCCCTCAAATTGATATAAAACACATTGAGAAAGAAATAAAAAAGCTAAAACACTGTACGGAGGATATCAAAGAAGGGATAAGAAGATGGATATTAAAGTAACTAAACCCCAGGCTTCAAAACCACACGTCCATGAAGAAAAGAGGATAATAAAAAAAAATATTGGATATCTTTCTATGTCTATGTCGACGTTTTTTTTATCAGAAAACCGAGATCTTCAGTTTTGAGTTTAATCCATTCTCCTCAAATTGATATAAAACACATTGAGATAAAAATAAAAAAGCTAAAACACTGTACGGAGGATATCAAAGAAGGATAAGAAGATGGATATTAAAGTAACTAAACCCCAGGCTTCAAAAACCACACGTCCATGAAGAAAAGAGGATAATAAAAAATATTGATGTCTTTCTATGTCTATGTCGACGTTTTTTTTATCAGAAAACCGAGACCTTCAGTTTTGAGTTTAATCCATTCTCCTCAAATTGATATAAAACACATTGAGACAAAAATAAAAGCTAAAACACTGTACGGAGGATATCAAAGAAGGGATAAGAAGATGGATATTAAAGTAACTAAACCCCAGGCTTCAAACCACACGTCCATGAAGAAAAGACGATAATAAAAAAAAAATATTGGATATCTTTCTATGTCTATGTCGACGTTTTTTTTTTTTATCAGAAAACCGAGATCTTCAGTTTTGAGTTTAATTCATTTCTCCTCAAATTGATATAAACACATTGAGATAAAAATAAAAAAAAAACACTGTACGGAGGATATCAAAGAAGGGATAAGAAGATGGATATTAAAGTAACTAAACCCCAAGCTTCAAACCACACGTCCATGAAGAAAAGAGGATAATAAAAAAAATATTGGATGTCTTTCTATGTCTATGTCGACGTTTTTTTTTTATCAGAAAACCGAGATCTTCAGTTTTGAGTTTAATCCATGCGGAGCTGATATAAAACACATTGAGATAAAAATAAAAAAAAGCTAAAACACTGTACGGAGGATATCAAAGAAGGGATAAGAAGATGGATATTAAAGTAACTAAACCCCAGGCTTCAAACCACACGTCCATGAAGAAAAGAGGATAATAAAAAAAAATATTGATATCTTTCATGTCTATGTCGACGTTTTTTTTTTTTTTATCAGAAAACCGAGATCTTCTAGTTTTGAGTTTAATCCATTCTCCCTCAAATTGATATAAAACACATTGAGATAAAATAAAAAGCTAAAACACTGTACGGAGGATATCAAAGAAAGTATAAGAAGATGGATATTTAAGTAACTAAACCCCAGGCTTCAAAACCACACGTCCATGAAGAAAAGAGGATAATAAAAAAAAATATTGGATGTCTTTCTATGTCTATGTCGACGTTTTTTTTTTTTTTTATCAGAAAACCGAGATCTTCAGTTTTGAGTTTAATTCATTCTCCCTCAAATTGATATAAAACACATTGAGATAAAATTAAAAAAAAGCTAAAACACTGTACGGAGGGATATCAAAGAAGCGGGATAAGAAGATGGATATTTAAGTAGCTAAACCCCAGGCTTCAAACCACACGTCCATGAAGAAAAGAGGATAATAAAAAAAAATATTGGATGTCTTTCATGTCTATGTCGACGTTTTTTTTTTTTATCAGAAAAACCGAGATCTTCAGTTTTGAGTTTAATTCATTCTCCCTCTCAAATTGATATAAAACACATTGAGATAAAATAAAAAAGCTAAAACACTGTACGGAGGGATATCAAAGAAGGGATAAGAAGATGGATATTAAAGTAACTAAACCCCAGGCTTCAAAAACCACACGTCCATGAAGAAAAGAGGATAATAAAAAAAAATATTGGATATCTTCTATGTCTATGTCGACGTTTTTTTTTTTAACAGAAAACCGAGATCTTCAGTTTTGAGTTTAATCTATCTCTCAAATTGATATAAAACACATTGAGATAAAATAAAAAAGCTAAAACACTGTACGGAGGGATATCAAAGAAGGGATAAGAAGATGGATATTAAAGTAACTAAACCCCAGGCTTCAAACCACACGTCCATGAAGAAGAGGATAATAAAAAATATTGGATGTCTTTCTATGTCTTTGTCGACGTTTTTTTTTTTTTTATCAAAAAAACCGAGATCTTCAGTTTTGAGTTTAATTCATTCTCCCTCAAACTGATATAAAACACATTGAGATAAAAATAAAGCTAAAACACTGTACGGAGGGATATCAAAAGAAGGGATAAGAAGATGGATATTAAAGTAACTAAACCCCAGGCTTCAAACCACACGTCCATGAAGAAAAGAGCATAATAAAAAATATTGGATGTCTTTCTATGTCTATGTCGACGTTTTTTTTTTATCAGAAAAACCGAGATCTTCAGTTTTGAGTTTAATTCATTCTCCCTCAAATTGATATAAAACACATTGAGATAAAATAAAAAAAGCTAAAACACTGTACGGAGGTATATCAAAGAAGGGATAAGAAGATGGATATTAAAGTAACTAAACCCCAGGCTTCAAACCACACGTCCATGAAGAAAAGAGGATAATAAAAATATTGGATGTCTTTCTATGTCTATGTCGACGTTTTTTTTTTTTTTTATCAGAAAACCGAGATCTTCAGTTTTGAGTTTAATTCATTCTCCCTCAAATTGATATAAAACACATTGAGATAAAAATAAAAAAGCTAAAACACTGTACGGAGGGATATCAAAGAAGGGATAAGAAGATGGATATTAAAGTAACTAAACCCCAGGCTTCAAACCACACGTCCATGAAGAAAAAGAGGATAATAAAAAAAATATTGGATGTCTTTCTATGTCTATGTCGACGTTTTTTTTTTATCAGAAAAACCGAGATCTTCAGTTTTGAGTTTAATTCATTCTCCCTCAAATTGATATAAAACACATTGAGATAAAAATAAAAAGTTAAAACACTGTACGAGGGATATCAAAGAAGGGATAAGAAGATGGATATTAAAGTAACTAAACCCCAGGCTTCAAACCACACGTCCATGAAGAAAAGAGGATAATAAAAAATATTGGATGTCTTTCTATGTCTATGTCGACGTTTTTTTTTATCAGAAAACCGAGATCTTCAGATTTGAGTTTAATTCATTCTCCCTCAAATTGATATAAAACACATTGAGATAAAAAATAAAAAAGCTAAAACACTGTACGGAGGATATCAAAGAAGGGATAAGAAGATGGATATTAAAGTAACTAAACCCCAGGCTTCAAACCACACGTCCATGAAGAAAAGACGATAATAAAAAAAAAAATATTGGATATCTTTCATGTCTATGTCGACGTTTTTTTTTTTATCAGTAAACCGAGATCTTCAGTTTTGAGTTTAATCCATTCTCCCTCAAATTGATATAAAACACATTAAGATAAAAAATAAAAAAAGCTAAAACACTGTACAGAGGATATCAAAGAAGGGATAAGAAGATGGATATTAAAGTAACTAAACCCCAGGCTTCAAACCACACGTCCATGAAGAAAGAGGATAATAAAAAAAATATTGGATATCTTTCTATGTCTATGTCGACGTTTTTTTTTTATTATCAGAAAAAAACCGAGATCTTCAGTTTTGAGTTTAATCCATTCTCCCTCAAATTGATATAAAACACATTGAGATAAAAATAAAAAAGCTAAACACTGTACGGAGGATATCAAAGAAGGGATAAGAAGATGGATATTAAAGCAACTAAACCCCAGGCTTCAAACCACACGTCCATGAAGAAAAGAGGATAATAAAAAAAATATTGGATATCTTTCTATGTCTATGTCGACGTTTTTTTTTTTATCAGAAAACCGAGATCTTCAGTTTTGAGTTTAATCCATTCTCTCAACGATATAAAACACATTGAGATAAAAAATAAAAGCTAAAACACTGTACGGGGGATATCAAAAAAGGGATAAGAAGTTGGATATTAAAGTAACTAAACCCCAGGCTTCAAACCACACGTCCATGAAGAAAAGAGGATAATAAAAAAAATATTGATATCTTTCTATGTCTATGTCGACGTTTTTTTTTTATCAGAAAACCGACATCTTCAACTTTGAGTTTAATCCATTCTCCCTCAAATTGATATAAAACACATTGAGATAAAAATAAAAAAAGCTAAAACACTGTACGGAGGATATCAAAGAAGGGATAAGAAGATGGATATTAAAGTAACTAAACCCCCAGGCTTCAAGCCATACGTCCATGAATAAAAGAGGATAATAAAAAAAATATTGATACTTCCTATGTCTATGTCGACGTTTTTTTTATCAGAAACGGAGATCTTCAGTTTTGAGTTTAATCCATTCTCCCCCAAATTGATATAAAACACCTTGAGATAAAAATAAAAAGCTAAAACACTGTACGGAGGATATCAAAGAAGGGATAAGAAGATGGATATTAAAGTAACTAAACCCCAGGCTTCAAAACCACACGTCCATGAAGAACAGAGGTATAATAAAAAAATATTGGATATCTTTCTATGTCTATGTCGACGTTTTTTTTTTATCAGAAAACCGAGATCTTCAGTTTTGAGTTTAATTCATTCTCCCTCAAATTGATATAAAACACATTGAGATAAAAATAAAAAAGCTAAAACACTGTACGGAGGATATCAAAGAAGGGATAAGAAGATGATATTAAAGTAACTAAACCCCAGGCTTCCAAACCACACGTCCATGAAGAAAAGAGGAGAATAAAAAAATATTGGATGTCTTCCTATGTCTATGTCGATTGCTTTTTTTATCAGAAAAACCGAGATCTTCAGTTTTGAGTTTAATCCATTCTCCCTCAAATTGATATAAAACACATTGAGATAAAAATAAAAAAAAGCTAAAACACTGGAGGGATATCAAAGAAGGATATGAAGATGGATATTAAAGTAACTAAACCCCAGGCTTCAAACCACACGTCCATGAAGAAAAGTGGATAATAAAAAAAATATTGGATGTCTTTCTCTTTATGTCTGGCGTCGACGTTTTTTTTTTTTATCAGAAAACCGAGATCTTCAGTTTTGAGTTTAACCATTCTCTCAAATTGATATAAAACACCTTGAGATAAAAAATAAAAAGCTAAAACACTGTACGGAGGATATCAAAGAAGGGATAAGAAGATGGATATTAAAGTAACTAAACCCCAGGCTTCAAACCACACGTCCATGAAGAAAAGAGGATAATAAAAAAAATATTGATATCTTTCTATGTCTATGTCGACGTTTTTTTTTTATCAGAAAACCGAGATCTTCAGTTTTGAGTTTAATCCATTCTCCCTCAAATTGATATAAAACACATTGAGATAAAAATAAAAGCTAAAACACTGTACGGAGGATATCAAAGAAGGGATAAGAAGATGGATATTAAAGTAACTAAACCCCAGGCTTCAAACCACACGTCCATGAAGAAAAGAGGATAATAAAAATATTGATGTCTTTCTATGTCTATGTCGACGTTTATCAGAAAACCGAGATCTTCAAGTTTTGAGTTTAATCCATTCTCTCCTCAAATTGATATAAAACACATTGAGATAAAAATAAAAAAAGCTAAACACTGTACGGAGGATATCAAAGAAGGGATAAGAAGATGGATATTAAAGTAACTAAACCCCCAGGCTTCAAACCACACGTCCATGAAGAAAAGAGGATAATAAAAAATATTGGATAACTTTCTATGTCTATGTCGACGTTTTTTTTTTTATCAGAAAACCGAGATTCTTCAGTTTTGAGTTTAATCCATTCTCCTCAAATTGATATAAAACACATTGAGATAAAAATAAAAAAAAGCTAAAACACTGTACGGAGGATATCAAAGAAAGGATAAGAAGATGGATATTTAAGTAACTAAACCTCAGGCTTCAAACCACACGTCCATGAAGAAAAGAGGATAATAAAAAATATTGGATGTCTTTCTATGTCTATGTCGACGTTTTTTTTTTTTTATCAGAAAACCGAGATCTTCTCAGTTTTGAGTTTAATTCATTCTCCTCAAATTGATATAAAACACATTGAGATAAAATTAAAAAAAAGCTAAAACACTGTACGGAGGGATATCAAAGAAGGGATAAGAAGATGGATATTTAAGTAGCTAAACCCCAGGCTTCAAACCACACGTCCATGAAGAAAAGAGGATAATAAAAAAAAATATTGGATGTCTTTCTATGTCTATGTCGACGTTTTTTTTTTTATCAGAAAACCGAGATCTTCAGTTTTGAGTTTAATTCATTCTCCCTCAAATTGATATAAAACACATTGAGATAAAAAATAAAAAAGCTAAAACACTGTACGGAGGGATATCAAAGAAGGGATAAGAAGATGGATATTAAAGTAACTAAACCCCAGGCTTCAAACCACACGTCCATGAAAGAAAAGAGGTGATAATAAAAAAAAATATTGGATATCTTTCTATGTCTATGTCGACGTTTTTTTTATCAGAAAACCGAGATCTTCAGTTTTGAGTTTAATTCATTCTCCCTCAAATTGATATAAAACACATTGAGATAAAAATAAAAAAGCTAAAACCC